>VZSV01000146.1:1870301-1903159 GCA_013398735.1 Nothocercus julius | reverse complement strand
TCTCATGCTCATGTGGCACTTCGAGTTTCACTTCCTCCTATAGTGTGCCTGAACAAAACTTGGTCTGCAGACTGAACCTACACACTATATGTAGGTATTATTTCCCTTAAAAAGCACACAATTTAAATAAAACTCTTTAGACAAGATTTGTGTCTCACTAGATGTGAGCTTTTGAATATTTAAAGGATGGATTATAAATTGAAACAAGACAGAGAAGAACACTTTTTCATGGATAGTCTGATACATTGCATTCATACAATGGATAGACAGATTTATGAGGGTGAATTATTATTTCAGCAGAAAAGTAACTATCTTCATCAAACAATGATAAAATATGGAAAGAATTTCCTTCAGAGAGGTGAATGAAGAAAAGGTCTCTTGGGCTTAAAAAAAAAAAAAAAAACAAAACTCTTTGATTTCAGTTACCAGTAATATCTTCGATCAGCTGTACATCTAAAAGAACAATCCAGCCTAGGGCTAATATTCTCCTACTGATGCAGAATTGCCAAGAATATCAATTCCATTATAAATGTTCAAATCCTTGGAGTGTCATCCAGAGATTTTTCAAATGTTTAAATGAAGACAAAATTACAATGCATTTTCCATTTTTTTTTAGTATTTTGATACTTAAATATTTGATAAACTATTTAATAGAATTTGTATTCTTATTTCTCTAGTAACTTCCTGGAGAAGAAATATAGTAGAAATATAATTAAAAAAAAAATGTTTTCAAAAATATTTTAGCATATTTCTGAAGGTTGGAACTGTTTTATTTATTTATTTATCTATTTATTTATTTATTTATTTATTTATTTATTTTTCCCACCAAGGACCAAGTAAGTTTTCCCATTTAATGTTATAAAAAAGAACTCAAGGAATAAGGACTAGGACATATTTTTCTGTCTATTTTGGAATATCTGATATCTGAGGTGAGAGGATTTTGGTTCTTCTGTGAAACTCCCAGGTCCAATTTATCTTCTCCATCTTCATGTTAAAAGAGACTTAAGCTCTATTTTTCCAGGATGCTGCTATAATGCTGTGTCCTATAAAATTCATTTTATAAGAAACATGGGAGTTTTTCCTTAATTTTAATAATCTCAATAGAGTGATTCACCTACTTGAAATACTTACGGAGTCTCTCAGACACCCTTTAAACTCATGGGGAGAGATGGCATTGACTTTATCAAGGTTATGATTACAATGTACATAAAATTATATAAGGAGCTAAGAAGGTTTGTACACTGAGGTCATTGGGATAACAGAGTGAAGAGTTTAGTGTCATTATTTTTAATAACTAACTCTGCACCACCAGTGACAATGGTAATGTCAACAGTGACTTATTGTCAATAAAGTAGATACAGTTCCACAAAGGAATCATATATATGTGTTGGATTTCCGATAAGAAAACACTGCATTCTAAATTGAAACACTACTATTTATAGCCGTAAATAAAACATGTAAAATTTCTGCTCATATGAGAGATTTTGGAACTAGGAGGTAATTTAATAATCTTCTTTAATATTGTTATATTATTGATACCCGTCTAAGGCTCAGATAGTGTCTAATGTAAGCAGCTTAAAATCCAGAAATAAAGAAAAAGCATGTGAAAAACATCATCCAAATGTATATTTTTTTCCTTATCAGTGGTATTTCTTTATAAAATTTCACTTTAGAAGTTTTAGATTGAAAATCTATGAAGTTAGATTCAATAGCCATGATAATTTTAGGGGTAAAAAAAAACCCTCATAATCCATAAGGGGGGAAACGAAATTATTTTGTCTTAAATGAGACTATGAAGATTTTATGTTGCATATACAAAGTATTGTTGCAATTTGAAAGCCATGGTTTTGGGGTGGAAGGAGATATCGAATACTGTGTTTGCTATACGCCCAACTCTGGCAGTATCGGATTCGCAAACAGTCTGTTGACCATAGGTCCGATCGCCTTCCTAGGAGCGAATCGAGTTCCCAAATAATGTGATCAACTATAAGCTCGACTCTGGCTGTATCGGATTTACGAACGGTCTGCCCACTGTAGGTCCCATCGCCTTCCTAGGAGCGAATCAGTTACCGAGTAGTGTGATCAACTATAAGCTCGACTCTGGAATTACCAGATTCACAAACAGTCTGTCAACTGTAGGTCCAGTCACTTTCCAAATAAGTAGTCAAGCTTACAAACAGCATGATTTATTCAAAGGCAACATTTACAAAGCAGGTTTCAGATGTCAGTACAAGTAATTCTCTACTACAGCGTGGGGTTTTTAGCTAGCTCTGATGTACAAATGTGCAATCGTCACTCACCCCAGAAGATGAGAGAGGGCTCTCAGTCTTGAGTCTTCTCAGGCCGCGTCCCAGCCCGAGGGGAGGAAAGGGGGATCAGCCTGTTGACTGATCCAAAATTTATGATGGAATCTTCCCTCCTCTCTTCTGAGTCTCCTCAGGCAATGGCTCGACCCGAGGGGAGGAAAAGGGGATCAGCCAGTCAACTGATCCAAAATTTATGATGGAATCTTCCCTCCTCATCCTTTTCCTCCTTAGTTCACCTTTTATACTTTTTCTTTACATTCAGGTGGAGCTTGAGTGACTATAGTCACTCATGTAGTTCATCCAAAAGGAGTGATTGGCCACCCTTGCTGGCTCAGCACCGGACATGTTGTCGTGTATCTCCCCTTGGGCAGCTGCTGTGCGGCTGATCAGCGGCCCAGCACAGGGAGTGCAGCAGAGTTTGGCCGCGGTGCCTTCACTCCGCTCCATCCTCCCTTACTCCTCTCTGCAGCTGCGGGGAGGGCAGATTGTGATGCCTAGGGAATGGAGGAGCAGAGTCCAGGCCTACCAACCATCCTGGAAGTGGCAGCTGTGTATCACCCCAAGCAAGCTTCGGTAATGCCAAAACTGCTGTTAGGCCCTAGTTTTTCTCTAAGTTCCTCCTTTGAAGCAATTCTTCCACAGGTATATACATAAAAAAAACAGCAGCAACAACCAGCCAGCCAAGTCCTTACTTTCAGTCACAAACCTTCACTTGTTACCTTTGTCAAAAAACAATAAATTACTATTTTTACTTAAATAGAAATGGACAAAGCAGATAATAAATGGTTCATGGATTTAAACTATCCATGAATAATTCACAATTCACTTCCACCTGCCAAATATTTGAGTCTTGTGTTGACTATCTATATTCACAGAATGTACCCAGAATAAATTTGATGCAAAATGCCTGACATTACATTATTGTAACATGTTATATTGAATTAGCCTGGCAGGAGCTATAATATATGATGTGCTAGAATAATAGGTTTCAGATCAGACACTGTCTATCAACTGGATAATTAATATCCCTTCTTAAATTCAAGGAGTGGACAGAAGTGAAGGGAAAACACCAGAGTTTTGTGTGGATGGACAGCAGTCTGAATTTGTCTTGGCTGGTTCAATCTGTGTTTTGTTGTTGTTGTTTTCTCTCTTTCTTTCTCTCTCTGTGCTAACAAACATAAACTTATTTTGTAATTCCGGATGTAGTAAAATGGGACTACGTTGACCGATGTTGTCGCTGACATGCTGGGTATGGACTCTGATAACTAAAGAATGACATTTGACAGAACAGCATATCTGGAACTGGGTCAGCTTTGCTGAAAAAAAATGAACATGATGGCCAACTGAAAGCTCTTTAAAAAGAAAACTGTCAGAAAGAGTGGTCAGAGGAGACCTACAAATATCTCTGTATAAGCTAGGGAAGTAGGCATGCCCTGCAGGTTTAACAAACTGTGCGTGGTTGTTACATAAAAGTCACAGTTACCTTGAATATAGAAACACTCTTGGCACTATAACATCAATGAATGCAAACATTACTCTACTTGCTTTGTGTGTTTTATAGTACAGTACGTCATTTAGGAGTTCAACTGTAATACATTTTATTGATATTATGCTTGTTAGAAGGCATAAAAGATGTGTGTAAATGGCATCCTCTCTGCTCATAGAAGAATTAACTCTAGTCTTCAATTCCAATCTTACTGCAATGTCCCATTTTACTAATACACTAGAGTGGAATCTGCAAAATCATATTTACAACTGTGGTCAAAGCTTTCAACTATGATTCAAAAACCTTGAGAACTAAACAGTTGTTACTGATTGATACCATTTGACTTTTAGCATAAGAGACAACATATTAACTAATTTTTTTTGTTGTTGTTTATTGTTTATTTAACATAAATGCAACTGTTTGATGGACAGTAATAAACAGTTGCACAGCTAACACCATAGCCAGGACTTTCTGACTTTGTTTTGCAGCAGTCACATCACTGTCACTCCTACCATGTGCTGTCCACCTCAACTCTCTAGTTCTTTTCTTCACTACTTCTGCCTTGATAATCGTTATTCACTTCATATGTGGACACTTGATTTCTCCTTTTGAAACACAATGCCCTACATCTGCACTTATTAAGATATTTTTTGTTGTTGTTTTGTTGATACTGTTTCAAAGTATAATTAGATTGTTTTGAATACAGATTCTGTTGTCTTTGTTCCTCTTTCCAGGCTAGTGTGTCCT
This sequence comes from Nothocercus julius, assembly GCA_013398735.1. NCBI lineage: Eukaryota > Metazoa > Chordata > Aves > Tinamiformes > Tinamidae > Nothocercus > Nothocercus julius. The sequence goes on along the minus strand of VZSV01000146.1, from coordinate 1,898,620 downwards.
GCAGTTTTTCTGTATCTCACAGGCCGTATTAATGAGGTTTGATTAGAGAGTTCATCACACCAACACCTATTTATCCTGTTTTGAAATGCCCTCACAGTGCAATAGGAAATTATGTCAATTCTGTACCCACCACATAGCAATTTAATCTTTTTTCATATATCCCCAGTTTGCTGCGAGAACATTGTGTTGATTACATTTTAGTAGACTAAATCTATGTCATACCTACTGCTTCCTCCTTATTCACTAGTTATCCTGTCATAAAATAAGTTTCTTTGACACTATTTGGTTTTGACATATCCATTCTGGTTATTTCTTATTATCCTGTAGCTGATTATATAACCAATAGAGCCAAGACATGAATAATTGTATCTGACTAATACTAGCACTGAGTACTTAATATTCCTTAGCTGTGAAAGTAGGATTTAATACAGATATTTCCACTAAAAAAAAAAAAATAGAAAATTGTAGATTATTCATAAAAAATTCAAGAACTTTTGGAAATGGCATTTGGTGGCCTTAGAAACTGAATTGCTCTGTGATAAAGCAGATTTTTGCCCTACAATGGGATAATTAATGAACTAGTTATTCTGTTTCTTGCTGTGCTTTTGGTCAGTACCAAAATTATTATTTGCATGAGTTTATTAAATTTACAGAGCAAGATAATTGTCCAGCTGTTATTTAGAAGTTTGCTAATTCAGTCAGGGAAATGATAAATTAAATTTACACACTGTGAATGAAGGATTTCAGTACATCCTAATTTTTATTCTATTTTACAAATCGAATTTTTGGCTGAGACCTCAGTTTAGAGAAGCACAGTACAGATATTTGATCCCTGAACCAAAAAAAAAAAAAAAAAAAAAGTGATTCAAATACACACATACATAGACAGAAGATTATTATATAGTTATAATGATAACTAGGATATTTACCAAAAGAAACTCCTGTCTAAACATGATGCATAGACAAAAATTCAGATTTTAAAGGCAGTAATTCTGTATCACACAGATTCTGTTTTTTAGCATTCTAAATTCAGGTAACATTTTCTGCTCCTAACTATCTTTTTACTTAAAAGTCTTTTTAATGTGAGGCAAATTTCCATCATCTCAATGGAAATTGTCATTAATAAGAGAACTGCTACCAGAATTTTGTATAGGAACCAGAAGAGCTTCAACAGTGTGAGACCTTATAAAAAGAGCTACTGATTACTACTGATGAGTTTGTGAACCAAGAAAGACCCTGCTGAGATTAAATTTCTATGTATGAGGCCTGCAAAAGAAACTGTTACTGTAAGATTGTATAAATGGAAGTACAAGATTTTACTTCAGAAAGACATGTCTCCTTTCTGATAAGGGACGATGTTTAAAGAAGAAAGAGGATTTCTGAAAAAAAAAGCATCTTTAAAAATAATTGCACCTATTAAGATCATGATCCGTAAGGTACCTGTATATCAGAATAACAAAGAGTGTGAGTTCATTCTGTATATATTTCTTGCAATTTTATTATATTCTTTTTTTTTTAAAAAAAATGCTTTTTAAGCTGAGTTTGATGAATGTAAGCTTTATGGATGTAAAAAGAGAAACTGCATAGTAATATGTGAAGTAGAAAAAAAAAGTATTTTGAAGTATTCAGTTTTAAGAAAAGTATTTAGAAGTATTCAATTTTAAGGAAAAAAAAAAAAAAAAGGATTTATGGTGTATAGTAAAGGTGTAATATCCAGCGCTTGAAAGTAAAAAGGGGCATCAGCAGAAAACTGAAGCATCATGAGAATGTGAGTGAACAAGGGTAGAAGAAAGAAATGATTTCTTTTTCCTTTAACATTGAAAGGATGGAGAAAGAGCTTGAAAAACTGTACAAAGTTATTAGAAAATTAGGGGACATACATTTGGAAACACCAGGATATTAAAAGAAGAAAAAAAAGCTAAGGATAGGATAAAATGTTTTTTAAGTTATAACAAAATAATATAAAATGTAAGACCTTCTTTGGTATTAAATTTCAAATATATTGTGCTTCAGAGTAGCAGAACAGTTTATCAGTGGAACAGGAGTTCCAGGATCTGGTGTACTTTAATTAAGATTTTAAAACAACAACAATTTGTTTTTTTGTGAAGTATCATCATTGTGCAATACTGATGTATAAATATTTCACAATGCATTTCTTATGAAATCTGTATATCTATATATATGATGTATATATCTTTCTCGACATCCATCCATCCTTTATTTTTTCTATTTTGGTCAAGAATTTAAATGGAATGATGTTTTGTGCCTTAGGCTTCTAGTGGACCTGAAACTTTTGAGCGCAATGTACCAAACTCATCTAGTACACTCTTATTTTAGGTGTCTCTCCTATTACTCCTATCTCATTCAGATATATCTATTAGATTTTTCATAACTGAAAAAGAAATAATATTACTAAAAGAATGACTAACCTCTGGACTATAACTGTACAGACATGCTTCTAGAGTTTTATAGGGATTTGGGAGGGATTTAGAATTCTCTTCAAGTTAAAAGCACAAATAATATTAGAAGAATTGTAGAGATGAGGAAAATCTCATCTGGGGTTAAACTGGTCAAAATACTTGTAGCTTCAAAGATTCCTTACCCATGAAGTAACAGTCACATACCTCAGTTAATGAAGGGAATCTATTTTTCTTTACACCTGTGTAAATCATGCTAAGTTTTCCTCTTCGATATGATTTAATTCCTCAAGTCTTATTCAGGCAAAGCTGTCCCTGAGTCAGTGGTGCTACAAGAAACACATGTCTAGTAAATACACTTACAAAAAATATCAGCCATGGGACTTTTCCTTCAGTGCACAATTTCCAAATGAACTCTCCAGGATATTTCACAATGCTAGGAGATTCTTGCTGAGAATAAAGGTGTTTAACCTATCATAAATCATAGTTCAGTTCTGAGATATAAGTTTCCCTAAAGCTCTGAACACAGGATTACATGTGCTATGAACAAAAGAAGAGATTAAACTTGCACTGTCTCTCTACGGGCAGAATTCCACTACTTTTTGGCAATCAAATTAATTCAATATTTCTGACATTTGCAATGAAAATAAAGGTCAAGTTCTATCCTGTTAATATCCTGCTAATTCTGTTCATTCAAACTTAGCACTTGAAAAATATGTTTAATCAAACATTTTGAAGTTATGGTTTTATTGATAGCTGTTTATGCCTAGGCTTTGATTTAGATTTTACATAATTTTCCCTAGTCATCTTAGCATCTATATAATTAAACTTCCGACTTAAAGATTATGAATAGTATTGATGATCAAGTCTTACAAGCAACCGAGCTCTCACTATGTTTTCTTCTCTGCTGTTTCCAGTACTTGAGTAAACCATCAAAGTTTATCTTTATTTTTCTTTGAAATTTTTCCTAAGAATTACAAGAACCATATGCATGCAAAAAAAAACCCCTCCATACTGTCTAGTAATCTCAGACTAATCTGTTTTCTGAAAAATGCACCAATAGTGAAAATAAGGTTGACCTTTGAACACTAAACCCACTTCTGAGTTTTGACATTTATGTCACTTAGTTGAAACCGATAACCCTCAATAATAACACAGGTGGTAGACAGAGATGATTAGCAACCAAGAGAAGGAAAGAGGACTTACTTTAAGATATAATGTATGTTAAGAGTGAGGAGGACTTTTTTTCCTCAGAACCATTTAGGAAACATAGCAAATATTATTAAAAAAAAGTGGGAAAAGCAAACTGAGAATTAAATGAATTATCTTAGTCCCTTTATCTTATCTTAAAGTTAGATAATGAAATAATTTCAGAAAGAACTTAGAAAGTTGTAAAGTTAGATTAAAAAAAATTATAATAAAAAGAAATATAGAGAATTTTCAGAAAAAGTGCCCTGCCACTTACAGCCACATTATTTAAATGTCTGCTACAAGATTTTGAATGACCATGAAGATATGTTTGTTGTATAAGAAGCACTTACGACTTTTAGAAGAATTGTGTTTTCTCATATGAAACACAATTTTGTCTATAACAAAATCACAGTATGTAACTCAGTAAGAGGAGAAAGAATTTATGAGTGGTTGGCATATCCTATTCATCTATTTATCTACGTAATTCTTCATAGATATTTATGGCTGTGACTATAGCCTAAAGAAATAAATGTTTTTGAAGATGCTTACTGTAGTGTTGTTACCAGAGCACTATGCAGTTCTTGGGGCTGTAAGCGCAGGAAGAATAAAAAAAGATGTTAAAATGCATTTAAAAGATAGTTAAAGGGTTCTGAAGGTCAATGTTTAATTTATATTGTTTAACAATGATCTACAACTGACTACAATGGAGAGGATCTTATTTGGCACTAGATAGATCTGTAAATTAATAATTTTTTTCTGGAGCCCAGGCTTTGGAGCTTCATCTTTGCTTAACTTCCAAAATCTGTTTTCATAACAGTCTACAAGCCAAATTCCTCTCTTTTCTGGAAACACTGATGCTGACTAGTCAAATGTAGTACTTATCACACTGTCATACTAACATTTCATCACTGACTCAAGCTTACTTTTTTTTTTTTTTCCCCTCAAGCTTTAATGTTTCTGGAGAATAGAAACAAACATGGCTAAGATTATTTTAAAAATACAAATTTCTGAACTGCTTCTGTACTCCCAATTATTTCAATGCTCTTGTCACCTGTGTCAGGAAAAAGTCACACTCATTGGGGGAAAATAATAACAAAATTTAGAAATTAATTTATGTGTTGTGACTTTTCTTTAAAAAGAAATATAGCATAATGTTTATAACCAGGTAAATTTGTGAATAGACATTATTAGTTATAGCTATATTAGACAATATTTTATTTAGTTTAAATGGCATCCAAGGAAACAGATTGACAACTACAGAAGGAGTCATGAGGGATTTTTTTTAAGCCTTCTTTGTTATAGGTTTTTGCAATACTACTTTGAGGTTCTTTTTGAGATTTTTGGTGTTTCACTTGTTAACAATTTTTAAAAAGTTTCTTCTGACCCAACTTTGTTTATTTATTTATAGTGATCTTCTATTCAGATCTTATTTGATGACCTAATATTAGTTCAATGTCCCAATCATTTTTGATTACAAAATATCAGCTATATCTACATTTTTTTTTACCACAAGTGTAATTCTCCAGGTTAAAAGTTTCCAATGTTCCTTTTAGAGCTAACCTGAGTCAATAGTACAAATGAAGGAGAAATAATTAGATGCTCTTTTGTACTTAATATCTTAGGTCTTTAAGAGATGTTTGCAGTATGGCACCACTAAGTTTGCATCTCCCCACTGAAAAACATCCAGACACTCTCACTCGTCTTGTTACATCTCTGTATCCGCTTCAAAAACATTTAAACAGTGAGAAAAGTGAAGGAAATCCTCAGTCTCTTAAGAACTCCTCTTTTCTTTTAGTTCATTTGAGGGAAAAATTTCAAAAGCAAAGAAGAAAACATTATACTATAATACTTCAAGAAATTTGAACACTGTCTTTAGCACTAATCTTTTATTCCTCCAGCCGGTCTCTCTTTTCTTCATCTTTCTCAACTGGCCTCATCAAAATTTACTCTTGACTTAGCTGGATAGAATCCACTCTTCTTGAGGTATTTTGCTGCTGCATTTGCTTTGCTCTGTTAATAAATAAATAAATTAGATGAAGAACAAGTACAAAACAGAATGAAACAACAAATGCTTTTTTCTGAAGGCCTTTTTAAGTATTTCCTTTTTTTTTTTTTTTCAGATTTGTGAGCTTTTGGTAAGGCATTTTTTTCTTCTCCTACTTTTGCTGATTGGCCTTTATTGCACAAAATATTTATTTAAGAAAAAGCTTTTGGCATAGAAAACAAACAAACAAACAAAAAACGATAATGGAACAATTCCCCCCAAATCAATTCCCTTTAAATCTGGAATGGAAATAGTAAATAAAAAGCTATATAGAAAGCTGGAGAGCTACACTAATCAGATACTATTCAGTAAGTAGAATGGCAGCACCTACAAGAGCTAATTGTGTTTCTCTAATTGGAAATGAGAGAGCATCCATATACTGTTCTTCAGAAAGCTTCATGCCTGCAAAGTGTAAAGGAACATTATTAAGAATGCATTTACCCCTGTCATTTGTTAGATTGCTACAATGAAGCAAAAGATTTAGGTGCAGGAGAAGATGAGAAAACAGTCAGGAGTTACTGGGTGTACGACTGTGAGGATCATGATTTGTTTGTTCTTTATTGTTTAGCTTTAGTATATATTCAAGGTTGCATTTGTCACTGATGGCATCAAAAAAATGGTACTGGCAATTGGAAGAGCTGGGTTTAGCCACATTTCTTCTAGTCAATCCTTTAAAGTCTTGCAGATATACATATATTCTACCTATTCACTGGTTAGAAAATAGTGTTGCTAATAATGATAAAAAGTACTCTTTTAGAACAATTCTGAAGGCTCTATATCTTTCCATGAATAGTGTATTATGTTTGCTTTATACCTGCACCTTATAATGTGTGACGATTCATTCCCAGTATGTAATTTTAAGTTGTAAAAGCATACTTCATTTGGGGCTGCTGCAAAGCAAGCAGTCTTTTTCTTCCATGTCCAAAAATTAGTCTGTTTCCCTCTTTTCCAATAAAAACTTCATAAGGAAATTAATGTTTGTTTTTATTGCCTAAATTTATTAAACTCAAGTACAGGCGAATACTAAAAGAATACTTTTAATTGCTTGATAAAAAATTTCGAATACATTTATAAAAAATACTACTGCAATGCTGGTCTTCTAGAGGCATAATGAGATTCACAGCTGGCGTCATATTAAGCAAAAAAAAGAAAAAAAATGTCTTCTATGAATGAGTGGGTAAGATGATGATAAAAATCTTACCTGCAATATGACCAAATTTAACATGCAATGCCAAATGCATGTGTGATTTTTGTTACTCAGAAAGCGGACAGCTTCATTTCTCGGTTGCTAGAATTACTGAATGACCTTCGGGATTAGTTCCAGATAGACTATGTTGAAATAGCCTAGTCTAGATGTATATAATTATTCAAAAGCTTAAGTAGTATGCATCAATCATTTTGTGAGGAAAGTTCATAATTAAAATGAACAACACAGTACAATTGTGATGGTTTACAAGATTCCTTGCTAGAAAGAAGAACATTTCTAACAGACAACTGGAGAAAAGAACATGTGGCAATGAGACCTGTTTGGGGAAGAGCCAATCAGACAACTGCAGCCACTTATATGAATTCTGGATATTATTAGAGAAGACAGTTGTAGCTGTTCCACAGCCCTTTGGCTTTGGGCTATGTCTCAGTGATATATCTTCTGCCCTATGCTTGCTGCTTCATCATGGGGATTAGGATGTATACGTAGGTACATCTACATCTTGTGCAAGACTTCAAAAAGCATCCTCCCAATCGATCAGAACATCTGAGCCCTCCAAGATAAGTGAAAGAATCACATTTTATTGCTGTAACACAATCAGGGTGAATATTAAAAATTTACATGGTTTGTTTGGGGAAATGTATGAGTTCAGTGAAGTTAAATCAATTGAAGACTAAAGAAACACACACAAAAGAAAGCATGTCTAACCTAGGAAATCCTTGAGCCACAAATCATTAGAATCTGGAAAAGTACTTGGGAGAAGGAGAGTATATACTTGTCCTTACTTGCCTCCCTCAGCATTTACTTTCAGTGCCTGCTGTAAACAAGATACTAAGCTAGAGCGCACTTTGGTCTGAGCCCATGTGGCTGTTATTGCACTCTTCTGTTGCTAAGGGCAAAAATCTTTGCAGGGCTTCACAGCACAGAATCACAGAATCACAGGACTATGTATGCAGGAGAATTTGGTGATGGAGTTGCTACAAGAGGGCAGTTATCAAGGTCATGTTTTACTTAATAAGTGTTTGTGAGACTAGAGTGTAGATATGAATAAGATCCTGCTAGGGGTGTGGAACCTGCATTAAGGCAAATCTCAAGCAGAACCGAATAATAATAGTATAAATCTCACCCACTGTGATTATAAATACTTCTGTATCATGATGTAATCTGAAAAATATCTGTTATTCAAAAGAGAAATTTCTTCACACAAACATTCAGGAAAGTGTTTCCAAGTTAATTTAAACTGTGAGTTTAAAGAAGAATTAGCTGACTCATAGAAACATGGAATATTTCAGGTAGGAAGAGACCTCAAGAGGTCATCTTGTAGAAACTTCCAATAAAAGCACAGTCAACAATGAATTTAGACCAGTTTGTTCAGGTTTTGTATGTCTTGAAAGCCTCTAATGACAGGTTTCGTAACCTCTTTGCTCAACTTATTATGATGCTTAATTATCTTCAGTGAATCTATACTGACCTCTCTGTTAAAAGATGGTTGTCTTTCATCTTTGAGAGGAGGAGAGGGGAAAAGGGAAGAGGAGAGAAGAGAGAGAAGACAAATCATGTTGTTTGAGAAAGAAAGAAGTGTAAAAAGGGCAGGCTCCAAACTCAGTTTCTAGATTCATATCTGGTGGGAGTAGGAGCACTTTGGGGAAAACAAGTTTAGTAATTTCCCTTTATATACAGAATAAAAGAAACGAGGATTCCCCTGCCGGTAAGCCGGTGAAACAAGCATTAGCACTCCCTGTATATTCAAAATGGTTGTTCTAAGTTCTCTGTTCTTCTGAAAGAAAGCGAGTCTGACTTGCTGTCACTGGCACTTTGCTGCATATAGCTTCTACTGGGTTGTAATTATATATGTTTTTACAAATGTCTATTTATACTCTATGCCATCTTTGTAAATGCTTTGAGGGATGTTGGTATGATGTCCACAAATAGATGAAATTATTATATACCTCAGAGATTTATTCAATTTCACATATTCTTCTTTGCTTTTGCTTTCAAAATTACAGAAGTTCATATGCACAAGAATATTACTAGGGGCAAAACAGTTTATTTTCTTACAGATTAAGTAAATATGCCAGAAATTGTAATCATTACTATTTATTTAAATCTTTAGCCATTTTAATGTGTCAGTCATGCAGCAGCTAAATGTCATGATAGACCTAACCATTTTTTGGATATATTGTTTAAAAATTCTTTCTATATGAAATGAGGGTGAAATATTAGGAAGAAATAGGAACATTTTTGGAAAACTGTGAAGAAAAGCAGTCAAAGTACTTTAATGATAGGTAATTTTTTAAACTGTTTTTTTGAAATAGTCATTTCTCTGTAGTATATGTTTTGATTTTTTAGGGTAAAATCATCTTGTTAATTGTCATTGCCATTGTTTACTTCATTTTTGTTCTTTATTCACTCTTTTCACTTAGACTGTTAAGTTTTGTGGCAAATAATTATGTTTTGTTTGGCATGTCTCAAATAGTCTTTCCTCATCACAAACTCTAAACCCTACTGAGTGCAACTTAAAATAAGAGTAACATAAATTAAGGTGTTTTGCATAAGCGAAGTCTCACTGATCTTGTATGTACAATGTACCATTTGTAATTTTTATTTTTATTCAGAGAAGGACAATTTTATATTTTTTAAGACCTCTAATTTTATGTAAGGCCATGTATATCCTATCCATCCTAACAAGCCAAGAAAATAGGGTAGTGTTGCTCCAAACTGCTCTAAACTAGCAAGGAGTTCAGTGAAGGAAAAAAAAGCTGAAAGAGATGTTGGCTGAGAGCTTCTCTGTCTGCACAATGAAGACTTTTTTTCCCTAAAGAGATCTTTGAAAAGGTGATAGATGTAGAATATTTTCCTTTTCTGTAGATTTAAAGCTGTATTTTCAGCTTCCATTTCCAGTTTCTTCCAAATGAGATTAGAAATGGCTAAGATATTAATCACACTTCAAGTATGTATGGTATAACAGCCAATTCAGCTTCAAGTAGAGCATTACTAATACTATCCCTAAGGTAAATGAATTATACTTTTTTTTTTTGTTTTACATTAAATACATCACTCTAAGATCATAATGACATAGTAAATAAAAAAAAAAAAAAACGAGACAAAAATCTAATGGAATTAACTAAAACAGGATTTACAAGAGGTGGAGAGAGATTACAGTAAAATTTTAGGCTCCAATCCAACAAATTTTTCTAAATATCCCAATCCCAGTAGGAAGCTGCCAGTATGAAATGAGTGTATGTAATAAAGGCCAGAAGTCTAAACTTTGATGAACACGTTATCACAGATTTATAAAATCAAAATCTGATTGAATAACTACAGAAAGAAAACAAGGTCAATGATGCGTTAGAAATTGATCTGACAAAGTCAAAATAGTAGAAAGATTGGATAGCTAAAAAGGGAGTTTAAAGTCATGAGAACAATAATCTGTAGGAGGAAAGAGAGAAACTGTGAAAGCATGGTATTTCAACAAGATGTATACTACTAGTCAAGATGTCAAGTATGTTAAGTTCCGCTTAGATCACTGAATAATAGACCAATAGTAGCCATATAGTCACATAATATTTGTTCCTTTTTAATCATTTTTAAGAAGACATACTTAAGGTTAATTCATCTAACAAGAAAATTCTTGCACTATAAAATAGATTTCTCCTTCACTCCTTTTTACTGGAACTACCTATTAATCAAGTTTATTGCTTTATAAGTGTTGTATAAACTCAGTGAATAGTAGCAGAAAAAGTAAACAACTGCTTAATTTTTTTTGAAACAGCGGTCCCAAACACACATGTACATTCAAGCACTCATGCAGTAGATCAGGTATTTTCTAGTTTCTGGGGACTGATTTCCCACCAACAGCTCAGAGCATGAGTCTAACATGTTCTATATGCAGACAATTTATTCTGCAAAGGAACAGCATTGTGTAAGACATGTCTCATTGACTTTCATTCAGTTCATTGCATATATATATCTGTGTACAGATACACTGTATCTGCAGAAATATTTCTGTTTAGGAAATGTTAGACAGAAGTATGAGTTACAGGAAGTGAATGAGAAGAATAGTTTTCTGAACAAAAAAAACTAATCAGAGGCGAACCTGAACTTACTTCGACATTTTAACATTTTAACTCTTTCTTGTTTGGACTGTCTCTTTCTCTTGAATGTTTAGATATCAGCATAGATACACCGGCAGCCACTCTCATATTCTCTATGAGCAAGGGGCCAGATCTTACCATCAGCTGAAATTCTGAATTGGACTTGGGTGGAATTTGGCTTTTTCAAATCCAAGATGATGATTTAGAAAACATTATTTAACTAGCAAATAATGAAAAAAAATATGAATTGTGGTTTCCATTTCACAGGTTACGTGGTGCTCAGCGTAGCCACAACATAGTGTCAATTAAACATTCAGCAATGGTTTTGTCGGGTAGGGGAAAGAAGGACTGATAAGGGACTTGCTCATGTCTACAAAACAAAACTGATGGCTATCAATGCCAGAAGAAATGTGAATCTGTGCATTTGGAAATAACTGATAGAGTGGACTGGAGCAAATTCACACACTTCTCCATATCTTCGCACCATTACACTGTGCAGCACACAGCGAGCTCCCTGTTCACTTACAAGACTGAACAAACAGTCAAACAGATGTGCCCAACAAGGCATGTGTGGTGGCTGTCTGTGCTCTAACTTAGAGTAGAAGAGATCTTGGTTATTCTGAATTATTACTTCTACATTTAGGTTTCAAAACCCCCGCTTTCTGGGCCTGAGTTAAATCTAGGCACTTAGTAAATACTGGTCTAAATCCTAGTGTACCTACAGAAATTTCAGTACATTAAAACAGAGTTCAATGTAAGTCTTCACATATCCCAGGAGGATCAGTAACCACAGAGGTATCATGCTACACTGTATATTTTCTTCTGAGAATTTTTTCATTTTGTATAAATAATTAAACAATAGCTAGTATAGCTACTTCAATTGAACGCTTCTGCATGACCTAACACTATTAGACTAGAATGGTAATCTAACATTTATTTTCCAATCTCCCAAAAATATGTACACAATCAATGTAATCTAAGGCTACATAATAATAAATTAAATGAACTGGAGTACCTGCTGGAAGCAGTTCAGCAATGGTAGCAATAAGACACTGCCCGGGATAGGAGGTCTGAGTCAAAAAGCATAGAGACATTAACTCAGGTGTCTCTGAACTGAAAGGAAACTAATTTTATGACATCCGTTAGACTAGGGTCTATAATCAGAATTCTTAGCCAAAGATTAGCCCTGTTGACTAACATTCCCTATATATTTTTCCCATGCTAGATTTATAGGATGTATCTTCCTCAATGATTATATTCATTACCATGTCTACTCATACTTAGTTACAGTGTCCTTTCTCTTTGGTTACCTGGAAACAGAGAAATTTACACTCACAGAACACAAAGGACTTACCTGCTCCAGTACTTCTCCTATTAACCAGGATGTCTGGAGAAGTTAGACCTTAGAGTGAGGCTTTATGAGACCCAAAAGTGAACTATGACTACCCAAAATGGATTTTTTTTTTTTTTTTTTTCATGTAGGAAATGTTTAGCAGAGATTTTAGGTGAAAAAAAAATCTACAGTCTTCTCTTTTGCTTTTGGTATGCTTTCTATGGATGATGCTATAAATGTTCTCACCATTCAATATATGTTCAGTTCGTTCCCTTTTTTTTTTTTTTTTTCTTTTAGGCACCAGCATCAATTATGTCTTGTTGAAATGTGTCCCATAGGTTAATTAGGCATTGTGTAAATAAGTGTTTTTATTTATCATTTTTGAATTTGCTGCCAAGCTATGACTATTGTTAGCCAAACTGTGAATATTCAGGTGTTTGTGACCTTTCTCCTTAAATGCATTTCTCAGGCAATCTAATCATGTTTGTTGCTCTTCCCTGAACTCCATTTAATTTGTTCCTTTTCCCTCCCTTCCCTTTCCAATCAGATACCAAGATGTTGAGAAATGAATAACCTATTCTAGATGCAGTCTCAACAGATCTGATAGAGTGTGACTAATACCCATGACTGATTAGTTGATGTTACTGCATATGATGCCAAAAATTGCATTGACCTTGGATTTTTTTCCTCCTGAAATATAACATTTAGAGCTGGAGAAGAAATGTCAATACTCCTAGAATTTTTTCAAGAGTTGAAAGTTTTCTTTTTCCCAAACTGAGGCAAAAAGTTAAAGAAATAAAATAAGATTATGAACCAGCAAACATCCCCAACACTAGTTTAAATCAGTTGAAACATTTCATTTTGACATTTTCTACATATTGCAATTTTAACTTTTTAAATGACAAGATAGCTATAATTAGCTAACATTTTTACACAGAAAGTTTTTTTTTTTTTTTAAAAAATATGTAAATGGTCAAAGTAGGACTTTCTAGCAATTCTGAAAGATTTAGGAAGCAAGCAAGATGTTGATAGTCACTTCTCCCTAGGAACAATTATAGACTCAAACAATTGGCACATCTAGAAAAAAAAAAATAAAAACAACAACAACAAAAAAACAGTTCATTGGAAAATTTATGATCATCTTTAATCATCCTTAAAATCCATTTTGAATTGTTTCTCTTGTTTTCAGCATTGGTATTATTCAGATGCCATCTGCCTACAGAATACCTATTTTAGATTATACCTTACCAGTTAAACTTTTGGGTTTTTTCATTTTTTTTCTTAAAATGCTTCTGTTTTTTCTAGCTATATTTGTATTTTTATTTCTCATGGATGCCTACTATGCTTTCATTTGCAAGTTTCATTAGTGTACTCTTTACTGTTTCAGACAGTTAATGAAGTTTTTTAGTAAGACAAGAGTTGATTCTGACCCCCATGGCAATGTATGACACATCAGTTCATCTTGAAACATTGTAGTTCATGACTATTTTTTGCATTGCCTCAGTCAATTTTTATTCATAATTTCTACATCTGTTTTCATCTGAATGTGAGATATCTTGGCATACTGCATTAAATGCTTTATTAAAAAATGTGTAGTCTGTTCTCCTTTTCTGTACTTATCTACTATTTATCTACTTTATTTATCTACTTATCTACTATCTACTTATCTACTTTTCTCTATTTATCTACTTATACTAGCCTAGCATTAGCTTCAGAACTCTGTGTTGAATGTTGGCCATAATTCCACTGTTATTAATATGCCACATATGTAAGTAATGCAATTCCATGCACTTTGTATGATCCTAGAAACTATGGGAAGGATATCATATAAAAACATAATTATCTAAATAAGATGTGAGTAGAAGAGAAAATCACATATCTAAAATTTTAATCACAGAACTCCTTGCTCGGCAGCTACTCAGCCACCTTAAAGAGGTGTCTACCTTTGTGACAGATATTTTCCATAGCACTCACTTTGAAATACATACAGCTACAGAACTTTTGGTCTGAGTGGACAGTATATATTTATGTTAGACCTTCACGAGGATTAGAATAAGCCTAGGAGATACATATCTATCAGGGAAACCTAACTCTACCGAAAGGCTCAGCTTGTCAGTATTTCTTGACTCATTCCTGGCCTGAGAGATTGCTTTTGAAAATATATATTATTATTTATTTTTTATTATTAGTATTTATTATACTACATTTTATCTTTTTAAGTTGAAGGTTTTGACCAGCGAACATCATCTAACATCTGAAGAATGAATATACTTGCTTAGGAATCAGGAAATATGAATTCAATGGTATCTTTGTCTAGACTTTTTAAAGTTGCCTGTATCAAGGAATAAATAGAAAAAGAGAGTTTAAAAGAGGGATGACTTCATCACAGGAACTGACAAGAGCCCAGAATACTCTTCTCCTGAGGGCCTTAACAGCTCAGTGTAGAGTTTGTTGCTCTCCTTCAGCACTGACAGTGTCTGTAGGCCCCTAGCCTATAGCTTCCTAGCTAGGGAACCTTTGCAAGAAGTGGAATTTTAAATTTCTCAGGTAGAAAGGGGAATTCAGCAAATGTCTCATTGTTGGTCCAAACCTGTCCTTGGTGGTTACTGTTATATAGAGGGACTCACATGAAATCTTTTGACATCAGAGACACATTTGCTGAGTCCTTTAAAAGAATGCTAGAAATTACCTCCAGGAAGGGGACAAATGGCTATGAATTTCAGGTAGATGGAGTAAAACCAAGACATCCCTGCTTTGCTACAGCTTAAACCTTAAGGTCTATTTTTTTATGTATATGTATATATATGTATATATATGTATATATATGTATATATGTATGCAGAATTGGTAAAACACTTGATTTTACAGTTTTTCAGAATATGTATGCATCAGATCCTCATCTGTTGCAAATCAGCACAGCTGATTTGATCCCAGATATCTATAAGGAATCTTATTAAGAGCAACCAAACATCTCAAAGGATCTGGGTTATTTTATGTTTGCCTGTCTGTTTTTGTTTTGTTTATTTGTTGTTTTTATTTTATAGTTCTGTTTCTGTCTCTACTTTTGTTTATAGTTCTGTTCAGCTTTGATAACAATCAAGGAAATAAGACTTTCCAGTTCAACGGTTTAGTGTCCTCTTTAGCTGCAAGGGGACCAAGTAGTTTCTTCTTCCAAATCTTGCTCAAACCTTCCTTTGACTCTAGGTTAGCTTTTATTTATTTATTTATTTATTTTGATTTCAGATTTTAGATCCTTTTACTTTTCTTCACTACTGTAACAAGATTAAAATATATATATTTTATACTTTTTTTCAGACGTAAAACAGTTCTGAAAGCTCCTACTATAAGATCTTTAGAATTACTATGATTAGTAAATTGCATATGATTAGTATTTTTTTTTTAGTATTTTTTCTGTCACAGTGGTTGCTACCAAGCTACTCCAGACTAAGCTGGAAGATATTCAGAAATAATCATGGAATTTGTTGTACCTCAAGGAGATTTCCTATAATATTAAATATCTGGTAATTATTTGTGCTTATGCAGAAGTTTTATCTTCTTTTTTGACTTGTATATATATATATATATTTTGCTATTTAAAAATATAACTACTGAGTATTACTATTATCTTTTTACGTACACCTCAGTTTTGTGTACTTATAGATTATTGTCTTTCACAGTAACCTGTAGCAACAGTTTGCAGATGTTAACTCTAGAGTGTTTGAAAAACTGCTTTCTCTGAGATATTGGCATTTCAATCAAAATTGATTCCTTGTAGACCGTCTTTGCATGGGAGCACTTAGTAAAATGGTCTTAGTTCCCTGTAACTTTATCAACTTTGTCAGACTGGCATAAAGAAAGATGTTCTCAGTGAACAAGAATAGTCAAGTATGTGAACTGCAAGCTAATTTTCTGGATCAGAGCATTAGTCAGTTTATTACATATTATTAACAGAAAAAAAAAAAAAGGCATGGGGGTGAAAAACTCTCCCTGATATCTGGATAAATATGCTAGAATGCACTAATCTAAATATGCTAGATGATGCTGGTGTTGTCATGGTATGACTGTAACTCGGTATTTTTGAAAATGCTTCCTTTAAAGCCTTTCTCAAGACTTTTTTTGAGAGTCTGCACAAAGGAAAAGAAGAGAGACAGTGAAAGGTAGAAAGGCTTTAATGCAGACTATTATAACTAGCATTTGCTTGCATATTACAGAAACAACAAATTTAGCAGAACAATATTTCACAATGTTTCACTTTATATGTTGCATATCTTACTCTTTTATCAGCATTTTGAAGAAAATGTTGTCCAAAATGTAGGAAAAGGATTTGAATTTTCCCTGTCTTAGTTTAGTCAACCTTTCTGAACACCTAAAAACACCTTATAATAAGATTTTTAGAAGGATATTGAACTGCACAACAAAGACACTTTTCTAGAACACGATGTGTACTTGAGTTATTATATTCAATTACTTACAGATGACAGGATAATGACATAAATTGATAAGAAAAAAAAGAATTCTGAACAAAGATCAAGAACTATTTCTTCATGCAGAGAATCATAACTGGTGGTGTTACATAATGGTATTCAATCCAGTTAGGCTGGAAAAATAGAAATGCAAGTCTTTCAATAATACATTGAATAATCCGTTAGAATGCTCCCTGTGGAGTAATAGAATTTCAAGAGGGAATGGACCAATACTTCTGCACCTCTTGGTGCGAAGCTTTAATGTAAATGTCTAATCTACTACATTTTTTCTGCAGTTTTGACCAACAATTCTGTATTTGAAGTACATATTTTCACTCAGAAAAAAAAAAGAAAAAAGTATAATAAAATCTAGCAATCCTTACATGAAAATACAGAAGTGAGAAACAGAGATGGTTCAAATATATTAAGAGCACTGAAAAAAAATAGTGCATATCACATCCGTATGTAATACAAATATCATATTGAGGGTATACTGTTTCACTGTATGTTTCTTTTACTCTGTGACTATTACTCCTTTCCAGATCATCTAATATAAGACAAGAGATCTAGTAACTCTTTAGAGAGACAGACAGGAACTGCCTAAATCATTACTTTAACTGAGGACAATGCTAAATTATTGACTTTTTACCTTGTCATGGAAAAGCTCCTGAAAAAAGTGTGTTTTGGTTTTCCTTTTTTTTTTTTTTTTTTTTTTTTTTCTTTTTTACTTGATGCTGGTTACTTTGATATGTCTTTCAAATGTAAGCTCTGTGGTACACAGACTCTTTATATGTGCAGTGTTGTGTAAACTATTGTATTATAAACCAGATGCTCCACTGGAGTAAATCAGCATTGTGTCATTAAAGATCAGCTCTAGATTGCCAATTAACTGAAGGTAATTAACATATTTGAGCACTAGTTTGAATCTTCCTTGGGATGAAAAATATTTGCAGTCTATTCTACCAATTAACCACACAATATTTATTTGAATAAATCTCTTCTTCGAATTAGGAATGCATGAGCAGTCAGAAAAAATGCATCTGTAGTAGCTAACCCTTGTTCATAGTTTGAAAGCGGACTTTGTTTTTCTTGCCTCCAATGGAAGTCCTGGATCCTATAGCTGAGATGTAGACATAGAGATACAAGTGACTAAATCAAATCAGCAATAAGCAGTGAAAAATCTGGTGTGAATATAGCATGTAGAGTAGTTAATACATGAATATAGTATACATGAATATACTATTCATGAATACATGAATATACTATATTCCCACAGGAGAATGAGCTAACTATGACCATACTGAACAGGTTATGATATTTTAACTGTATCATTGAAAATGAAAGGATGGGTTTTTATGTTTAGTTAGTCAGAATGTTTAGGCAGTGTTGCAAAGCTAACTCACAAGTACTAGGAAAAATAAATCTGATTCTCAGTTCATATTCAGAACTGTTAAGTCCTGGACAGTGCAGATGCAATTTGGTTCAGATTCAGAATAGATGTCAGTATTCTCACCAACATCACACCACCAGAATCTATGTTGTAGTCAGAAGTGTCTGGGATGAGCGCTCTTAGAAACTTTGCTTTCACGTCTACTAAAAAGAAGTTATTAAATGACTGCCTTAAATTTCTGAAAGTTTGAATGGTAATGAATGGGATTTACAATTTACTCTGAATTTTATTGCATTTAAGAGGGGAGCATAAATGAAGTTATGCCTATCTTTATCTTTGACTCCTGGCATCACTCCCTTTATTATCCACCTAGTGTATAAACCATTCCCTAATGACTGTTGTAAACACTTAAATTAACATTAAAAAATGTATATACATTTTTAGCTAATAGCAACTAAGATTTTAAGTGTTATAAAATTAATAAAATTGAACTATTTAAACCTAGCTAAGGGATTTATGCAAACTGCTCTAATTTAAAGAGTTCCTTTGTGACTAAATGTCCTTATTACTTTGAGAATCTTTTGTTATTGCTATTGTTATCTTAAAAATAATATCTGGAGTTCAACAGATGCTATTGTATGTACTGCAGATTATCTTTGGTTGAGGCCTTAGCTCTCTACTTAGTCTTCTAAAAGCGATATGGCTTAAAGGTTTGTTGAGGCACAATAGATACATGTGCTCAATTATATTTTGGACTTGTCTTTTAAACATACTCCAGAATTCATATTCCTTTTATTATTCTCAGTTCTTTGGAGTAGAAACTCTGTAAGACTTTACTATGTATAGAGAAAGCATTCCATGTGAAAGCTTTTGGAAAGGTTCTTAAGAATTCAAACTGTCCTCATCTTCACTAATGTTTTTCTGACCTTCCACAACTGATGGCACTACAATACAAATAAAATGTACTGTAAATCCTGACACAGCAGTTGCGCCCTATAATTACTCCTTTAGTGTAGCCCAAAAATACTTTGCCCTTCAGGAGCTGATTATAGACATCCAAACACTATCTCCAATATCTGCCAAAACATTCTTCTAATTGCAGTCTGTTACTGATCTGTCTTTTGTTTGGTTTTATCCGTGTGTGGTCAATTCATCTATTTTAGAATAATTGATTTTACATGGTATATAAAAACATGATAAAAAAAAAAAAAAAAAGATAAAAAGTAGACTGACTAGGAAGTTGACAGCCTCAGCAAACAGCAATAGAATCACTTTCCTCTTGGGTGAGCCAATATTATCACTATGATGTGAGATTATTAAAAAATTGTATTTTACCCGAAGAGGCAGTTCTAAATAAAAGTAGGTTCTAAATAAAGTTCTAAATAAAAATAGGTGAGTCACATTTTCTTCCATTTCAAGCAAGCAGCTATTAAAGTCACGTAGTCTTCCAAATTGGTTTTATTATTCATTCATGAATAAAGCAATCCAAATCATCAAAGCAAGAAGAGGTTAATGTTGTCTTAAGTCTATGCAGAGCACTAATCAAGTTCTTCAGATCTAGAAGGAAACTTACCCTGCTTCAACTTGGAGTGGTTCTTGAACTTTTTTGGCAGTCTTAGACTAGCTTTCCCAGTAACTACATGTTACTTTCTAATACAGCGAAGCTAGTTACTTCTCTCTGTTCTTAAAGTGCAGCCTTTGCTCATCTCTTTTATGTAGTTAGGAGCACAATAGGTCAATGAAATGAGGAAGTCTAATGGAATTAATTCAGAAAAGTGTATCTACATATCTGAGGATATTAGCCATATTTGTCATCAGATTAGAGGAGATATCAAAACATTAAAATGTGAGAAAGCTTCTTTTCCCTTGCCTTCCCTTGCCTTTTGTTCCCTAGCCTTGCCTTGCCTTGCCTTGCCTTCCCTTCCTTTTTCCCCCTTAAGGTGAATATTTTTTAAACTTATTTAATATTTCTAATTTTTAGGTGAATACACTAAAATTATTTACATTTTAATTATTCTATTTTATCTTATAAATATTTGTGCTTAGCATGGTTCCCCGTTTTAAAGTGTTTTACATGTAAAGAAACAACACATTTGAAAGCATATTGAGATTGAATTGATACTTCAATTATCTGTACTTGTGGAAGAGACTTTCACTTTCTGAAGACTCTATGTTTTGTTAATCTATAATTTTCCAATATTTATGCTGAAATTAATAACTGGAATCAAGTGTCCATGGTAAATGTGTCCTGAAGAAGATTCCAGGACATATTATCCAGCACACAGAAAACTGTTTCCATTTGCTCTATCCTTATTCACAGCCAATACTATTATTTCACAGTGAGATTGTATATTAGCATTAAGCACTCAGAGAGATCAGCCAGGCACTCAGTCAGTGAGTGAAGCTACTCTTCGTGTGTTTGTATATCTGGATATCTCTATCACTTTAAGCCTTTGGAAGACATGTTCCAATTTTTATTATAAAAGAGGGATTTTCTCATAATGATGAAATGAAAAGAAAGGATAGAAAGCACTGAGCTGGAGTAAATCGCAACCATCATTCATGGCAGATCTTCAATCTACTGCTCAGTATTAGAAATGTAATTCGTGACTGGTGGATTAATTTCATCAATTGTACAGCCATGGAAGAGAGACGCTGAACAAAACGTGGTGAGTGTAACAGTGAATTGCAAACAATGATTAGATTCTGTAGCTAGAATCAGTAACATCTAGGCTGCCCTCTGGGTTGCAAATATAAGGGTTCAGATATAAGAAGATACTTATGGAACTAAATATTCAAACTAGAATCATGAGATATAAAGCACAAAATTTTAAATTTCTTTCCTACAAGTAGGCAAACTAAAATTTTGTGATTCTATGGAGTTATAAATTCTGTTAAATTAAAATTTATATAGAAACCAGATATTTGCTTTTATATTATTGCAGCTTTTACAGAGAACTACTTTATATATGAGGAACCATGCAATCAAAGATGCATTTCTTGCCATGAACAACTACCTCATTTGGTTAAGATAGGAGAAAGCATCCATTAGTACATCACAACCATGACTTTGCAAGCTTAGCAGGTAAATTCACTGAATCCATTTAAGCAAGTATTTCATTCAGTTCATCTGAAGTAAGTTTACTGTTGATCACCAATATTGTTATTTCATAAGATGCAGAACCTGACACTATGGGAGTTAGTATGGTCTGCCAGTGCTTTCCTCTCCTTTTATTAGACAAAAGGAAGAGAAAATAACTTTGAAGTATGCAGGATAATAGTACAAAATCCTTATATAAAGTATTAGGATTAGAGAGGTAGTGAGAGTGAACATTAAGAAAAAGAGCTAGGATAGATGGTGTTATGAGTCTGTCTGTACAGGCACTTGAACAGGGAGAGGCTACAGGAAACAATTTGGTTATGCCTGGGCCTAATACAAGCTACTGAATAGTGTAGTTAAATAGTGACTTTTGTGTGTGTGTGAAAATTTTGTCTCTGTTTTTTTGAAAAGGCTAGGATGGGAATACTGAAAGAAACTGAAATTTGAAGAGGAGGGGAAAAAATGATCTTATGTCTAAATCGCTCACATCTCTTCTCTCATCCTGAAAAACTGTATTGTACTTTTAGTATCTCTGTGACAGTCACCCCAAGCAGAGCCTAGTAAATCACTGAAATTGAGTTTTTCAGTATTCATTTCTCACTATCTATATGTAAAGACAGAAACATTGTAATGGGCTTCACCTCACATCATTATGACCACCTCACAGGTAGACACTCTGAGCTGAGTTTATCTACAAAGGATTTCTCTATCTTCAACAGAGAAAAATACATGCTTCTTGGAGCTGACATGTCCTTTGTATTTGAATGTGAAATGAGCCAAAGCTTAAAAATCTCTCCAGTGACCCTAAAGGGAGTCAAGGGTAACTAATTCAGTTATCTTCACCTTCAATACAGATATCTATTTTTGATCAGCTGATTGCTAGCCCTAGAAGCTGTTTTGTAGAAATGTGCAACTCTCACTGCAACTTAATATGCTTTATACTTTGAGCAAATAATGAAATTCTGCAAAAGTCTACATTTTGTTAAAACACAGATCTTAGAAATCTCAAAATCATAAGCTTCCATTGAAGATATCTCTGTGCCAGTGTTCTTCCAGCTATTAAACAGTGATAACACTCTCTTCATAGGAGTGCTGTGAAGGTAAATTAATTACTGTTTGGGAAGCATTCAGATGTTATAATGATGACTGTCACCAAAAAAAAGAAAAAAAGGAAATTAATAATTCTGTCTCTCTAGCAACATTTGAATAGTGGTCTAAGGCTGCATGGTAAATAATGAGGAGAAAACAAAATATTGAACAGCTGCTTATTTACTGAATACTATTAATCCTTTGTGCTGAATGATGCAAGGGTCTCATGGACTAAACAATATATGAGCATCTAATTAAAAACTGTATTATACTGCTTAAGCACAAAAGTACAAACTAAGATTTCACAGATTACTTAAATTCTAGCCTTTTCTAACTTTTGAATTCTTCAATTTGCAGTTGTAATGGCCTTTTACAGTAGTTCTCAAAATATAAGAATCATTAAGCTTGAATGTAAAGGGCACTTAAGGATTTGCTATTATTTTTGATGTTGTTTTCACATGTCTGTAAACAATGTACTATCCATCTATCCAGGAAGTACACTCGAAAGCACAGTAAAAAAGAGCAAGGTAACCACTATATATTGTTGAATTGGCCTGTAACTTTACATGCAAATAGGATCTAGTTGCTTGAATTAACTGACAAGTTCAAGGACTCATCTGCACAGAAAAATAGTGAAAAACCATAGGATATTTGCAGATGTGACAAATAACATAAGCAGTAGGTGAAACACATGGTCTTAATTGACTGTTTGGAAAAAACATAAATGTATAATAAAGAGCAATTAATTGCTGTATGAAGCTCACCACCCTGTTCTATGAAGCCTCTCAACCCTGATGGAAAAATAGTACAAATATTTCAGAAGATTTACTTAATTATAGCTGCAATTTTACTAGATCTTGAGATATGAAAAGTTTCTATGAGAAAATGACTTCAAACAGCCAGTGTCAATCTTGAGCTTGTACAGAACTGATTCTTTTCCTGAAATTGCACAAGACCCTTGCACTCTAGTACTGTATGTACCACTTCCTATTATCTCTTTTTTTTTTTTTTTTTTTAATAAATCAGGAGTAGTCATAGCTAAATAATAACTTCAAAGCATTCTTGAATCTTTGGATTATTTAACTGTCAAAAAACTTATTTTTTCCCACATATATTGTCTTTGTAGCTTTTGCTTTGCCTTACATGAATGGAAACAATGCAATAGTAAGAGGTTTTTATTTTCTCTCATATTTCAAGGAACACTTTACCTCTAAGTAGATTGATCCACACTCAGAATACGCTGTTGTATTTTCTTAATGGAAAGCTTTTTAATCACTCCATAAGAAGTTTCCATATTTCTTCCTGTCTTTTATGCAGTTGCTGCCAAGTGTTGCTAAAGGGCACCCTTCAAATGAAATTATACTAGACATCATGTTGCATTTCAATTACATCATTTTGTTTAAAAATGTAAACATATGTTGACTGTGTGGAACACTGTGGTCTTTTATATTTTAACAAACATTCATGTCAGGAAAGAATTGTTATATCTGTATATGTTTGAACACATTTCTGTTATCAAAATGAAAATGCTTCATTCCATGTACCTACTAAATTTCCCTCTAACCCTTCATTTATTTTTCAGGAGCAAATTTAAATTAAAATACCATTCCAAAAAATGAGACATTGTCATTGTATGGATTTCTACTGTCTTCTACAATTGATAACTTCTGCAAAATATTGCAGAACAAAGCAAAGTAGAAGTAGAACAAAGAAAGCGAAGTAGAATAAGCAAAAAAAACCTACTAATTACAGCAAGGACTTTTTACTAGTCATTTCAGTACAGTGATTTTCATCACAATATTTTATTTTCAGTAGGCATATTACAATATATCCTTTCTTCCTAAAGGCCAACAGAATATAGTAGATAGCACATTCAAGACCTAGGATTGTTAATATATTTTTGCAATTGGAATAAATCTACTAAATTTGAAAAAATTACAAAAAAAAAAAAAAACACAGGAGGAGAAGAGCAATAAGCAGTGGTCATCAACAGTGAAACAGTACTTTGAGAAGCAATTTTTTTGTTGTGTATAAACTATAGGGATATAACTAGGCAACTATATGTACTGTTAATAAATAATGCTTAGTGTATATTCCAAAGTAACTGTCAGAAGTCTAAATGTGTGTGTATGTGTTTTATTTTAAATTTAAATGTTGCTTAATAAAAAAAAAAATCAAAAATAAATCACAGAGCAAAAACCACACTCAGCTAAGTGCAGTACTTAGTGTCTTTTGTACTTGTGGTTTTTCCTCTCTCTGGTCCTATGAAGCTTGAAATAACATGGTGGCTCAGGGTAAATAGAAAAAAAAAAAAAAAAAAGATGCAATGATTCTCCTTGAAAGAGCTATGAGTTCAAATCCTCTTTCAGAAAGAATAACTCAGGCTTGGTTTTCTCACTTGCCATTCAGCTCTTTTACAGAAAATGGATCCTGCCACTTTTTCTATTAATGCTAAATTATAGGCTAAATATATACCTCCAAATTCAGGCAAAAGCCAGATTTTCAGGAACATTTCCCTTTCTCCTTAGTATTCTACCTGAAATGAATCCCTGGCTTAGTTACCTCTCCCTTTTCAGATGAGAAGGCATATAACCTTATAAAATCCATCTTTGAAGAGAAATGATTAACTTTTAGACATTTCAGTGCTGAGACTCACAATGCTTAGGTATGTTTTTGGACCTTTTCCCTTATATGTTGCACGTTCAAAAGCATTTAAAGGCATTGTGCAATGTATTTCCAAAATCATTTATATTGTCACTGTAAAAATGCAGTTTTTCTCCATGTGTAAATTTCCTTTCTTCTAGGATATTAACTCCTTTTACCTTTATGCTTCTCTTGTCATTCTCCCACTACTCAAAAGTTCCTTCTATCTCCTATGAAAATCAGCTCAAGCTTTCCCATTGCTCTAGTGGTAGCAAATAAGGCTACATAAATCAGTCAGCATTAACCAAAAAAGACCTTTTGCTTTCTCACAGTCAGAATAGCAGTCATTGGATTACTTTTTAGGAGAAAGCCATTTATTCTTTAGGTTATTGTTTTCTCCATAACATTTTCAAAATAGAACATTTTCAACATGTGGACATTTAAACTAAACATCTATGAATATTTTGAAATCTCAGTTGATCTTCGTCTTCTAGGTTTTAAGTGTTAAAGCACTGGGGCTGAAAAAAAAAGGCTGTCCTTGCTGTCACGAAGTACTCTATTTGTCCAAGAACAGGCCGAATTGAAACTGGTATGTTCAAGGTGACTCTTCGGTGAAATTCGTCTATTTTTTTTTTTTTTTTCCAAGATAAATACTCATGGTAGCCCCCCAAAAAGCCATAGCATAACCCAGATGGGAGCTGTATAAAAGGTGCAAAAGCGTGTCATTGATGCAATTGGTAGAGCAATATCAATTGCAAGAGAGGTAAGCGTGTATCACTTAACATCGTTGGCAGAGAGATGACTTTTAATACTTAAGGTAAGTCATGTCATTGCACATGTCATCAAGAGTCATAACAATATGATGTATTTAACTGACAAAAATCCAACTCCTTATTGAACATTTAAGGAGGGTGAATACAACTATGTCAGCAGCAAAAGTGGCTGTCATTTGACAAACTGACTTTCCTTGCTGACAAAGACGTACAAAATTCATCAAAATGAATGTTTGCTTCAGACAGCATATAGCTCTCTGAGATGGATATAAAATATAACTGTATTATGTTGCAACCTTCCTGCTTGTTGTGTCTCCAGCCCTGAGAAGAGAGGTCACCTATCTGCCTGAAGTGGTGTGCCAGTCTGTATTTTTCCTTTCTCAATTAGAATTGAAGAACAATAGCAGAATGTCTAAGAGGAGCTAGTGAAGGCTGACTCTCTGAGCCCAAATCCTCCCAGAAGTTGATACACAAGTGTGTTTTGTCTCTGTGTGAGGCAAGATTTCCTGGGTCCCAATGAGTTAGATATTCAGGCAGATATCATGTCTTAGAGATACTAATCTCTTCTGTCATCCCTGTCCCAGCCTTCTGCTGCTCACTCAGCTTAAGCAAATAAGTGCAATGGCTTTGAGACTCTGTTTATTTTAATTATAAAATAAGAAAGATTAGATTTTCAAAGAAAAAGCTCCATGGGATGGACATATAAACTTCAAATAATTGCTAATATTATTGAATAATTTTCTGTAATAAGTTATTTTCTTCCTTCTATAGACTAGTCACTTCTACCCAAAGATATCCAGAATAAGCCAGAGAAAAAACAGTTTATAGCCTACAAAGAAACTTTCTGCTGCATAACAAAGTATTCTGATAAATTATTTTGTAAGAAACCCACACTACTAATATATATACATATTTTATGTGTATCTTTGTATTTCACTTCCTAACAGTGATCTCAAATTATACAGTTTCAAATGAAATATGTTTTATGTTTTTTATCCCCATATTTCACCTAGCCTGAAATATAATTTTAATGTTCTGCTTGCAAACTGAGTAATATTATTGTGCAAAGTACCATAATTTCCCATAACACTGCTAATGCAATTACTTGAAAAAGAAGAACAGAGGTGAAGAATGATTTCTTCCAGTAAATCTCCTGTCAGGCACTTAAGAAACAGGAAAATCTAAAAGGGCTCAAGATGATTCCAAAGTAAATTTCTGGAAATTATTTTATTATGTGCAGACAATTAATTATGAGTTTTTTTTTTTTTTTTTTTTTTCAGAACAGTAGCTCCAGTGCATATCCCAATCTTTCTGCTATCATTCCTATGACTTGTTTTTTTGTCTTTTGAGATTCAAGGAGTTTTTTTTTCTTCTTTAATTATTCTTTTTTTTCCAGAGAGAATTCATTGTTTTCGTAAAGTGAATCAGAGTGAAAGTTACTTTAACTCAGATAAACATATGGGAATAATAAATAACCACTCCCTTTCTGAAATAGTTTTACATAATATTATTAGGCAGCTTGTAATTTTATACTAAGATATTTCCTAGCTAGGGCCTAGTAAGGACAACAGGTCTGTCCCAAAACCTCCTGGCTCCCTGAGTAGATGTTAGAGTCTATGGGAATAATTACTACCCATTGCAGAGTGATTTAGGGACTATTTAAACCACCTGTGTTGTGGCTGTAAATGAGTCTATGAAATGATGTGGGTGCTGAGGAAAATGTTTGCAATCACTGCAAAACTTCTATCGTCTCTGAAAGGCCATAGTGATTGGGGAAGCTTCCTGAAGACTGCAAAAAAAGCAATATATCCACTCATCTCTAAGAAGGACAAGAAGAAGGATCTGGCAAACTACAGTTTTAACCTGAATTTCTGGGAAGATTAGGCAAAAAAATCCTTGTGGAAGTCATTTCTAAGCCAGTGAAAGACAAGCAGGGGATTGGGAACAGCTAGCATACATTTACCAAATCAAGTCTGATTAACCTCATAGCTTTTGTATGAGGTTGGTGACTGGTGCAGCATACAAGGGGAGAGCAATGGGTGATATTTATCTTGATTTAAGTAAAGCTTTCAGAGTGGTCTCCCATCCTATCTTTTCAGACAGACTGGTGAGATGCACACTACAAGCTGTGTGGAAAACTGGCTGGAGCACTGGGTTCAAAAATTTGTTATCATTACTACAGCTGGTGGCAAGTTAGTAGAGACATCCTTCAGACTGTTAACATCTATATTTATGATCTAGATAATGAGAACGAACAAGTCATCACTGAAGGTGCTGATGACATCAAATGGGGGAAGTTGGTGGTACATTGGAGAACATGGCTGATGCATAAAGGCATTTCTGCAGCCTGGACAAATGGAGAGAAAGAGATGTCATAAGGCTCAACAAAGCCCTTGCTCCTAGGCTAGAATGAAAATCCCACAACAGGGAAGATCAGATGGAAAGCAGCTTTTCAGAAAAGGACTCATATAGTTAATGGATAAGTTGAACATGAGGCAAAAGGGTGCCTTTGCAGAGAGCTATCAGTTCAGGTAGACAAAGAATACTTCTTTTTTCTTTTTTTTTTTTTTTTTTT
>VZSV01000146.1:1853523-1868681 GCA_013398735.1 Nothocercus julius | reverse complement strand
TTTTTTTTTTTTTTTTTTTTTTCTTCCATCTCTCTCTCCCTCATTCTCTCTTCATCCAGTTTCTATAAATGATCATTTCCTGATAGGTGGTAATTAATTCTAAAAGCTTAGCCTGAAACTATGTGTAAAAAAGACTTAATTTGTATGGATAACATTATCATCTTTGATTTTTATGCCTGAGGAATGCACAAATCTCTTAGTAACTTCATGGTATTCATCTGAATTAGGATGATCTGCCTGGTATAAAAATGTTCACACCAGATGTTGTTGTTGCTTCATTAAAGATATTCTTGAATGTGTAGAGTTGTATGGGAAAGAAAATCTGAGGTCACAGATTGCGTACTTCCAAAATATTTCACAAAGTTATTTGCTAGATCCTTCTCACTTCTAAGGTAAACTCAGACAGTTGAAATATTTGTCTTTTTTGATGTGATTGATATTTTTCAGTATTCTGTCTTTAAAGCAAGAATTCTCTTTTCTAAGATCTGTATTCCTGTCTCCAGATGCAAGTTGTTTCTAAGGGGAATGACTGATGCTTATTATTCCTGGATGACAATCCCAAATATCTGCTTGAAACATCTGTATTCAGACAAAGTTAACTCCTCTGAGAGTAAGACGTTCCAGTCTCTGTTACAAGATTTCCTGGAGGTAGAAAGTATAGAGCCTGAATGACAAAGAGCTATGAAAAAGAGATACCACCAGATAAATTCACAGATGGTATGCTGTCCAAGGTAGAACACAAGGAAATTTTCTTCTCAAGATTTATAATCTCAGAGGCACCAGGCACTTTCATTGAGTTCCTGATTCCAGTTATATTTTAAGTCATATTACAAATACTTTATTTCAAGGAAGAATATTTTAAATTTATATTTACTATGTGCATAAGCAAGCATATAGAAAAAAATATATAATAATTAAACTATAAATTAACCTGCCTGCTAACCCTCTTTGGTCTCTGCAGTATGTGTATATGTCAGTCTGACAGAAATAACAAAAATTGTTCTCTAAGGCTACTGTTGTGCAAAATGTTAAAGATTCATGGCAACTTGAAGCATACCTCTGAAACTTATTTTTAAATGATACACTGAGCAAAGTATCATGCTATTATAACTGCTCACAGCCTGAACTATCCAGAATGAAAAGATTTAAAGGAAACTTGACTTCCTGGCCAACGTGGTAGGTTTAAAATGTATAATAAGCCAATGGTGAAGTGTATCACTTGACATAGATGTTATGGTCACTGTCTCTAGAAGAATCAATATGAATAGTGCATAAAGAACTATCTATTCTGTGTGTGTGTGTGTGTGTGTGTGAGTGTGTGTGTGTGAAAAAGAAAGCAAAAAAAAAAAAAAAAAAAAACAGGGCTGGTTGGCTTTGAGGAGACATAAATTCAGACACCTATGAGAAAAAAAGCAGCTACTCTGGATCCAAGTTAGTTTACAGTCCTTTGACTCAGAAAAGGACTGCAAGGATCTCCTTGCAAACCCTTTCCAGAAGTGCTGTCCACTGAGATAGATGGATAGCTACCATAGCGGTCAGAAGGCTGTTTCAGTTTTAAGTCATAGATAGATTCAGGTTCATACTGTCTGTTGGCTGCAAACTGACAACGGGGGTTGTCACTGTTAGGTCAATAGTTGGTGTAGTAGAAACCTGAGATCTTTACAATATATATTTTAAAGCATGGATAACTGCAAATATGTCTACTCAGACAATAATTTTGAGTGCTTAGAATTCTTACTGATAACTTTTCATGATACAATAATCAAACAAGTTTATTGACTAGCTCTAGGCCACATCAAAATGAGAAAGATTGGCTTGGTAATGAAGAATATTTCATATGTTTGTCTTGTGCGCTCTGGAAAGAAATTGTTTCCAAGGCTCATAATCTTATGTTGCAGAATAACATATACTTAAATAAAAGGTGTCTGGTGGAGAGGAATTTTGGCATATGTTTTAGATTAAGATCATAGGATCACAGAATAGTTAAGGTTGGAAGGGACCTCTAGACATCATCTAGTCCAACCTCCCTGCTCAAGCAGGGACACCTAGAGCACGTGGCACAGAGTCGCATCATTAAGTTCTTCCAACTTAAAAATTTAACTCTCATCTGGATTATTTTTAGCCTCTTAGGAAGGCAATTAGAGCATTTTCACATCATCCTAAATGCTGCTTCTGATAGCAAATATTTTTGTTCTGGAAATAAAACATACCATTTTCAAGGCAAAAGGGCTATATCTTTAAAACCACAAACAGTTATTTACTGAGGGATAGAATATTGGTTTCACATACTCAAAATCACTCATATAGACAAGAAAAATGAGCCTCTTAGCTGACTGACAGATTGTCTTTAAATAGAAGGGCAATAAATAGAAAAGAAATAAGGAGCTATAAGTGTTCTATAATTGTTTCATTTAGTTTTGTTTCTAGAAAGACTTTATAAGCAACTATAAAAGCATACTAAATGCATTTGATCTCATACTCATATATTTGATTTAACTTAAAGTTGTCTTTTAATTATATTTTTATATGCTAAGGAATTTGCGTTTTCTGAAGAGATACCACTTCACTGTTTTCCTACAGTCCTTTTGAAATCAGTGCAGTAAAAGCAGACCTTTATACTTGAATACACATACACTGACTGCACAGCACTTCAAGGCAGGCACCAGGAGTTGGAGCCTTGTAGTATGTTCTGTTATAATTATTGCTCATTGGATATGAAAATTTATTTGAAAACAGTTAATGAAAGAAAAGTGGAATGATGCATTAGCATGCATTTTCTTTCCATCTTCAAATGTATAAAGCACTACATTGGCTGATAGCCTCTTGTTGAGAAGCTTGCCTGGATTTAAAGACTGTCATTAATCTCTTTTTTATTGGAGCCATATTAAAGAACATGATATCCATCATGTGCCACATATTTCCTATGTTATTGTTACACAGCCAGCCCTCCACCATGAAATGTATGCCAGAACAACTATTGATCTAAAACATTATATATTTTCCTATATTTTTACAAATTCCTTCCAAGGGGGTTCATTACTGATAAAGTTAAGTGAAAAAAACAAGAATCAGCATAATGCAGTTTATACTTGGAAAGCTTGCCTGACGAAATGCAGTTGTCATTTTGCTATTTTAATTATCCTTCAGTACTGAAAAAGTTTATAGAGGAAAAATCTATTGTATGTTCTCTGCTAGTCTTCTGCACATGAATATGCCACTCATTTATGATCTAATCTAGCTTCCATTAAACTAGGTATGCAGGCAAGCACTGATTTCAAAAGGAGTTAATTTGATCCTGTATTTGTAATGTGAAACTGTAAATAAAATAACTTAAAGCTAAAGTAAACAGAAATCTTTAATTTTCAAATCTGCATTGTATAGCATTAGCACTGTTGTTATTGTCGTATGTTAGCTTAATGAAAAAGGTTTTAGCTAATTTATCATTACCATGAGGTTTATATAGAAAGAAAGATGAAATAAGACAGCTAAATGAAATTAGCAGGGCGTAAGGATGCCCTGTTCTTTTAAGGAGACTCTTAAGATATCATTCAAAATGAAAATCAATGACCGTCAGCAGGCTACATACAAACTACACCAGACAGCTTTTCAAATGTCTTTGAACCTTAAACATGATAGAGTCTAATAACGTCAAAAGTGTATGATTAGGATGTACATGTTTCATGCAATAGTATTTCAATTTTTTTTTTTTTTGGCATAAATTCTAATCTTGTCTTTGTTTTCCGATGCGCTTTCTTCCATCCATATGCAGTTCAAGGAACTTTGAACATTAGAAATAACTTCTTCTAATACAAAACTTTATTTATCTAAGTAAGGCAGTTTCATAATTATTTTATCAGATTAACTCTTTCCACCTCCATACAAGTCAGTAATACAATAGTTTAGACTACAACACAGAAATTAATCTAAAGAAAAACAAACAATAAAATAAAATAAAATAAAATAAAATAAAATAAAATAAAATAAAATAAAATCACTGCAAATCTAGCCTATTCATATTCTGCTATTAACTCTGCAAATTGCAAAAGAGTTCCTAGATAATTTATTTTCAAATGACAGAGACTGGAAGAGGATATAAGCAGAATAAATGATTCATTTGTGAGTTTATGATAAAGCCACTACATTTCAGCTGTTCTTCTTCAGATCCCGACGGGAAGTGCCCCGGGGCCGGCCCTCGCGCCGCAGCACCGTGTGTCGAGGAGCGCAACCGCGGCCACAGCCGCCCAGCAGGAAGGCGCAGGAGCGAGAGGCGGCCCCAGCGGCGACCCCCGCGTGGGCAGCGCCGAACCCCGGCCCGGGGGCGGCTCTGACTCCGCGGGGCGGAGCCGACAGGGACGGCGGCAACTTAAAAGCTGCTCCCGGGGAGCGCGGCGCGGCAGTTCGCGCAGGCAGCGGGCGGGGAGTCTCCCCCCGGCCCAGGAAGAGAGCTCTCCCCACAGTCGCTTCCTTCATTTGGCATTCAGGCGAAGCCACGTCCTCTACGCGGCAGAGAGCCTCCCCCAGGAAGGCTGTGGCGACGCAGACCGAACCACCACAGAAACACGTGGCAGTCCAGGTCTCTGCATGTGGGGAGTGCCTGAGCATCTTGATGTTGTTGGCGAGTAGCAAGCACAGCACCTGCCTTAGGTGTGAGCAGGTGGATGACCTTCTTAGTCTGATAGCAGAGCTGAAGGAGGAGGTAGAAAGGCTGAGAAGCATCAGAGAATGTGAGGAAGAAATAGACTGGTGGAGCCATGCTCTGCAGTCGTCCCAGGTAGTGAACCCCCGGAGTCAATCTGAGAATCCACTACCCTTTTGCCACAGAGCGGAGAGGGCAGAAGTAACAGTATTAAGTAATGAACAAGAGTGGAAGCAGATCCCTGTTTGAGGCGGCAGGAGAACCTTTTCTCGGCCCGCCTCGCCCCCGCAAGTGACCACTTTCAACAGGTACGAGGCCCTGGACCTTGAGGACCAGAGAGATGAGGTCAAGGACCAAGACCCATCTAGGGGAGTGTCTAGAGGGAGGCAGGCTGGTTGGCACATTAAGGCCACTCCCACTAAAGAGAAAAGGAGCACCTGGAAGAAGTGGTGAGTGATTGTCATGGGTGACTCCCTGCTGCAGGGCACGGAGGCACCAGTCTCTAGACCGGATCCTTTATCCAGAGAGGTCTGTTGCCTGCCAGGGGCTTGAATAAGGGATGTTGAAGAGAGACTGCCAAGGCTTGTCCAGGTGTCTGACTATTACCCCCTGTTACTGTTTCATGTGGGTACTAATGACACTATGGGGAAACTGAGAAACATCAAACAGGATTTCAGGGCCCTAGGGATGGCAGTCAAAGGTCTGGGTGCCCAGGTTGTGTTCTCCTCTATCCTGCCTTTGAGGGGAATGGATATGAGGAAGAAAAGGTGCATATTTCAGGTTAACAACTGCCTGTGCCACTGGACTTGGCAACAGGGTCTTGGTTTCCATGACCCTAGGACCCTGTTTGAAGATCACCAGTTAGTAGGGAAAGAGGGGAGCCATGCCAGCAAGAGAGGCACGCGTGTCTGCCAAAAGGTTGCCCAGCCTAGTTAGGAGGGCTTTAAACTAAGCAGGAAGGGGGATGGGGAAGGTTACATGGACAAGGCAAACAGTGGCATTCAGCCAGAGCCAGAAGGTGTCCAGTGGGAGTATGGTAGTGAAGTGAGTATAGGAGATGTTTATAGAGGGTCCTCTTTCATCCCTCCCAGGAAACCTGCAGGCTCGATTACTTCCCTGAAATGCCTGTACACCAATGCACGCAGCATGGGGAATAAGCAGGACGAACTGGAGATCTGTGTGCAGTCCCGGCATCATGATCTCATTGGAATTACAGAGACATGGTGGGATAGCTCACACAAGTGGAGCGCTGTCATGGAAGACTACGTGCTTTTTAGAAAGGACGGGCTGGGAAGGCAAGGTGGTGGAGTTGCTCTTTATGTGAGAAAGCAACTGGAATGCACGGAGCTCAACGTGGGGGTAGGTGATGAGCAAGTTGAGAGCTTGTGGGTAAGGATTAGAGGGCAGACTAATGTGGGAGACACCGTGGTAGGCATTTGCTACAGGCCTCCTGATCAGGAGGAGGAAACTGATGCGGCCTTCTATAGTCAGCTGGAAGTAGCCTCATGGTCACAACCCCTGGTTCTCATGGGAGACTTCAGCCACCCTGACATCAACTGGAAGGACAACACAGCCAGGCACAAACAGTCCTGGAGGCTCCTGCAGTGTGTAGATGATAACTTTTTAACACAGGCTGTGGAGGAGCCAACAAGCAGAGGTGAGCTACTGGACCTTGTACTGACAAATAGAGAGGGACTTGTTGGAGATGTGAAGGTGGGGGGTAGCCTCGGCTGCAGTGATCATGAGCTGGTGGAGTTCAGGATCCAGCGAGGAGGGAGCAGGGCTGTAAGTAGCTTTGCAACCATGAACTTCAGGAGGGCCAACTTTGGCCTCTTCAGAGACCTCCTCAGAAGAATCCCGTGGGCTAGGGCTGTAGAAGGTAGGGAGGGCCAACAGAGCTGGTTAGTATTCAAGCAGCACTTCCTCCATGCTGAGGAGCAGTGTATCCCTTTGAGTAAGAAGTCAGGCAGAGGGGGCAGGAGACCTGTGTGGATGAGCAAGTTGCTGCTGGCAAAACTCAGCCAGAAAAAGGCATTATACAGAATGTGGAAAAAAGGACAGGCTCCTTGGGAGGAATATAGGAATGTTGTCAGGGAATGCAGAGATGCAGCAAGGAAGGCTAAGGCACAGTTGGAATTCAATCTGGCAAGGGATGTTAAAAATAACAAGAAGAGCTTTTTCAAATATATCAGTTGGAAGAGGAAGATTAGGGAAAACGTGGGTCCACTTGTGAATGGGGTGGGTGCCCTGGTTATGAAAAGCACAGAAAAAGAAGAGTTACTGAAGGCCTTCTTTGCTTCAGTGTTTACCAAGGGCAGTCTTCTAGAATCCCAGACCCTAGAACCAAGAGAAGGTGCCTGGACAAAGGAAGACTTGCCCTGGGTAGAGGAAGATTAGGTCAGAGAGCACTTAGGGAAACTTGACACACACAAATCCATGGGCCCTGATGGGATGCACCCGAGAGTGCTGCATGAGCTGGCAGATGCTATTGCTAAGTTGCTCTCTATCATCTTCGAAAGGTGCTGGAGAACGGAGGAGGTGGGGGAGGACTGGAAGAAAGCCGATGTCACGCCGGTCTTCAAAAATGGCAGGAAGGAGGACCCAGGAAACTACAGGCAAGTGAGTCTCACCTCCATCCCTGGAAAAGTGATGGAACAGCTCATCCTGGCAGTTGTCTCCAGGCACATGGAGGACAAGAAGGTGCTCAGGAGTCGTCAGCCTGAATTCACCAAGGGGAAGTCATGCATGACTAGCCTGATCACCTTCTATGATGGAATGACCCGCTGGATGGATGAGGGGAGAGCGGTGGATGTCATCTATCTGGACTTTAGCAAAGCTTTTGACAGCATCCCTCACAGCATCCTCCTGGATAAGCTCCAGAAATGTGGGTTAGATGAGTGGATGGTGAGGTGGATTAGGAATTGGCGGGATGGCAGGGCTCAGAGGGTGGTTATCAGTGGCGCGGAGTTGAGTTGGAGGCCTGTGGTTAGCGGTGTCCCCCAGGGGTTAGTCCTCAGTCCAGTCCTGTTCAATTTATTCATCAGTGACCTGGATGAAGGCACAGAGTGCTCCCTCAGCAAGTTTGCTGATGATACCAAACTGGGAGGAATAGCTGATAGCCCAGAGACCTGTGCTGCCATCCAGAAGGACCTGGACAGACTGGACGAGTGGGCGGTGAGAAACCTTATGAAATTCAACAAGGCCAAGTGCAATTTTGTAACCTTACATTTTTTTAAGGGACGATGTACATGCATAATAAAGGTATATATACATAAATGCATACATACATAGATATGTATGTTTACAACATCCCATAGTGGTACCTATTTTTCAATTGATTATTTCTGAGTGTATTGCAGTTTCTTAAAAATCAAACGTAATATGATTCACTTGTTAACAAAAAGCAGCACTCTTCTAGCAGTTTAAAGGACACAAATCCAGTAACACAGAGGGTGGCTGACTACATGTTCTTCCTTCCCTATAGAATGTGCCCTTGCACATTCTATAAATAATAATATGTATTTGCTCATGGAAACAGTCTACCAAGCTAAAACATAATCAAAGTTTGGTAAAAATATGATTGTCTACGTTGGGGATTTATAGAAATGCACTGTCTGCCAATACTAAACAGTACATTGCTCCATTTCTCAAACCCAAATCCACGGAGCTTCTGAAATTAATCGGCCTGAAAGCCAAATGAATCCCTTAGTTTGATTCTTTCCATGTTGAATATCCTTGATTTGATTCATGACAGATTTTCCTTTAATGGTTTGAATGAGCAAAAAAAAAAGAGATGCAGCAGACAATGGACATCATTCACTTCTCTGACAAATTTAATTCCTGAAATAAATGAATGGCTTTTACATTGAACCTTGAAGCACCTAGCCATATTTTGACTTTGTATTGTCCTCCTGATGTTTCTCAATGAAATCTTTTTATGTCTTATATGGCTCACTCATTTTATTAAAAACTGAATGGCCAGTGTTACAATGTGGACCCTGTTTATTTTTTTTTCCTCTCTTTGGTGTCTCCTCCCTTAATTCCATAATGGCTGTTCTGGAAACATTTTATTTTTCGTTTGTTAGTCAAGCCATG
The DNA here is from genome assembly GCA_013398735.1 of Nothocercus julius. Lineage (NCBI taxonomy): Eukaryota > Metazoa > Chordata > Aves > Tinamiformes > Tinamidae > Nothocercus > Nothocercus julius. The sequence continues at coordinate 1,859,950 of VZSV01000146.1, read as the reverse complement.
GAATTCAACACAAATATCTTAAAAAAAAAAAAAAAAAAATACTGAGTGCATTTTATCTACTTCCAGGAGTGTTTTTGTTATGTAAAAGGCTCTATTGTTTTCACACTTTTTCCATAATACTCAGCTTTTGTGCAGCAATTCTTTGGTTGTTTAGTGATATTAATTCATAACAGCTAATAAAGGGACATTCAGCAACTGAATCAGGCTCTCAGTTTAGATAGGAGAATCCTGATTATTTGCACCTTTTTTGGCAAGCAAGCAGCTGTGTGAACTGATTGTTACTATCTGTCTTTGTTAGTATTTATTTAAAACCTATGTTAGTCTTCCTCTCTCTTGGTAGCCCATTCTCTCCTCATTTGTGTGAGACAAGATTCACTGATAAAGAAAAAATCTGTTAAAATCCAGAATCCAGGCTTAAGCAAAAAAAAAAAAAAAAAAACTTCTGTTTAGTGTCTCTGACCCACAGGTTTGTTGTGCTTGACTGATTTCTACTCTATGCTATGGCTTGTCTAAACATGTTATCCAAACTGGTGAACCAGTCTACTTTTACTTTGACATTTGTTCTCATTTCTTTCTCTTTTCTGATAATAAGAAAAATGCTACTTTTTTTTTCTTTTGTTTTTTTTAACTAAGATCTTATTTTTATTCCCTATTTAAACCATATGCATCAAGTATTTTACCCTGTTGTCTTTTAAACAGTTTCAGAAGCAAAATTTTACATTCCCGTTGGTTTTGTTGCTGAAGGGAGAAAATGCGAAATGTGGGCAATTTCAATTTCTGATTAGCCTTTTTTTTTTTTTTCATATCATTAATTTCATCACTTAGTACTTGTTTATTTTTTCAGATAGATCACAAACACTAAGCGTGATTATTTAAGACTTGATTGGCAGTATACAGTGGGTGCAAGGAAAAACATACAGTTTCTTTAGATCTACCTAAAGCCTTGCTTCAAAAAAGTGCCTTATCTGCTTTCAAAAACACTAGTGATAGTACTTAAAGATACCTATCATCAAAAAACTCAGGAAAGGTCGATATTCATTCCATCTAAGCTCAGACACCTTGCTGAACTTCTGAAATTGGAATGTAGGTATCTTATGAAGGAGAGAGAAATAGACATTTCTAGAAGACTTTCTACAACTAAAAACTTTATTTGGTTAATTTTAGGGTTTTTATAAACCGTATGACTCCATATTTAGAAATTAAATATTGATATTGTTCACTTTAGGATAGAAATTCCTGAATTTTAGTTCCTACTTTGTATCATATGGAGGGACTCCATTGCAAAATTAATTTTACATGGTGCCTAAACAGTGTGAACATTCTATATAACACATTTTCGGTACAGTGTAATTATCTTCAGATAAGAAAGTTATTTACAACAAATTAAGAATTAGTCACTCCCTAGTGCCAAAGCAATTTAATGAAGTTGTAACTAATGCATTTAAAAGAGAAGGGAAAGGAGATACTTTCTTTTCTGTGTTTTGAATAACCTCAACTCTTTTGTTATTAGTAAGCCTAAGTTAAATAAAAGGGAATCAAATGATAAAACCATGTTTTGTTACAATTGAAATCATATCTGATACATGTTTGTCTTATCTGTTGCTACCAACTGATTCAGCTGTAACAATTGGCATACAACATAAAACAGGGTAAATCCTGTTATAAACTACTGGTCTTGAGTGGATTTTCTTTGGATTTACTCTTCTTTTAAGTGAGACAGAATCCAGCAATACAATATCACAGCATTCGTCTCTCATGCAAAAGAAGTTCTACAAGCATTTTTTTGCTTTATCTTAAATATTTTCAGTCAAGACATAAGGCATCTGTAAGTAAGTCATCAACTTCATAAATATGTATTTTTATAATATTACATATTCATGCATATGGCTTGGATCAGAAAGAAAATAGAAGTCTAGATTCACCTCTGACTGGCTTTGCATAGACATTTCAGTCTTGCAAATGAGATGTAAGAGCCACCATTCTGACAAAGTACAGCTTCTGACAAAGTACATAACAGGAATGCATAATCTATTCATCAGTACTTATAACAATCCAAAGCAGTATAGCAATCAGTAACAAAAAATCTTAGAAAATTGGATCAAGTAAACTTATCTGTATATATTTCTGTATATATTTCAGTGACGTGGCTAATGTTTTCTTTTTGAGTATGGATTATTGCTCTATGTCAGCACTGGACTTGTGTAAATTGAGCTTTCACCATACTTAATTTAACCTTTTTTTTTTTTTTTTGAGTTTTCAGATAAATCTTGATTGAAAATGATACAGTTATTCCTAGAAGACCTTTGATAAAGACCGCTCTTGCCGCCTTCATATTAAAATCCTATATTTTATTATTAAAAATGAATTTTCAAATTCAATTTCCAAGTTGTTTTATAATTTCTTAGTATTGCTTCTATTTTTATGAACATTTCCTAACTTTTTTATGAGCATCAACTGATAGGAGCTATTTTTAAGGAATATGGAAGAAATGTGTATATGGTTAATTGTAACTTTCCTTAGTAACAGAAAGAGAAGTAGATTTAAAATAGACCTTGCTCTTCAGATTCTTACAGGAATATATATAAAAGTCCAAATCCAAACTGCCTTTGAAAATTGACTTTGTCTGCAATTTTTTTCAGTGCCTTTTCTTCTCAGTGGTGTTTTTTGGCTCCATTTAAGAACAAAATGAAACAAAAAAAAATCCCTAAAGAAATCACTATAGTAAATTATAAAGCATATGGCATCAGTGATTGAAAAGTAATGTCTTCATTCTCTCTGTACATTGGGCAGTGAGGTTTCATTTCATACATCATTCATAACTTGATTCAGTGACTCCACAAAGTCAGCACAAATCTCTACACAAAGAAAACTCGATTTATATATTTATTCTGAATGTCAAAAAATCTAGAATATTTTTTGTTTGAGAACTTTCATTGAAATTCCCTGTTTTCAGATGAAAACCATCCAAAAACCCCAAACAAATTAAATAGATTAAGAGACCAATTCTTTCTATGGTTTAAATATTTTCAGGATTAGTCATTGCTTTAAAATGTGGGTGAGTACATAGATTTTCAGGAAGCTGAGCAAAATCCACTTTCCTATCTTTAAGTTTAATGCCAGATAGTGACATATTGTTTTCCATCATGATAATAGAGGTACGGGGAAATGAATTAAAGCATTTTTAATACAGACACACAAAAAAAACCCAAGTTACTCTTTACTATTTTAGGAGACAGTATTTGACACTACATCTACACAGCAATCTAAGACATCCTTTTATCTCCAAAAAGCCTTGAATCTTTCCATAAATTCATCATTTACTTGCATTTACTTTAAATTTCTATTTCAGGTTTTCAAGTTATTTCCTCTTTTGAACCTTGCTTAACACTCTGGTTTATCCTGTTTCTCTTTATTCCAGCCTTAGCAACCCCTGAGTATTACTAGCAATGGTCTTGAAATGTCCATAATCCTTAATTCTTTTAGGCCTCACAGTAGGATTTTTCTGTCCGAACTGCCTACTAACAATAGGGTTAGACCCATGTTATCCCTCAAACTACACCTGGGGATTGCCTGGGAGAGGATTAGCTGTTTTAGACCAAAGTAAACTAGAGACTATGCTAACAATTTTAAATTATAGGTTATTAAGTTGCAGCAAAAAGGCTTGAGGATACCGACACCTTGTTGTGACCCTTCTCCTTTTCTTCTTGAGGAAGGTTTAGGAATCAACTTTAGGATGCTGAGAGACATGGGAAGGGTGAACATAAAATGAGAGGAGGGAGGCTTTTTATATAACAATTTTAATTGCATTATTAATGAAGCTCTTGCCTATAACAGGACTTTGTGTGTAACACTGTGGCTTGGAATAATTTCATCTAGTACATATCTTCTCTAGATCATAAGTATTTAATTTAAGTCAAACAGGAAAAAAAAAACTTCAAAATTGATAATCTTTCTTCTGGATCACTTCCAGTAATGCTGCTGTGAAGTTCTGCTTTTTTTTACACATTGTTCTTCATGTTGTTTTTAGGTAAATGATGAATTTTAAAAAAGGCAGCCATTCTGGTGGATATGTACAGCAATCACTGCTTTCTTCATTAAGGAGTCCTGAACTCTAAAAACTTGTGTCAGCTGTTGCCCTTTAAAAAGAGATGATGATTTCAGGGCAATTCATCTAAGGAAACATCTACTATATATCAATTATTTTGCTTTCTTTTTTAAAGTTAGATGGAGTTTAGATGCTTGAATAGAGTCTGGATTAATGAAATGATCAGTACAGATCACATGGAAAGATAAAAAATACCTTCTGACTTATTATATCATGATTTGCAAAAATAATGTATTATTTATCCAATATTTGGCTACATGTTGTGTATTGCTTAAATTTGCCAGTTGTGCATATGTACATACATATATATATATATATATATATAAATATATATATGCATGCACCATATATAGCCCTTAAAAGTATACATATCACCATATACATGCACAATGGCCCATAACTAAATTTTACAGGAGTGCATACCTGGAAGAGCCTACATAACTAGTATTAGTGCATTATCGTTCCATCGAAGACTATATGTCTTAACAAACTTTGATAGTACACATCATAGAATATTTTAAGGTAGAAGGGGTTCCTGGCAGCCATCTCCTCCAAACTCTCTTGCTCACAACAAGGCCAGCTTAAAAATTACTTCAGCTAGCTCAGGGCCAGTTAAATATCTTTAGAGACAGAAATTCCCTTGCCTTTCTGAGCAAAATTGTCCAGCATTTGACCATATTCTCTGTGGAAGTCTTGTCTTTATTTTTCCTCTCTCTCTCTCTTAAAAATCTAATTAGAATATCCTTTGCCATCATATGTCTCTCGTCATCATGTTGTGCATCTTTAAGAAAAGTTTGGGTCTGTCTTTTATCCTGCTGTTACATGAAAATTAAATCCCCCTGAGTCTCCTCTTTGAGCTCAGCAAACCCATTTCTCTCTTTTGTGCTTCAGGTCCTCGTTCATCCTGGCAGTCCTCCGGGCTTTCTCCAGTATACTGTTGTCTTTCTTGAAATGTAGTGCTCCGGACTGGACAACATGTCTCAGATTCAGTATCACATTTGCTGGATGGAGGGGAGTAACTCCTTAAGCTGCTGGCTGCCCTGCTATTAATGCAGCCCTACATGGGGTTTGTTTTCACCTTTGCAAGTGTGCACTGCTGCCTCCTGTTTATTGTTGTCCGCCGGGAATCTGGGTCCTTTCTTGCAAACCTGCGTTCTATCTAATCTGTGCACAGCCTTTTATGCTGTCATGTTTCTGTCCCAGGTGCAAGACTATGTGTGTGCTTTCTCTGAACTTTGGCTCACTTCTTCAGCCTGATGAAATCTCTTTGAATAGCTTCCTTCCTGGACACTAGTGCTTTGCTGCCTTTACAGGAAATAACAAAATAATATTTACAATCCAAGGCTAGTTACCTGATGGGTTTAATTCAATACAAATCTGTACATTGTACATCAGATTCTCATTCTAAATTTCATTAATTTTTTTTTTTTTTTTTTTTTTAATACTTGTTTAAATATGGTGAGCACTCTGTTGGTACTTCATGGATAAAAACCATGCATGTATGGCTAAAGCAAAACTGCATGTAAACTATGCTGTTCCCATGGATCCATGAAACTCTCACTAACAAGTCATCTCTAATATTTTAAGCTATGTGTTTTTTACTTTACTATCTATGATTGTGAAGAGGAATCCTTATCTATTCTTTTGAAAGTTTCTAAGGATATGTTACATATGGTCTGCATTTGACTGGAGATAACAAATTCATTCAGGAGCGATCTAACACTACAAACAAGTCCATTTCAAATTCCCATGCACTTTTTCATATTTTATATTGCACTGAAATTTTCCCTCCTAAGGCTATTGTTACATGCTGATAGTCACTAACAAGTATCAGTCTCATAACAGTGAAAAAATCAAAATAGCACATGAGAAACCTGATACTAGACATTCCTATAAGTTCTACCTGTACAGAAACCATAAGTTTCTTAGGGTTTGTCTAGTAAATCTGAATTAGAGAGATTTTATGTTTTAGTATTGTTGTGTCTTGTGTCACTGGGAATATCATCCATCAAAAGCATATCTAATGAAAAAGAATGCTATCAAAGTAGGCTGCTAACCTGATGAGGACTATGGAGAACCTACTGTTCTTTTTTTTTTTTTTTTAATGTCTTCTTCTACTAAATAAAAGGCAGGTGAAATTTTAAGATTTATTATTGGGGGAAAAAAAAACAAAACCACATGAAGTGTTTTCATTCCCTTACTGCATAAACTGGCCAGATAAGATCTCAAACACTGAGTAATTCTGTGATGCTGAATAAATCAAAGTCTCTAAACAAAATCAGAATGATAAAAGACTTCAAAAAAAAAAAAAAAAAAAAAAAA
>VZSV01000146.1:1814667-1849652 GCA_013398735.1 Nothocercus julius | reverse complement strand
CACACAGAAATGTGTAATAAACAGATCTAGGATGATAGTTTTTATCATTTAATAGCACATATGTAATGGTTATACAAAAAGCTTCTTACATCTTGAGATCCAGCAGCAATATTTGTTTTCTTACATGAGCAATTTCTTCCAAAACAAAATATCCTATTAGTGTGTGACTATTGAACATTCAAGGTGCATACTAAAATTTCAAATTCTGATGGATTCCATATTTAGCCAAGGGAATACTGTTTTCCTCCGTAAGCTCAAAGGAGGAATGACACACAGCATAAGAATATGTGAAAGAGTCCTTTGAGCAATATAAAAGTTTTCCATGGCAACAACATCTAAAGGGCGATGAGACCAATCCTGTAGAGATGGTGCCTGAGGACACATCCATTTTGAGATGATAATATGCTTAGCACTTTTTAGTAGATGGGAACATGGCTCCTTGTGCAGTCTAAAGCCAATCAAATTTGGAAACTATTCCAGAAGATAGCTAGCTGGGCTGAATGGATAAAATCAGCTTAACAATTTGAGAAATTGACTTCATACTTTCACCAGAAAGGGTACAGTATTGAAAGACACATTCACTAATAATGAAAGACTGTCCACCTTCTCATAGCTTTGTATGCATATAAAAAAAAAGATTTTCTCATAATGTCTTTCAAGCAAGTTGAAATCATATAAATATATTGTGAATATAGGAGCTCTACAGTTTTGCAGAAGTATGGGTAGAAAGGATATAGAAAATGTACGTATGTCAAGGAGAAATGATTCTTAGAATCATCAGTAATTGTGGGGAGTGATAAATGATATTCTCTGTTCAAGAATCTTCATGTCTTGAATTTAAATTCGATAAGCTTGAAAGCTAGTTCCTGTAGAAAGCTGTGAGTTTATCACATAAAGCAGAGAGAATGTTATGCAGAAGTAGTAGTAAGTTTATCGCATAAAGCAGAGAGAAGAATGTTATGCAGAAGAAGTAGTAAGTATATTCACTGTGTTCATCCTGGTTACTTCAGATTTAGAAGAGGGAAAAAGTCAGCTCTTCAGAGAAATGGAGAACACATAAATAAAGGGTCCTTTGGGAATTTTTTTTTCTTTCTTTTCTTAACCTACACAGATTGCAAGGAGTAATAAAGCCATACTTTCATTAACTATGTAATAGGTACATTCCTTTACCCTTATTTTTAACAGATTAACATCTTCACTGATTGGTCAATGAAAGTATGCTTTCATGTAAAGCATCTTAATCAATCAGGAGCACTGATTCTCATAAAACTCTTATTTTAATTCCTAGACTATTAATTCACAATCTATATAACCTGGGAGGGGGGAGGGAACTGTGACTTTATAGTATCGTTCTGTAAAATCAGATGGAAGGTTTTATTAGTTTCTCAACTTGATAAGATGAGACATTGTCCATTTTAGAAGAGGAGTTTTTAATTATTTGTGGGAGTTTATCCTCTTTGGTCTTGTTTTGGTGTTGTTTCTGGAAGGTTCATGTAATCCTGTTGCTCTCCATGCAGTGATGCTGAATTAAAAGCTAGGTTCTGATTGCTTGTTTTTCGCTTAGAGCTACTTTAGTGAGTTACTGTGATCTGTTTTGATTTTTTGAAACTGTGAGAACAAATTTGGCTTCGTGGTGCCATAGCTTGTGAAGAAGCAGAATGCAGGAGTAGGAATAAAGTGCCTTTTTCTCTCTGTCTGCTTTGTGCATAATATCAACTATAGCTTGGAAATGCAAGAATGAGGGAATATAGTAGAGAGAGCTTAACTCCTTTCTCTACTCTTTTGACTATAGCAGAGGTGTGTCTATATCAGTAGTAGATTAACAGTTCACCAGTCCAGTTACTTTTTGACCTAACCTAAACAGGGCTTGCAAAGTATAGACTGCAGAAAGAATACAGAAGATGAATCAGAAAGCTGATCCTGTGCACATGGCCAGAATGCCAGACATAAATCCCTCCTTAAATGTGAAATTAGTTTATTTTACCAAAGGGTGAGTCATCTCCATATCGTTACTCTGCATGTAGTACATGAAAACACAGGGCAGTGACAAACTGGAAGAAAGAGGCTGATTGTCACAATCTTGATTAACAATTATTCAGCAACAAATACTATCAATATATCAGCTTTTTCAGTTTACAATTAGCATTGAAAGGGCATCTTTATGTAACTTCATCATTTCAGAGTGCATCATATTCTAATACAGTACTTTAAGATCTCCTTATTGTCAGCTCTATTGTGTTCCCATCAGTAATTCAACAACAAATATATATATATATATAGTTTTTTTCACCATTAATAAGCAAGCTAGCAAATAATTTCTGGTTTTGCCAAGTTTAAAATACTTAAAACGAATATTTGGTTAAAAAATTCACCATATAGCTTGAATGTTAGTATAGCCTGAACGTCTAATAAATATTTCAAAGAAATCCTTTGTTACAATGTTTGCTGACATCTCTCCCCATTTTAAGCCCTGTTTATGGATTAATTTATAAAAGGTCAATCAACAAGCAAGAATCTCCCCTTCTCCCCTCCCTTTTTTTCTTTTTTTCTAAGAAAGGTGGTAGAGAAGAAATTCTACTTGTGTTGAAAGCAATCACTAGCATTATTAGTGCTCAAAGACACATGGGATTAACATGTCAGTCAATTTCTTCTCGATGGACAATGTTACTATTTTGCTAACATTTAGACACTCACTGCCTCATGCCAAGTGTGAGGTCATCACTTGCTTTTTGAAAAGACGATGCACAGTTATAGGATCTCTATGACTGTACTACTGTAACAGCACATTGATTCAATAGAGGTAGCTTAATCTTTCTAACGTATCCATAGGATTGCTCCATACCTCAGTGGTGCAGCAGAGATACAATTACAGATATTGCAATGGGTACAAGGTTTATTGGGGGAATATGTCAGTAAAAAAAGTCTGTTTCCTCCAAATTAGTCTATTTAAAACAAAACAAAACCTGGTAAGTAGACAATATGCCTTTAAGTGGAAACAGTAGCAGAATCCAAGCACAAGTATTTCATTCTAAAAGTAATAAACGTGAGGAATAAGTTGTCAGGTAAGCCCACTGAAGCACATACTATAAATGAATTTAAGAGACAGCTAGAAGTTTTTATAGAGCTAAAGGGGGAATTAAAGACAGTGACAAAGCAGGAAGACTGGGCTGAACTAACACATATAAAAGACAAGTTTTCTAACTCTTCTTCTCTCTGGTATTTCTTTATGTTCATTACAGAGTGCATCTGGTACTTGTTATTTATGTTTGAGAGAAGAAGAAGAAAAAGAAGTTGTTTCAAGCACATTATCCCAGAGGTCCTGGCAATGTCGCCTTTCTATTACTTATGGAAAGGAAAAATCCAGAAAATGGAAGTGAAAGTTAAGATTTTGACTTTACCTAATTTGGCATACTAGGAAACTAACAGCGAGCCAAAAAACACTGGTAGGTCATCAGGGAGAAAATGCAGAGGAGATGTCTGATCTTACCTCCTCTGTACTGTGCTGAGCCATATTTTGTGCTTTTTTTTTTTGCTCTGCAGTTCTGTGAAATGCATCAATAGCTCTTCACAGTGGGTCTGATCCAGCTCTCATCAAAGTCAATAGTAAGACTTTTATTGACATATCTTGAGTTGGATAATTTTATCATGTGGCCCATTATGAGAACAGCCAAAAAAAAAAAGTAGAGGTGTAGCTGTTTGAAATACTTTGGACAAAAGAAAGTTAGGATTTCTTTTTGAAAACTAATGTTGTCAACATTTTTTCATTTATCTTAGCAATTGAATTTTATTTGTTATTCCTGACTTCTAGTGAAAACATGCACAAATAATTATCTACGTCTTTTATTTACCAGAAACAATCACGCAAAACTAAGAGCTTATTTGTTTTCAACTTTATGATTTTTTTTAATAAAAATTCCTTTTCTTCACTACAAAAGTCTAAAAATTTTCTAAAACAATAATTTTATTTCCACTGTGAGCTGAAATAAAAATGAAACCTTGAAAATTCGGCTTTTTCAGTTGCTCATATCTCAAGCAACTTTTATAAAAACAGCTTTTCTTATCTGACAGTTTCAGGAGTTAGAATATAATAATAATTCTGTTCTCTTCAGGTTTTGCTACTGAAACTTGACACCTACAATGATTTTTAATGTTTTGGATTTATATATCCATAGATGTATCTTCTCAACAAATTTATTCACCTATATATACATATAAGGATGGCAAAACCTGAACACATCATTCTTAATATTCTATCTATAAATTACAGAAGATCAGCATATGCGTCCATAGGTATTTGCTTGTATTTACTGTAGCTCATGTAAACTGTCAAATAGTCTAGGCAAAATAAACAAATATATATTTTTTTTTTCTCTGTATGGAATTAAAATGATATCTGTTGGGCTGTTTTTATTGAATTGTGAAGTGAAGCACTCCACTGAGCACGGAAAAAATGAATTGATATAAGAATTTTGTATTAATATAATATTATGTATTAATAAGCAATAACATGTCTTGGATTGGGAACAGCAAAAAAAACCAATGAGAAAGGAAAATCAAGCTATACTTTGAGATCTTATTGCTCAAATTCAGTACACATTTCCATATATTATCAAATGTCCAAAATGAGTGCTGTACAGCTGCTTGTAGCCAGATATTATGCACCTCCAATCCTCATGTTGCTACGTGGTAGTTGTATAGCCATACTTTAATGATGCTAAGTGACACTGAAACATTTGATGGCTTAAGACAGTAGTGAAAGGGTTTAAAATATCAGTTGAAGATTAGCGTAACTATGGGCCAGCCAGGCATTTATCATGGCAAAATATCATGAAGGACCTCTCCAGATATTACTTATCCCCAAGTATAGAACATTGCAACATCGTTCCAGTTCAGAATTCAGCTTTCAGGGCATTTTAACTCTGTTCAAGCTTTTAATCTTTCTTTGCCTAGCCAAAGATGACTGTTCAGTTTTGTGAGGTTATAAATACTTTTAGCTATGACCAGCAACAGTGATTGGAGAAGTATGTTTCTCCTCTCAAGACTGCAAGTTTATTATTTCAGTTTTTCAGAAGTAACACATTTGTGTATTATAGTATACCTATCTAATAGCGTATTTCAGTCTGATTTTCTGAATGTATGCGAGGCAATACGTATATGTTGTCAGCCCAGTTAAGATCTTTCTTTGGAGATGTGCTTCTCTGTAACTAAGCAAGTTTCAGCCAGGTGAAGTCTGAACTTTGGTGTCATGGCTAAGTACTTTAGGCTAGAATGGTTAATCAGAGCCTAAAATATCATTTTTTTAAAGCATAATAGAACATTTTTCAAATACTATCTAAATCTTTTTCAAATATATGGAGCTTATTTTCTTGAGATTGGAATTTTTATTCATTTGTTTCTGTGCTTTAAGCAAAATTTGAGGTTCACTAATAAGGGAAATAGAGGACTATGTTAATATCTCCTATCTCAGAAGATTTATAAAAAGACCTATCATTGTAGAGTAAGAAATGAGGACTCCCAACAAAATGTTTTTAAAATAAAATAAATATAAACGATGTATTTTGTAACGTTTCATGTTATTTTCTATATTTATCATGTTTATATTATATGTATATAAACACAATGAAATTGTATTTCAGATACAACAGATGCTAAAGATCAGACTTGTGGGCACAAATACACTATAGAGCCATGTATATTCCTTGTGCAGTGGTGACCTCTGAATCAGCTGTGACTGTTCCCCTGACCACGATACATCCCCATGCGCCTGTTGTTGTCCTTACATTCTAGTTTTCTCAGCATCAATAGATATCATTTCAAAACAATACTTTTTAAGCACTTGAGATATAATGTCCCCGCTATTAGTTGGGAGGAGAAACATGGATACCTCTGGATACCTGACAACAAACTCAACAGTGAAACCCTTACCCCAGTCAAGATCTGCAAATCCCAAATACAAAGTTGTACCAAGCTGAGAGGAAGGACAGCAAGCATGCCAAAAACATAACCTCTGTGTAAAATAAATCATGTCTTATTCCACATGTCCTCTGTTGAAGCGCTTCTGCGAACTTGGTGGAGTTATATAGTGTGAAATATAATTCCATGTGCAAAACAAGCTCCAAATATGTAAATGAAACACTATAAAAAGAAAATGTGTGGAGAGAAAAAAAAAAAAAAAAAAAAGAGAAGGTGAGAAGCAAGAGGGATGGAAGCAATGTATCATGAAATTTTTATTAATGTAGGATCTGAATAGTCATAGTCTTCATGAATGGTGAGGACAGAGTCAGAGGACATCATTTCAGATGAACACCAATGAAGCTTGATGCCAGAGCACATAAAAATCAATAAAACTATTTTTGCAAGGATGATTCAGATCTTTACCCTTCATCAGATATGGTAAACTACTAAGAAAAATGAAGGTTTATTGATTTTTTTTTCCTCCCCCCAATGTGACAACAAATTTGCATGAGAATGGATTTTTTTCCCCCCTCATTCTTAAAATGTTTGATGCAGCAGATACTACAAAGGTTTCTCTGACTGCAGTGGACACTATATTCTCTAACTTTACAGAAAAACTATTTCTCCGGTTGGTCCTGAAAGTAAAGGCAGCTTTTTTATTCTAATTGCTGTTGTTTTTATCACCATCTTAAGTCCATCATGTTGAAAATGACAGCAGTCAATGTAAGACTGCATTGGGAATGAGTAGACCAAGCTCTGAAGTGTAAAGTTTTATTTTGCTGGTTGTGGTGGCACTGAACATGCAGGTTGATTCACTCTAGTGGCCACATTTTTTTTCTTTTTATACTCTGGAAGTAGTTCAGTTTTAACCTTATTTTCTTTTTTCCTTATACACAGAATGAGAGTATAATTAACTATACAGAGTAAGTTAAGCATATTTAATATATTGCTATACTTACTGCTGGATTATTTTTCTGTAAGCTCTCATGTCAGAATTGCAAACTCTAGGTTTGTGATTGTTTGCAATCCATTTTCAAATCATTTACAATGTAGAGTTAAACAATGGCAATAATACCTCCAGATATTTGAAAATACACTGATGACTTTGAATTAACTTGACATATTAATGCTTGAACTTTATATATCCATTATGGAGCTAAATGGCTGTCTCTTTTTTATAGGAGATTGTATTATTAACTTTTTCTAAGAGTTTTACTTGGATTTTTTTTTTTATGCAATTTTGAGAGAAGTGCAATAAAGCAAGCAAACAATAACAGATCATTAAAAGGTCGCAGTCTACGTGGCATGTGGAGGAGTCTGCCTTGTCTTATTCTGGGTGGAAGCAGTATCAAGGGATTTTGGAAGCACAGTTTCACTGAAGATTCCTCATGTCCCATCCTTCCCTCCTGACAAACCAAGGCTAAAACTACACATAGATGCTCCTCACCTGTACTCTGTGTAAAAATCCTCAAAAACAAAGGAAGTATAAATAGCAACCTAAATATTTTCCTCATTTAACTTGCATTTAAAATATTCTCTGAACATGCAAAATGTTTTATCTAAGAAATGCTGTGAGGGCAAGGGAAAAAAAGCAGTATGAAGACTTTTGTATGAGATAGAAATGCTCATTTGCCTTGCTTCCCATTATTACTGTGTCAGTTAATAAATGTGTAGTAGTGAAGTCCCATGTTGTCCTATTAGAGGGCACACAGAATGTGTCCAAATTAGACACATTTGCCTAAAGAGCCTACAGTATATTTGTAGAGAGGTTACCCATTCCAGCCCTGTAAAAGATCACTTTGACTGCAAAACCATGCTGGGGGGAGGGACAAAATAAGGACGAAAATATCCTAAAAAATCCCTTCCTTTGCTCTACTATTAATTTCAATTATGCAGACACTCCAGCCCCATAGGTATTTTTTTTAAGTAAAAAAAATAACTTATCATAGCACTCTTGATGTTCTGTCACCAACACACCTGCATGCAGGTTTTCATTTCACAAATGGAAAAAATAAAAAGGTACAAGAGCACATTCTCTGCAGAAAAACAATTTAGAAGTAGCATTATCAGAGACCTGCCACAAGGGTGGAACTCATTTCACTTACCTCTCACCATCTAAAGGTTAGACATCTGGCCGCAGTTAGGCCTCCTGTTTCCTCCTCAGTCTGTGAAGATAAACAGGCACCTGCAGTGATGATTCATTCCTTCTGAAATCAGTGCCTGAGACAGGCAGAATAAATCTCAATCTGCAGGTGCTTCTCTCTAACAATTTGTTGCAGAGAGAGCCTCGAAGACTAGTCTCTAGGGTCTAGAGGACTGGTTAGTCCTCTAGTTCTAGAAGAGTAAATCAGATTAAATGTCTAATTTTACCAGAGTAAACAGGATTAGATGAATTAAATCCTGAATTACTATTTCTTACTAAAGGAAAAAAGAAAATCTCTTTGAAAAACACAGTTTAGTTTCTTCAATATCGTCTATGCTTTTCAAAATAATTATCCTAACTATTAGTACCTAGAGTTGCTGTAGTCATATCTTTTAACATTTTTGAAGTAACACTCGTACAAGCAGCTGAATAAATATGTGTGCTTTTTTTCACACAGTTTTATTTAAATACGTCGTAATCCCTAGGCAAGAAGATTTTCAACCCTTACTGAAAGTCATTCAAAACAACCATAAGACCAATTGTTTTGAAACGTCACAAAGCAGCTTAATGTTTTCATATAGAGGTATAATGATTTTCTCCATGAAATATGATTAAAAGTGAATCTTGCTACTTACATGTGCCTTCTTTTCTTCTTTGAGTCTATTCACAGTGGATTTAATGCATGTGTCAAACCAGTAACGTTATGAAGTAATAATAGCTTCACACATACTGGCAGTTAAGAGTAAGTTATATAAGGTTCTGAAAACAGGGATCTATATTATTGTTACACTACTTCTGATAAAAGAAACTAGATGTTGCTCTGTAAAAATCTGTAGTTTCACATCAGTTAAAAGCAGCTTTTTAGGTTGGTTATATTGTGTAAGCATAATTTTTGTACTAACAATACTTTAGATTTTGGTGCCTTGTTTAAATTCACATGTGTTTTCCAGTCACATTTGGCATTCAGAGGCAATTTTGTAATTTGGGAATATCAGTCTGAATATCTTTGTTTTTTTCATTTTCTTCTTCCCTCAAAATCCTCTCTACAAATTCTTCATTATAGAGACTTTTTTTTTTGCTGTTGTCATGGAGAATTCAGATGGTTTTGATTTGCAGTGGATTATCATTTTGACAGTATTCCTGAAATATATTCATCTCTTTCCAACATCTACTAGCTTTGGAAGATTGTTCATGTGATTTGAACTGTCTTTTGTTCATAGGGTCAACTCACATTCAGGTGCTCATGCATAAATATAGACAACCTGGTTTTAAGAATATCAGAATCAGGCTGGAGCCCACATCTTGTTTAAAGAAAAGTCTGTAGGAAAGATTATGAGACATTTGGAACTACTTTCACAAGACATTTATTTGCTGAATGTAGCCCTTTACACTGTCTCTGTGAACTGATGGAAATTTGTATACACTTGTTTCTCAGAACTGCTCCACTAATTACTGCAAATATATTCAAGCTTTGGGATTTTTTTATGAACTTTAGAAGAATATTCAGTCACTAGTATAATATTTGCAATTCATTATTTAAGTATTTGATCGGTCTCCAAACCAACATAATTCCTGTACTTGTGAATTTTAAGGCCAGAGGAACTGTCACAATGTTTAAGCTTACCTCCTGAGTACAACGGGGATGCTCCTTATGCAGAATAGCCTTAGGATTGATCTCACAAAGTGAGAATGGATATGAGCTATTATGAAATGGTAACCTTTTTTTTTTCTCTAATACTTTTTGAGTGCTTCCCTTAGAAAGATATTTTGTCTCTTCTTTATATTTTAAAGAATAAGTTGAGTGTCTGCTCTACCTGCTTTTTAGGTTCTCGTTATGGCTGGCATCCAGAGCCACACAGACCTGTCCATGCCATGCTTGCTTTGCACATGTCACTGTAGGGGATCTACTAATTTGTATGCTGCAAGCGAGCAAAGTAACCCAGACTATTTACGGTCCAGTGTGCAGTTTAACCCAGACACTTGACTTTAAACACAGGCTGTCTGACTCAAGCTTGAACGTTAGGCAAGTGTAAATGAAACTGAGTTTGGCAGGTTACTTTATGGGATTAGCCCTACTCTAAGCCAGTGCAGAACTGTGACTGCATTTTCCATCATGTGAGGTAGCGTGCACTACTCTTGACATTGCTTTGATTTCTCTTTTGTTAATATTTTCTGTGGCTGTCACTTTTAGCAATATTATCTGTAGCAACAACTCTATAGATTTTACAGGGACTATAAACAAAAAAGTGCATTATTAGTACCTTCTACAGATAATAGTTATTGGTAATTTTTCATTATTCGCAACAATAATATTTGTTTATAAAGAAGACTCTAACAACATTATCCACATTGAATATTCTCATTCATTTCAACATGTCTACCTATGCAGTGAAGTCATTCTCAGATTTAATAAGATTTTCAGAACTGCGTACTTTTGATACGGTAATTAAAATACAAAATAAAAGTAACAATACAATCACTGAAGATTTTTTAAAAAAAGAAAAAGAAAAAAAAAAGCCAAGGACTGCAGACTTTGGATAATGTACTTATAATAATTTCTAAACCTAAGGTCAGAGTTTTGTTGTTACAACAGGCAATGTTGTTAAATGAGGCAGACAATGTCATGGACATATTGTACTAAGTGCTACACAAGCACAAGGAGAGTGATTCTAGAAAAACTGGCTGGCTACAAGAGGCCTCACAAAAAAAAAAAAAAAAAAAAAAAAGTCCCAAAAAGCATTTCCAAAAAAGCATTTTTACCTGATTCTGAAGTTTTTTCTAAAGTATAATGAGATACGTGTGGTTTTATGGGATTTGAAGTCCAGTTACCTGAGGATAAAAGCAAATTAATGAAAAGCCACTAAAAGAATGTTAATTTGTTGTAATACATTATGTCGCTATCAGTGTGTGCCTTGATTATAAGTCCATCCTTCCAACCTAACTTCAAGAGGAAATTTTGTATTATAGTTAATAAAACTATGAATCACAGCTCACTTTTTTCTAAATTGAGTCCTAGAGAAAGATTATCACTTACAAAACATATATAACATTGTGCTAACTCCATTTGTACAGCTGTCACTTAAGACTTAGAGGTGTTTTAGCAAAAAGTGTTAGCCATTTACAACCTTCTATCACAACTTTTACGCCCCAGAAAATGAAAACTCTAATGTCCTTGAAAGTTTTCTTGAAAGCCTACAATTCCTTACCAGTTACTGACAGGGACAGTTTCAGTGCATCTGTCTTTCTGGAATCAAGATTAGAGACCAAACAAGGAATGAACAGGAAAGTTTCCATTCTGATGGTTACAGTGAAAAATTTTACAAGTACATAGTTCAATTTATCTTTGAGGTTCTGTCAAAAATGTTTAATTAACTACTATCATTCTAGGTCAGCCAGATATTTCTTACCATTTTGAGCATCAGGTGTGCCTCATATGGGCATATAAAAAGGAATAAACAACTGTATTTTCCAGCAAAACTTCCAAAATCAAATATTAATTATAACAATTGTTTATCTGCTTTCAAATGTTATCAAATGCTTATAATGATAACTGCTGTTTGGGGTGCTTCATCAATTCTGAAATATTAAGTAAAATTTATTTATTTGGAAGTCATTATTCTTCTATGAAATTATTAAACAAATTTAAAATATCAAAAATTTCACCCTTGTTCCTAAAGGTTATTACTCTCTTCTGTAAAATTTTGAACTTCTGATGCATTTTTATAAAAGATTTGATTGAATCTCATTTTTTTCTAAAATGATTGTATCTGATACAGATTTTATCAATATTAAAAACAACAACTAGGCAATATTAACAAAATAAAACAGGGATATTAAAATTTTAAAAGTGTAACCAGAGGAATAGAGGATACAACACATTTCTTAAATAGAGTAAACAAAGTTTGTTTAATGAATCTAAACATTTGTCATTAACAAGACCTTAATTATTTTCTTAATCCAAAGTCATTAGGTATGTAAAGAAAGAATATTTTTTCAGAGTAATTTTTCCATACTTCCTTCTTCTTTTCCTTCAAGACTCCATACATACTGATAACATTTTTGTTTGCATATAATAGGTGCTTTAGAAGAAATAGAGCACAGACAAGTACAATGTTGTGCTATTATTTTCTTTGCTTCAAGATTAATAATCTTAAAAGTACCTTGACTTTTCTTTTTACTCTCTCTTTTTCTGGAGAAGTCCTATCTAAGATATGTCACTACATTTTATAGACCACTGAGTACTAGATGTGCCTGCCAGAATAGCCATAGACTCGAGCACTGTAATTCAGACAACTTCACAGCAGCAAGTGGAGTCCCAAGTAATTCATCTCTGCTAATGATGAAGTCTATGGATGGTGGTAATGTTTTGCAAAAAGCCTATTAGCAATTCCTGAATCCAGTCATCCTAAAAGATAGGGCTTTTGAAATTATATCAACATTCTGAATCTTCACTCCATGAAACATATTTTACTCTGGAAACTTTCTTGCTTGTATGATAGCTTTTTAAAAAATATAAAATTCATAATAACCTGGGTCTTTTTCCCTAGTAATTTCTAGATCTTACTCAACTAAAAGAGGGTGGTAAATAGTGTATACATGCATATATATATTTACAGAGAGAGCATATAGAATCATAGACTCATAGAATCATTGAATCATAGAATCATAGAATGCTTAAGGTTGGAAGGGACCTCTAGAGATCATCTAGTCCAACCCCCCTGGACATGCAGGGTCACCTACAGCAGGTGGCTCAGGACTGCGTCCAAGAGGATTTTGAAGATCTCCAGAGAAGGAGACTCCATAACCTCTCTGGGCAGCCTCTTCCAGGGCTCTGTCACTCTCACTGTTAAGAAATTTTTCCTTAAGTTCCTGTGGAACTTTTGGTGTTTCAGTTTGTGGCCATTTCCTCTAGTTCTGTCGGTGGCCACCACTGAGAAGAGGCCGGCCCCATCCTCCTTGCTGCCTCCCTTGAGGTACTTATAGACACTAATGAGGTCTCCTCTCATCCTTCTCTTCTCCAGGCTGAACAGGCCCAGCTCTCTCAGCCTTTCCTCATAGGGTAGGTGTTCCAGGCCCCTGATCTGGGGGGGGTTCCCCTGATCAGTTGCCAGATTGCGTTCCAACTGTGCCTTAGCTTTCCACGTCGCTTTCCTGCATTCCCTGACAATGTTCCTGTGTTTCTCCCAAGGGGCCTGTCCTTTTTTCCACATTCTGTATACCGCTGTCTTCTGCTTGAGTATTGCCACATATATGTATGTATATTAAATGCTTATATAAACATATTTAATTACACTTCCTCTGATTTGTGAAGGACTATATTCCAATAGCTTTATGTCTTTTTAATAACAATTTTACAATATATATTAATCATTTTATATAATATCTCAGTTTTAGACGTTGATAATGGTTTAACCAATAACATTATGAGTAACTCTCTTTTTGACTACAATTGGTTAAAACTGTCCTTTCTCATCCACTGGGCAGTGTTTCACAAATGTCAGGGAGTAGAACTTCACTATTATTCAAAATATTGCAAAAAATATTTTCCTCTATTATGAAGGACCAGTCTTAATCTTTCAGCAACAGGAAGACAAGGACAAACTGGGTCAAATTCCACCTCTGAGTTAAATACTCATACACTGATAGACTGCCCTTTCTGTTTACTGGCTGTGAATGAAAGGAATCGTTCTCTATCATCTCTGTAGCAGCAAACGAAGCATGAACTCTGCAGGAATCAATATTTGGCCTTTTCACAATTATGAAATTACATTGCCACTTGCATACAATTTTCCTCTTGGGGCTATATTTTGTTCCTAGTAGCTAAGCCTGTTTGTTTCATAGATTGGGAATGAGATATTTGTTACATATTTATGACATTTTTATCAGTCCTGCTGTTAATAACATTTTTTTTTAAAGGCATAAGGAGTATCTTGGCATCTTTCTCTAATGAGACCTCAGAGAGAATGCATTTCTAAGTTAGAAGTTTTTCTGTCTCTAGTTTGAATAGATTTGATTGTAATTCACTCTTGGGAATGTAGATAGTGTATATGTGGTAGATAAGTAAAATGAAAATTACGTATGTTGCCAAAATGATTTCTTCAGGAGGAAGAGCTTAAAAATAAAATGGTCTCCTGCTTGTTTATATACATAAGAGCCTGCAAGCTTCCAGAGCAACCTCTCATAAGGCCTTATGAACATTGCATCTTGATCATTCTATCGCAGATATGTCCTGCAGGTCATCATAAGAAAGATTACCCAATGCATTAAATCTATCTTCCCATGTACATAAGCTGAAAAATGACTCCAAAGAATTACCATGATAGCCACTCAAAGCAGTAAAATTTTTAGCATATTAAGGTTAATCATTAGAATACCAAGGTCTCCAAGATGATCAAGAGTCTTATTTTTTCCAGAAATCTAAAAAAAAAAGTGATAAAAGGAAAGAAATTCTTCTTAAAAGTATCTCTAGTTACAGTGCAGCGTCGAAGAAAAAAGGTATATTCATAAAAATATTGAACTGTATATAAAAAAGCTACATTGTTGCAAACATGTTTGAATGCTTTCTTAGTTCTATTCAATTCTTGTTAATAGTTATAATCCATGATGCTTGGAGAATAATATAATTCCTTTTTAAAGTTTTACAGTCTATTAACTAAATAGATATCTGTGATAACTAGGAGAATATCATATTAGAGAAAGGAATACTCATTTTTATATAATATTTCTATATGTTCTTCTACGTGACATGTGACTTTCACTTAACAGCTTTCAAGGAAATCCCTCTTTCTTCCTGGCTTCATATTTATTGTTTGTTCTCCCCTTTTCCTGAATTCTACCACAAAAAGACTTCATCTGTTTTAACTTTTAAAATTTCTTTCAACTTTCTGTCGCTCCAGTGTCAGCTGTAGCATGGAGAGGAAAAACTATCTTTGTCTAAACTACAACTATCTCATTATTATGCCTGCATAGAAACCCTTTTAGGCAACAAATTTGTTCCAGCTGTACCTTGTTTTGAAATCCATAGGATGCATAACATAGGCTCCTAGTTTTCGGAAGATTTGTAATTAGTGAAAGTACATGGAGGTACAACTGCTAGGTACAAATCAGCTGGAATTTATGGCATTTTACCTGATCACATTTTTCAAAAACACCAGTAATATATTAATCCTCACAATTTCTCATGTAACCTTCAAATGAAGAAAATACTGCAAAGTCTAAATAAAAACCCAATGAGCTTGGTTCTTCATATTCTGCATTTTTCCCTGTTATCATACTAATAAAGTTGAAGTTGAGAAGCCCCAACGTTTTAACTGACTCTCTGTCACTATTTTTCCTTTGCCCGTCAGACCCTGCTAAAGGCAGTGGAGCTCTGTGTGGGCTTATGCAATCCCCTATGGAGATCAAACTGTCGAAGACTGTAAAACCCCACCACACTGGACTTGTTAAAAGGGTTATTGAAGCTAAAGTTCAGAAACTGCCTCTTTAAGTGAAGTATACACTAATTTAATTATCAGTGATGTCATGTAACTGCTTTGCTTTTTGATCTTTAAGCTGTAAATTGCATTTCCATCCTATCAACTAATTTGCTTTTTGAAACAGAGTAAGTTCACCAACTGCATTATATAAATAATATGAACAGTCTTCATAAAAAATTTCACAATTTATCACTGTTTTACACTTCATTAAACAGAAAAATGAAACAAATTATATTTGAGACAGAATATGGTTTTTAAGGCTGAAAATTTTATATAGTCATTTAAAATGTTCTCATACACATCTGGCAAAGATGTTAAGTAGCTAATTATAATTTTCTCCTTACAATATATGGTAATGTGGTGATAAAATGTGTCTTTAGAAACATTTGTAGGAAGTAGTCCATAATAAACATAGAAGTTGAAAGGTCTGGTTTTGCCAGATGATGTTTCTGTGCTTCCTTCTTAATCGCACAGGAGCAGCATAAGGTTGTGAGGTTGTTTTTGTTTTCTGCTTGTGGTTTTACCTTTTGTCAAGGTCATACAGCTTGCACTTAAAGTTGTCAATCGCTTTCTGACACCTGGCTAAACATTTGAAAGCTTGCCAGATTTTGTGTCACAGAGGTTTTCAGTGACACGTATCTATTCCTCCTTTTCAGTCTTTACAGGTAATATTCACATATAATTAAAAGCCTCTTGAGAAATTTTGCATCACATTTTTTTTTTTTCCCAGCCTAGTAACTTCTGAGTTTTAATGTATTAGTAGCCAGTTCTGGCTAAACTTTTTTTTTCATAGTAGATAAGAAACTGAGCCCTACGTAAATTTAATTTGCTGAATAAACAGAATTGAATATTAATTCTCTGACACTAGCTCCAAATGAAAAGCAAGAAAAACATCCAGGAAGCTAAGCAGAAACCAGATCCAAAAAATGCCTGCAAACAAAGCTGTATCTCTGGTCAACATAAACAAGCATGTTAAGATAGCAGTAAGATTTTGGAACATTAATCCTATTTATATGAACAACATAGATATATTTACATATATGTTCCTAGTATGTGTTTCTATTAATACTTGGACAGGAATTGTCAGCCTGCCACACCATACTATCTAAATATGCCATTCAGGATCATGGCATATTAGAAATAGTAACCTCATTCTTTCACCTTTGCCTTGAAGTACATATATTCACATGAAATATTTCTGTGAAACAAATGGTTTGAGCCAAGTAGTACCTTTAGGTTTCAGTGTATCCTATATCCGTGTATTAATCATCTAATAGATATCTAATAACTTTTCAACAGCATTTTTCATTGTGCTTCTGATTTGTAATTCTCACCAAAAAAAAAAGTTAATGAAGAAAGATATTCCTAAGTAATTGCCTTACAGTAGGTTTGCATCAATATCTTCCATCCTTTTAAAATACTTAGTAGTCTTTTCAGACTGGGAAAATGGAGTAGTATAAACATCCATATTGGAGATCTGAATCACAAAACAACTAAAAAAAATAGATTCACAAAAGGTCTAAAGAAATCAACTTTCTGAGTGCCTTGTCTAAGAAGGGAATTTACAGGAACCAGTAAACCACAAAACTTGGAATATTGGGTAGGAATTAAAGTAGTTTGGCATTTGGTAATAGGCACATCTTAGAGAATTCAAGGAGGAAAAGATCACCAGTGGAACCTTTTTTTTTTTACTTGACTATAACTTATCTTTGAAACTGGTCATACTCCTCTTCTGAAATGGTTAAAGGATATCAAATATGCTTATTAATCAAGAGAAGGCATGAGGAAAAGTCCATAGCATGATCTTAGAGCATCCGGGTTTCAAGACACATTAATTGAGAAATGTGACTTATCACATGAAAGAAAAGAAAAAAAAAAAAAAAAACCCAACCAACAAAAAATCTTTTAAATGATTACAAGATCAAAATTTTTCTTTATATCCAGTCTGAAACTCTCTTCTTTCAACTCATATCTGTTGTCTCTCATCCCCCTGCAATGCACCAATGTGAAGATCCTGACTCTGTCTATCCATTCAGACTGCCATAGGCACTGGGAGCTACTGTTAGGACCCCCTGAAGCCGTCCTTTCTCCAGGCTGCCCCAACCCAACTCTCTCAGCTTCTTTTTGCAGGCAAAGTGCTCCAGTCCCCAATCATCTTGATGGCTCTGTGCTCAACTTTCTCCAGTTTAATGCCTTACTGGTATTGGGGTGCCCAGAACTGGATGCAGCATTCAGAGTGGACTGAGGAAGAAAAGAGGAAGAGGAGACTGAAGCGAAAAGAGAAAGGAACTAAACCTGACCTCTGACATGCCTAGTGAGACAAATGAATTATAAGGCTAAGAACCATAGTCACCTCCTCTGCTTTACACTTAAGCAGGAGAAGGTCTACATATCCTGGTCTGAGATTGAATGAGAAGACAAACTTTCTCTGGAGATCATATATTGAGACACAACTGTTTTGCTGTAAAGAGATTTTGATGATATACCAGTGTATTTACTGTAACTAACACATGTTCATAACAAGGACTTACCAAAGCATTATATGTATCTGCAGATACATGTACATCTTCTACTGCATTGTTATGTGTGTAGAGAGAACTGTTTAGTGACCCTAAAACAAAGATGTGTGACCAGGTTATGCTAATAAAACATTAGTTGTGTTATCAGGAAAACACAACTCGAAGATTGTTTGGGAAAAAAAAAAAAAAAAAAAAAAGAGGGATTGTAATCCCAAAAAGCACAAGCACAAGATGACAGCAGAAGACTTTTAAGTGCGAACAGAGGCTGATACCAGAAATGACACAAGCCACAAATGAACAGTTACTGGCCATGAAGAGAGTCTAGTTCTGGTAGCTGCACAGAACAGGCCTTGGGTTAACAGGAATAGACAAGAAAGAACAGATATCCAACATGTGTAAAACATATCACTTATAGTACAGTTGTCATAAGACAAGGAATTTATGGACCAGTGAAGAAATGAAAAGTAAGTGAACTTTGCTATGAAACATATAAAAATTGCACCAAATAGTCTCAAGAATAAAGAGAAAGAACTGTCAACATCATACTCCTCCCAGTGAAGAACCTGTTTGCTGACAACTTGTTGTAACAAGGATGAGCACAATAGAGAGAAACACGTGGATACTAGAAACTTCATGTATATCAATATTAACTGTGTTATTACTGGAAATAAGCTGTAATAATTCTATATTTTGGACTGAAACTGTTGGTATCATTTTAACTGGTTTAAAAATAACTGATTAGATTGCTAATACTTTAACTGGCTGTGTATATAAGATGTGTGCTTTTAGCTTACATAAATTACACAGTACTTGGTCTGGTACCATGTTCTTAAGGTTTCACTGTAATTTAGTGTAATACCCTTCTCAACATGGTCTAGTTTCAGTATTTCTTGATGTAACAAATCTTTGAGTTCTTTCTTAAATGCATAGTGGGGAATGTCTGGATAACTTGCAATGAATTAAGAAATTAATGGAGCGGAAGCATATCTATAAACAAAAATACGAAAGCAAGCCTGGTCCTGCATGCAGATCTAGATCTTTAACTGCTAGTCCTAAATCTCCCTGACAGCTGCGGTGAAATAAAGGATCCAATGATGTATTTATTAAGCCATACTAAACAAGTGGAGCAACTTTCTTGTATTGCTCTGTATAGATGTGCTCAAGAGAGTTCAAATTCAACAATGAGAATCCAGCAAATATTATTCGTAGTGAATGCCACGAAAAGGAAAAAAATAGTGAAAGGAAAGCACATTTCTAAAAATGTATATAGATCATCTATAAATTTTTAATGATTTCATAGGCTTACTCTTTTGAAAACTATATTTTTGTCTGTTTGTTAATTTCAATGAATTTTTAATCTAATCTCTAATTCAATCATTTCTGTGCACATACTTATAAAAGTGACTTATATATGTAGTAAATATGCATATCTAAATGCTAACTTTAAATTCTCATGGAAACAACCAACATGAAATTATGAAAATCTTGAAATCTGTATTTGACACTGTACAATTTATTCAGCATTTCCCTGGAGTGTGGGCATATTTTTTTTTAAAGAGAATTCTTCTTTTGAAAATATAGTGTTTATATGAAATCAGCCGGCTGTTCCTTTTCTGAGCTGAATATAGAATGACAGTGTATCCCTCAGAGAGATAAATAGCCTGATTAATATAAATGTTTATTTTTTGTAATTAGATAAACATAAATGTTTCTGCCCAGATGACAAAACCTTAGATATCTTTTTAAACTTATACATGCGGTTATTATACTTCCATTCAACTGTGTTGAATGGAAAAATTTGTTGAAACGAGTAAGATTATCACAAAGATTTTCTTTATTCCATAGCAGAACAAAATGTTCAAATTCAAAATTTCCCATTTCTAAGGTTAGTCAAGCAATCAGTTTCAATTTGACTTTGATATTACAATACCTTAGAAACTACTTGTATACATAAATGAAAACTATTAATGGACAAATAACTGGAACAATGTAACCAGAACTCAGCATGTTAAAGCTTTATTTTACCTATACCAAAGGATATTTTTTAAAGGCATTACCACAGTGTATAAATACTCAAATGCTTTATGATAGAAAACTATGAGAAAAAAAAAAAAAAAAAAAAAAAGCTGCAGGGCACTGCCAGTTCTATATTTTATACATGATGTGACTAAATTTTCTCCATAGGAATCCTTTTAAAATTATGGAAGTAAACAACAAAAAAAGGAACCTTTAGAGGTAAAACAGTTTCTGATTTTTTTAATATTTTTTCTAGCCGCTGTTTGAGCACAGCTGAACTGTTTGTTTTCTGTTTATCTGAACAGAAATACTCTCTCCTTAATTTACTCCTGCTAGTAGTACTACTAATAACATTGCAAAGAAATGAAATAGAAAATATAATGGTAAGATCTAATTCCTGTAACTGTTGGTATATGTCATTGTCAAGTTTATCATGAATAAACTTCGGTGACAATGTGTAAGGTCTTACTCAGAAATACAGGACTAGGAACTCGGAATGTAAGTAATGCTGCTTAGAATAACTTTTCAAAATTGACTTTTCCCTTACTGAGATGCTACTTCAGCACATAATAATGTAGGAACAACAAAATTAAAAACTGATTTAAACAAGGTATTATAGTTATAATGATTTAACTTTATTACTTTAATAAATAAGGATTGAATTTGGTATTTAAAATATAAAAGAAGATGTATAGACTTTTCTGATTAATCTGATTTTAATGTGTGCTCAGATGAAGTACAGAGTGTCCTACAAGAGCCTCATAAATCTTAATAGATTACTGATTATGCAGGTGGCAATCATTACATGCACCTATCTGACCTATTTCATTATGCTTGCCATTTGCTGTTAGAAGATGAGCCCCTCTTCCATTAAAGTCAACGGCTAGAACCTCTGCACCTTCGGGGATGCCATATCAGACCCTCAGTTAACTAGCATGAGGCTTCAGGATCTCATCTGATCGAAAGTATATAAGGCTGCAATTTTCTGTAAGGTAAGATTTTCAAAATAGTTGTTTACATTCAGTCTTAAATTTCATTCTAGAAGAAGTACTCAAAGTTCTCAGATTTTATAAAATTTATAAAAATACATTATAATATGCTATACAAAATTAAGCTACTGATTTCAGTTCCAATGTGTGTCTTTTTAAGGAAAGATTAAGGAATCCGATTCAGAAAAATCTCAGACTTCTGTTCTTTGCAATAACACTAACAACGTCAACTTGATAGAAAGACTAATTTAAGGCCTGTCCTAAGGTAGACAAATTTTTATTTGTTGGCTTAAACTCTTTATCTTCAACCTTCTGTGGCTAAAGGTCGTTCTTCTCCAGTACCATCCCCTCTAAGCAGTTCAGAGAACTGAGACCATCAAAGTCCCCAGGCCTGGAAATGAGCTGCCTTGCTGTGGCACCTGGGTTCTTTCTTCCCCTTGCTGAGCCCATGGAGGCTACAGGGATCGCTGTAGAATAGATATGTCAAGGACAGCATTGCTCACTCCCAGCCCTTTCCCTTCCTTCTCCATGCCTGAGGGGAGCAAAATGTCACACTCCCAAGAATTACTGAAATCAAATAAAATAAATCCAGGAAGTGAGGCATGTCTGTCTTTTACCAAGCTAAAGAGGTTGTTTTGACCTGACTCACTCAGCAAGGATTGTGCTCAGAGAGACTATTTTGCCTTTGCTAACAGCTGGAATAGAGCCATTAATAAAACCTCTCTGTCTCCTAGATTTTCAGCTTTGGTATCCCTCTATTAGTTGCCCCTGTAGGCATCAGCCCCTTTTATTCTATGTCTTTCTAAAGATTGCCCTGCTCTGCAACTTTAGATGAGACTCAGTATTTACATCAGCTGTCTTTAGCTAGTCAATTAATTATATGCTTTGATATTCAAAGGAACTCTATTTCCTTTTAAAATTCCAGATAATGGGAACTGAATGGTGTCTGGCACCTCTGAGATCAGGGTGCCTTTGTATCCCTAATTTCAGAAGCTGTACAACTGCGTTTCTTTGGTCATACTACATGATGTGAGAAACCATATGACTCTGGACTGTGTTTTTGAAAAGAAGCACCACCACAATAATCTATTTTTATGAATCATTTCACAGCAGCAGTTTCCATACACATGAGTCTATAGTTGCCGTCTAAGGGTGAGCCTTATTCTAAAAATCTGTGTTGATAAAACTTACAATATGCATACAGTAAAGGAGTGCTGAGGTATGTAAAAATGAAGATCTATTGATATAGATTACTGACACTATAAGTAAGGTAGTCATAGATATACTATTTTATAGGCTATTTTGGCAGAACACAAAAGATATGAAAAGCGAAACAAAAAAATCCTACCCTCATTACATGCTCACAAGAAATAAATCATGTGAATGTATTCCTGAGAACAACTCAGAGGCCTTTTCTAAACTCATTATTGACTCTACGCCAAGGGTCAGTCATACTTACAGTGGGTGGTCTCCATCAGTGAACTGTGTAGTCCTTTGCCAAATAATAGCAATGATTATATATTTTCCCTTTATAAAATATATCTCCCAATACTTGTACTGTGGTTCTTTAGGATAGAGGCATTCTTTTACTGTCTTAAAGAAGCAAAGATATTTTTGAAAACAGTGATATTCCCAAACAGATTTTTGAAATTAATTTCCCGTCCTAGATTCAGTGTTCTGCCAACATAACATTGAGAGTCAGGGGACAGAAAAAAACTTGTAAAGCGGTTTACATTTTGGGAATAAACTCAGAAGATATGAAAGCAAAAATTGCTTTTTTTTTCCCTTGTTGATACTTATGTCACAATATTAACTGTTCTCTGTTATTGTTTTCTAACACAGGAAGTTTGTGACAATATGATAATAGAAAAAAATGAAAACTTGATGATGAAAGGAGGGAATATTTATATACCAGTAGCAGAGAAGTGATGACTAAAATACTATTAAATGATGTTCCATTTTTAACAAAAAATGCTGACAGTTTCATTAAACATGAAACATTAGATTAATGGATTCAGGATCTTAAAAGTCTTCTATAACAATTATCCTTAATCTATAATCTAAATTGGACAATCATAGGCTATACTCAAGGATAGGTCTATTTTCTGATTAAGATCAACACATGTTCAATTCATTTGTTATGGTGTTAATAATTATTAAGACCATACACTGCTACGTATGAATGATTAAAACTATGCTGGCATTTTTGCTATATATAAAACCCACATATTCTGCTGAGCCATTTTCAGTCTAAAATTAGACATATAATCCACAAATGATAGCAGATGGAGGAAGGGTAAGGGAAAGGATAGCATCGTTTACAGATGAGATTCTAGGATATTACCTTTTTTTTCATTTTTCCTTTTCTTTCCTTTTTTTTTTTTTTTTTTTTTACCTTGTGACATTCTCATAAGCAAAGGAGGAAATAAAACTATTAATGACTCCAGGGAAAAATAGAATGGTGCCTCTCATAAGGAGGGAAACAATGTAAGTGAATAAGCAACCACATGCTGATGCAACCACAAGTCTTGCAATAACAGAGTATATGTACAAAAGGTAGAAGACAGGAGATAAAAGTGACCCTTGCCTGCTTTCTCCCCAAAGACATACTAAGATTCTGCACCGTCCAGTCTTGAATGCAAAACTATTGAATATTTCATATAATGACTTGGATGATGACATAGAGAATATTCTTATTAAAAATATCAAAAAAGAATAAGAATAAAAATCAAAATAGGATCCAGAAATGATCTGAAAATATGTGATTCAATGCTATAAAGAGGAGTTCAAAAGTTTTTTACTTCTGCAGAAACCAGATGCCTTAATAAAAATAGGAAACAAGCATCTAGAAAAGAGTTCTGTCAAGAAAAATCTTGAAGCTGTTTTTTAAGATCTTTTAAACTGAACTGAGTCAGCAAAAATGTCACACTGAGAAAAAGACATTCATAGTACCACTATGTATAAACACAAGCTTATTCCCAACAACAGATGAATTCCTTTTCCACTATTCCTAGTATTACTACCAAATTCTCAACAGGATCCTGTTTTCAGATTTGGGCAATGAATATTGCAAAAGGTACAAAGCAGCAAGATATAGTCTAAATAAGAGCAACAAGAGTAGAGGAAGGTCTAGAACAAATAACCACAAGGAAAGACTAGACCTGGAATTTATGAGAGAGGAGATTGGCAGAACACATCACAACCACATTCATATATGCAAAGGATTCTATATAAAGAAAGGGATGTTCATTATAAGAAGGGTAAAGAATAATGTGCTTAATTTGTATCAGAAGTGAACAAGCTTATATAAAAAAAAATCTACAAATTTTATGTGATGATGGCTATACTGAGACATTGAAATACTTCAGAGTAGTAGTTATGTATCCATCACTGACTGTCATGCAATATATTACAGAATATCTCTCATAAATGGCATATATTATTTTTAGCCATGGGTTGGGAAGGAAATAATTGACATTACAACTTTCTTTCTTATATTTCTATACTTTTTCTTTTTTTTCAGAATATTTAGGAATCACTGCATTGAATAAACATTTAAATATTCATCAAAAAGTATTTCTAATTGCAGCAGAGTAAGCATGAGAAATGGAATAAAGTATGAGAAGACATAATAAAAACTGTCCAGAGATTTATGATTGCAAAATGATCAAAACCACATAAGAAATCAAAATACACTTCCACTCTATTTTAACTCTATTTACAAGTAAATACACCTCTGGGACTATCCAGTGAATTATCTCTATTGATCTTTCCACAGTTCGTTTTACATAAAATAGAATAAATATATGATGGAAAAATATAAAAGTGTTATAGCTAGACATTAGTCACAAGTAGGTATTCAGAAGTTTCATATGAAATTCGCAAATCATCTCAAGTCCATTTTAGAGTGTTTGAAGCTATTTCCCTATGCATCATTAACCATTAATTGAATGCTGGGTTGCTCATTTAATAGGACTACTATTTATAACTCATTTAGTAGTTCAAAAAGTTTAGAGGTCAAATTTTCATCCTATAGTCATCAATAGTAATTGGGTATTGGTGTAATTACTGTTGGAAGGTCACTTAGAAGTACTTACAGTACTATTAATAGCAGTGTACTGGATATATACTAAATGTTCGTTTTTAAAATGATGAGTATTTGCACAGTGACTTACTTGCCTAGTTCTTTCAATAACCTGGACATATTTCATTTTGGATCTATGAAGTATTTTTTTTTTTTTTTTTTTTTTTTTAAGAAATCTCTTGTTTATCTACAGCAATATATTTTTGTTACAGTATCTATTAAACCATCTGGTTTCAGCTTAACAATGATTTTAAATCATTAAAGACTGCATGACTACATTTTTATATAGGAGAAATAGTTTTATAGTCAAAGCAATAATTTCTATTTATTCTTTTTCATCTATAACAGTAATTAGGGAAATCATAACGGATTTTTTTTCACAGTTTCTTAAGAGAATATGTTCCTTATGAAGATGATTTAGGAGCAATGAAAAGAACTATAATTTTGATCCATATATCTCTACTATATTTTCTATGTTTTTAACATTCAAAATTAATTAATATTAGAAACAGTAAAATTTTCTTTATAAACTATAGAAAACAAAATATTAAGATATTCTGTAATCACCTAATATTATTTGCTAATATTATAAAAATGCATACTTTAGTTTAAATGTATGTAGTTTTAAAGTCTTGTGCTGATGGCAGAGGAAGTAAAGAAGGACTCTTCTCGGTAATGCTTGATGAGATTTATTTAATTTAAACATAAGAAAACTATTTTTACTGAGAGGGTGATCAAACACTGAGACAGATTGCTCAGATTGGTTATGGAGTCTATATACTTGGGATATATTCAAAACCTGGCTGGACTCTGGATAACCTGCTCCAGGTGACCCTGCTTTGACAAAAGCATCTGGACACTTTCAGAGATTCCTTCCAATCTCAGCTGTTCTGTGAAAAGTATGAGAAATCTGAAGCACAATTTTTATTTATTTTCAGCAATATTTGGATTGATAAAATTTGTTCTCCATCTAAAACCTAATGCTTTATTTTCACAACACAAAATTTGATTTGATATTTACAGAGTAAGGAAACTTCTGATAAAAAATATTATCTTGTTGAATAATTCAGAGTGAAAGGAAATGTTTGAAGTCAAAGTTACATTTTGAATTGAGGCCTTGTAGATGAACAAGACCTTTAACATTTCAGACTACAACTTGTGTTCAATCTATAGGTGCATATTATGTCCATATTATGGAATGGTTTCACAGTCTTAAAGGATATTAACTGCAAAATATCCTTTGCAATTGAGACTGATTTTAATGCAGAATTCAGTATGTTGAAAGCTTTTCCCTAGACTAATAGTTACAGTATTGTTGGTGAAATGTTTAGAGGGCAGTTAGAGGCCTTGGACCTCACTGATAATAAGCTAAGTTTATGTAATTAAATCAGTCCTTGACCAGTCACTAAGTAGGTCAATAGACAGCAGAGGATGAAGCAGAACCTCTGCAGCTAATTTGGGTCCTTCTGATATACCAACACGGGATCTTCTGTTCTACATTACTTTCCCTGGACCCTGAAGGAAAAGAAAGGAAAATTAGTGCCTTCCTCAATTCACTTGAGAAATAGTCATATGCAAATGTACCTAAGAACTATGGAAGAATTCTGATCTCCACTGGCATGTGAAAGTCATAAGAAATTGCCCCCAATATTAGTGAGGGTCTTTCAGCCCACTTACAGTTCCTTTGGGCTACAGTGCTTATTAGTTAATTTTCAGTCAATAACTTACTAGGCCAATAACTACTCCTTTCGCTTAATTTGCGTTAAGAAAGCACTGACACAGACAGTCCCTTAAGTTTACATATAACCTTAAGCATAGTGAATACAGCAGCATCATGAACAGACTTTTTTTTAATTGATGGAGAAACAGGAAAACCAGAGAGCAATTTACCTCCTTTAAAAAAGTTCAGTTCCAAGATTGGGACATTAGGATAGATAGATGAGTCAAAATTTAGAAATGTATGTTTCTATTAATTTTATAGGTAGATTATACCAACTAATTCAAGCTTAAATGATAGACTTTCAGACATTTAAATTTCTCTCAAGGGAAAGAAATCCTATCACTAATGTTAAACAGTCTCATTGAGAAGCTGGATAGTCATAACTTCTTCATGTCTCTTACCAGGATAATTTAGGACTTTTTAGTTTTAGTTGAATAATTGTGCAGAGAAAATAAATCATTGTCATTGTAAAAGAATCCCATATTTCTTCTGCTTTCAGTGAGGGACCAGAAGCCCCAAAATCAAAGATATTAACTCAACATTAAATAATAAATTTTATAAATCTTAAAAATAAATAGTTTGCATGTGAACCACAACAAATTTATCTGAACTAAAACTGTTTTTGTAAGAAAACAAAAGTTTTACAGATATATGATAAAAAAATCTGTGATTTTAATAAGCACAAATTTGCTTTTTTAACACCATTTAAAAATGTTTTCCTCTGTGTGAAGAAAGAAGTAAAAGGGTTTGCTCTGACTAATGACTTCCTTAGGTGTGAGTGAATTTCAACTTTGATATGCCAGCCATCAGATAAACTTTCTGATTCAGAGAAATATATGCATATTAGTGTCAGTTTAGGAATAATTAAAAAACACCCACACTTCACACCGAGTGAGTATCTGAGATTATTTCTCAATGTCGCCTCTTTCCTTTTCTCTACAAAGGACATTGGACCTACTCTTTGCTTTATATGTCTATATTTAGAAATTGGAAAAGAAATATCAAAAAGGGAAAACACTTCTGTGAATCCCAGAGCTAGAAAGATCATACTGAACCTTTTGATGGAATCCTTGAACAGATGCCTCACTTGTATGACTCACTACTTTTTCCTTAAGATCAAATATAATATTTAATGTGAAAGGAGGAATGAAAGGAAATGGGGGGAAAGAATAGGGGGAAAAAAAAAGAATAAAAAGAGAGATACTTGTTAAAGATTAAGTCTTCTTTCTAGAATACTAAGTCTTCTTTCCAGAATACTAAGCATTAACAATCACTACTGCTTTCTACCACATGGCAAAAATTATATTCTCTAATCCTGGGATTAGAGGCTAAATTTGTTAGTTATGGTTCATTTGTAATTTAATTAGTTATAAACTGCCATATCTCTGTGTGACTTGATAGCACCCAGGATGGTACAATAACACTGGAACTCTATACATAATTCCAGAAAGAGGAAGGAAGGAAGGAAGGAAGGAAGGAAGGAAGGAAGGAAGGAAGGAAGGAAGGAAGGAAGGAAAAAAATTGCATGGTCATGGTCAGATTTTCTCTGCAGGTAATGTCTTGATATGTGTAAGATTTGTGTATCTCCTGCCATTGATACACTAGTATGATACCTATATGGGTCATATCAGGCTAAGAATTTCTTCAGCGTCTTACACTGCTCACAGCACTACAGGTCTTTTCTATAAAGCATATCATTACACACTGGGATATGGCAAACTCATAGAAGATTCCTGCTTGAGAAGTTTTGAATTGCTTTGCTTTATTTCTCTGCTAATAGTTAACAGTTTTCAGTATCATTCAATAATGGCATGTCAATCACTACCAAGCATGGGTACCCTGGAATTACAACAGGATTTGTTATACAAAACAAGTTTTACCATAAACAAATATGAAAGACTACACAGCTTGCCCCACACCTACATTAGCATCATTTTTTTTACATCTTCAAATTCTTACAGGGCTTCCAGAAGAGAAATGAATGATAGTACAGAAAAGGAGAAAAAAGTGTCCAAGTATGGCAGTGTTTTCCCAGAGAGACAATATCCATTTCAGCATTCTGGAGAGTATTTGCAATATTAACAGAAATTTTCATGGTAGCTATTGATCACCTGAGAGAATTTGCTGCAAGCAGAATTTTGACTGCTAGGAAGTCGTGAGGCATTTTGTGGATTTGTTGAAATCACTGTCACCAAGCCTAGATGACTGCATTTAAATAAACACAGAGTAGACTTGTACAAAATCTCTCATTTGAACTTCACCAATTATTTGACTTGATCTTGTGAAAACAATGTGATCATTTTGCATGTGTAGTTGCACTTAATGTTTATTCTTTTTTCAAAAACTGTAGGCTGCACCACTCCAATAGATAACATAATTTGATTTAGTTTTTCTATCTGCATTACATTTTGTAAGGTAGCTGCAAATGAACATAAAATTGACTAAGGACCTTGATTAGCTAGTAGCTAGAATTTTTAGATTAAGTAAAGTATTTTCCCCTACAGATAAATGTCTATTCTCCTGAAAAAAAAAAAAAAAAAAAAAACCTAAAAAAAAAAACAAACAAACAAAAAAATTGTTATTGCTTATGAGCATATTCCTAGCTGAATGTGTTTCTCTCTTAACTGTTCACAGACAGAGGAATAAAAGACAATCTGAATGGAATACAAGGAAACATTCTTTCTTGTGATAATGATAATACAACCTCAAATCTGTTCACTAAAAAGATGGCATCATACTACCGCAGAAGCAAGGCTCTATATTTTTTGATAGGCACCATAAAAACTTAAATTACTCTCTTCCAAATTGAACCATTTAGGGAACCTGCTACTGCTAGATCACACCATTTTTCAGTAAAAAGTTAAGCCTTGAATATCCCTCGATACTATTATTGAAGGCAATAAAATGTACTATTGTAAGATCAACGAGGGCTGGGATGACTATATTCTCATAAGCTAAAGAAGACAATCAGTATGATAATTAGAGCATGTTAATTACTCTCCACTAGCAACAAAAAATGCAAATGATATACAGCAGGAAATTAACAGCAGTTACTGCTCAATATTGCATGACTTTTCCATTAAGTATAATATGAGAAGTTGTTAAATTATAGAAAATGAGAATAATGAAGCTGGAATATTAAAGAACCTTAGGTTTCCAGTTTGGCTGTGGAGGGAATTATCAGGAAGGGTCCTGAGAATGGGTCTCTGTCTGTACAGGTTAGACACACTTGCATAGTGGAGCAAGGAAGCCTTCATGAGCTCTTTTATTTTCAGTAGGTAAAATGAGACTGGATATTCTGGCTCAGCTGGAAGCAGTACAGCAACTTTTGCTGAATAATGCATCTGCTACAACACAATTTCATGCCTTTCTTTGAAAAACAACAATTAAGTTGGGTATAATATTTTTAAGAAAAAAAAAATAAAACAAACCAACAAAGACTTATTAATGTTCTGAGTCTTAAAATAGTTTAAACCAAAAACTGAAGTCTCTTAGAAGTCTCTGGAAGACTAAAAGCAGCCTAAGAAAGTAAGTGGTGGGAGAAGCTGTATGACCTCATTTTAAAGGATATTCTGAGAAGTACAGACATTCTTATGAAAATAATGATATTCATTCTACTATCAGTCACTTAGCATATTTAGCTGATGAAGAAAAAAAAAGCAGATAAATTGAATAGCAGATAAAAAAAAGAAACTGACTTTTTAATCAATTAAGTAGGGTATTCTTTTAAAAACAGGAGAGAACTGCCTGCATATTACAAGCATGTTTAAAAACCTGGTGAATCGATTCATAATTTCCCAGCATCTTCAACAAAACTCTGATTAGGATCTTTGACATATTACCTTGGGCTTCATCAGTATGATACAAAATATAGCTGTGACTGACATAGAGTAAGACAAACTGTCATTATGCAAAAATCTTAAAATATGAATACTTAAACATAATTCTTGATGAATACTTATGAAGTACATTTTTAATGGGAAAACCCTGCAGTTTGAGTTTTCATTGCACTGCATTACATATTTTTTTTAAACAGATTTGCTACTGCCTCTATATTCTCAAGTAGCTATTCATATTTAATTAAGTTATGAGATGTAAAATAGCTACTGTACTGCTGGTGTGAATTGTTTTTACTGCTTTATGCATGTTATAGGTGTACTTAAAATCCCATAATCTCAGAAGTTATGGAACTGAAATTTTAAAAAAGCTTTTGCTTGCTTTTAAATTACAGCAAATCCAATGCCTGTTTTTTTTTTTTTGTTTTTTGTTTTTTTTTGTTTTGTTTTGTTTTGTTTTTTTTTCCCTGTACCATGGGCAAAATTTTCATGAGTTAGTAAAGAGAGAGAGAATATGAGGCTTCAGTTCTGGAGAACAGTTCCAGCTGCTACAGAAACAGGATCTGAACACTCTGGATGGACTCTTATTTAGAAGTAGAACCAACCTTCATGGCAGATAAGCAGACTAATCAAGATATCAGAATTAATCAAGGCACCCATTAAAAATGAAATTATTCAATTACTTTTAAATTTAGAGTATAAGATGTATATATAGGCGTATAAGTATAGGGTGTAATCAAGGGTAAATAAACAAGTTTTTTATGAACAGTTCAGCCTAGACATGTTGAAACTGAAACGGATATGACAGGAATATTTAAATGCATGATACATCAAACCCATGTCTGTATCAACAAATAGAAAATTAGGTGTGATAAAAAAGTATTAGATATGTGATAGAAAAGTGTAATATAAAAATAATATAAACAAAAAGTTACAAACTCCATTAAACTCTATAAAACATGCTCACTGTACTATTAGTGGAGAAAAGTGGTAGAGCTGTGAATGTCAATGGTTGCTGTATCTATTCTCAAGGAAGGTAGGAGGGATTTCAAAGCTCTGTTTAAGAAAATTTTGTGGTCATTTTCACTGTTTTTCATTATGTCTGTAAACAGCTGAATGTATAGGGGAATGAGGAAAGCTCATGAGGAAAACAGGAAAACTAAACAAAAACCTGGAATACATGGCAGTGTACGCTCTCAGTAGGTTTGCAATTGACACCATATTGAGGGTGCGGTCAATATGCTGTAGATCTGCAATACGGAGGGACCTGGACAGACTGGAGAAATGCAATGACAGGAAGCTCAAGAAGTTCAAATAAATAAAATGCAAAATGTTGTTCCTGGGGCTGAATAACCCTAGGCACCAACGTGCACCAGGACTGACTTGACAGGAAGCATTTTGGTAGGGCCTTGGGGACCTGTGGAGCAGCAAGTTGGCAATGAGCCAGCATGGCCTGAGTTATACTAGTATGATTAAAGCCAATAGGTTACAGATTCACAGAATTACAGAATGGTTGAGGTTGGAAGGAACCTTTAGAGATCATCTAGTCCAACCTCCCCTGCTCAAGCAGGGGCACCTAGAGCACGTGCCACAGGGTCACAGCCAGGCAGGTTTTGAAGATCTCCAGAGAAGGAGACTCCAGGCAGCCTGTTCCAGGGCTCTGTCACCCTCACAGGAAAGAAATTCTTTCTCACTTGGAGATGGAAGTTCCTGTGTTTTCATTTATACCCATTACCCCTTGTCCTGTGGGCCATCATTGAGAAGAGTTTGGCCCCATCTTCTTTACGTTCTCCCCTCAGATACTTATACATATTGATCAGATCCCCCCTCAATCTTCTCCAGGCTAAACAGGCCCAGCTTGCTTAGTCTTTCTTCATACGATAGATGCTCCATCCCCTTAATTATCAGGTTAAGGGAAGGGATTCTTCCGTCTTTTCTGTGCTTGTGAGACCCATCTGAAGTGCTGTGTTTTGGACTCCTCAAAACTAGGGGGCCACTTCCAACCTGAATTCTTCTTTGGCTCCTTGATTCTATGATACAATCTATCTGTGAAATTGTTAGTTTTGCAAGTAACTATAATGATGAAATGAGAATATAGTAAAATTAGGTTTCTGTAAGTTTTAAACCAG
The DNA here is from genome assembly GCA_013398735.1 of Nothocercus julius. Classification (NCBI taxonomy): domain Eukaryota; kingdom Metazoa; phylum Chordata; class Aves; order Tinamiformes; family Tinamidae; genus Nothocercus; species Nothocercus julius. The sequence continues at coordinate 1,816,786 of VZSV01000146.1, read as the reverse complement.
AAATTGTAGGTATAACTTATTTGAAATAAATATCAACTACAATTCTAACTAGAATTTTAACCTAGAGGTAATCATTTTTGAGAAGCAATGTTTTAGAGAAGAAGAAATACAAATTTTTATAAAAAAGCTGGTACAATCATGGAAGACTGCTGAATTATGGAAAGAGCAGGTTACTGATACAAAATTAACAGAATTACCTGAGGCACAAACAACACAATGTTTTCAGATCGCATTGCTACTTAAAAAAAAAGAAAAAAAAAAAAAAGAAAAAAAATAACATCTCTCTTGGGAAGATGGACTCTGTGAACTTGGACTATGGAAGATCTTTCATTTTGAGGGATAAAGGTGGATTATTATTGCAGTCCGAATGAATCAGTTATTACAATATGTAGTCAAAAGAGCACAGGACAGCCCTGTCTAGATCAATAGGGGAATAAAGTTATATCTGTCTTCAGTAATGTTGTAGCACCTAGAGTATGACTTGGTATGTTCTGTACTCTGTGTGATGAAAGCAGTTATAAGGGAAAGACCCCTTTTTTCTGCCAGTCTATGTTTTAATCGTGTTCTTCCCTAGGATGTTCTATTCATGTAATAATCCAAGGATTTGTTCAGATACAGCTAAACTTCTTCTGGAAATCATTAACCAACAAGCCATCTTTTTTTCTTCCTTTTCTCTTTGGGGTGTCATTCAGAATCTAAAAATGGCATTGAACTGATATTTGAATCTTGTTCCGTATTCCATTACTAAAATTATTCCACCACAGAATTATTGTTACAAATCAAGACACTTACACCTAAATACAAGATGTTACCGACTACACAAAAGAAATCATGGTTGTCTGCTTTATAGCATCATCATAACCCAGGTAGTCAATTCTTCACTTACAAAACACCATAGCTACGTATTTGAAAATATTGTGGCATACTAAACATACATTTTAATTTTTGGTGTCATAAATTCTTTGACATTATATTGACATGGGTATTTCACTTGTCATATATACTGAGCTTTACAGAAAGGTTTTTCATCCTTGCTAATCACTGGTAGTTAACTTTCAGATTACAAATGGGCACACAGATTTGTACTTATGCCCCATAAAAAACACTTTAAACGAGTGCCCCTTACTTTAAATAAGTACACTAATTTTCTTCAAATCCACTTCAAAAACATGAATATAAATGACATTCAGATGTCTTAAGCATACATTCATTTCATAATTTAAAATTCTGTTTAGTAAGATAAAAATAAAATTCTGTGAGATCTTGTAACAAACACATCTACCTTATCCAAGGCATGAGTATGCTGTTGATTTTCCAATTACAGACTGTGAATATTGAAAAATAAAAAGAAAAATTATGGAAAAGCACATAGGTAAATGTTTTGTTACTTTGTAGAACAATAAAAGAAAAAAATATGAAAATAAGAAAAATGACAGGGAATTACAGGTATTTTTAAATTACTTTCACGAGACAGAATTGAAGTGTTGCTGTCCGTTTAAGTTACTCATGAAACATACACTTTTTGCTGTAAATGTACAATGCCTTTATACCTCTCAGAGATAGGAAATTCAAACATGATGAGTAGAAGAACAAGCACAATAACCAATTTAGGCTAAAAATAAACACAATTGAAACATTTAAAGGAAACTACTGTTTTGATCTCAGTGTGAAATAATCCTTCTATAATGTGGGTTTTTCTTCCTCTTCAATTATATTGAATACTAATGTATTATCTTTTCTGGAATTCTCTAAAAGCTCAGTTCTAACTTAAAATCTTAGTTACTGTCTATTTGAAAAATCTGTTTAACTCAAATTCTCTACTTTCACCTTCCTATTACACAAAAGTATAGCTAGGATTTATGAGCTATTATAAAATATTACATTGGCAGGAATTATGGTGGCAATCATAGAATCATAGAATGCTTAAGGTTGGAAGGGACCTCTAGAGATCATCTAGTCCAACCCCCCTGCACATGCAGGGTCACCTACAGCATGTGGCACAGGACTGCGTCCAAGCGGGTTGGGAAGATCTCCAGAGAAGGAGACTTCACAACCTCCCTGGGCAGCCTGTTCCTCTGCTCTGTCATCCTCACTGTTAAGAAATTTTTCCTTAAGGTCC
>VZSV01000146.1:1780603-1814552 GCA_013398735.1 Nothocercus julius | reverse complement strand
GACACTGATCAGGTCTCCTCTCAGCCTTCTCTTCTCCAGGCTGAACAGGCCCAGCTCTCTCAGCCTTTCCTCATAGGGCAGATGTTCCAGGCCCCTGATCATCCTTGTAGCCCTGCGCTGGACTCTCTCCAGTAGCTCTACATCCCCCTTGTACTGGGGAGCGCAGAACTGGACAGAGTACTCCAGGTGTGGCCTCACCAGGGCTGAGTAGAGGGGCAGGATCACCTCCCTTGACCTCCTGGAGACGCTCTTCTTGATGCACCCCAGGATCCCATTGGCCTTCTTGGCCATGAGGGCGCACTACTGCATCATGGTCAACTTGTCGTCCACCATGATGCCCTCTCTGCAGAGCTGCTCTTCAGAAGGTCAGTCCCCAGCCTGTACTGGTGACTGGGGTTACTTTTCCCCAAGTGCAGGACCTTGCACTTGTCTTTGTTGAATTTCATAAGATTTCTCATTGCCCAGCTATATAGTCTGTCCAGGTCCTTGAGGAGCACTCTGAGCCTTCATCCAGGTTGTTAATGAATAAATTGAGCAGGACTGGGCACTGTCATCTATCCCATACTTCCGGAGCTTGCCCAGAAGGATGCTGTGAGGGATGGTGTCAAAAGCCTTGCTGAAGTCGAGGTAGATGACAACCACCGCTCTCCCCTCATCCATCCAGCGGGTCATTCCATCATAGAAGGTGATCACGTTAGTCAAGCATGACTTCCCCTTGGTGAATCCATGTTGACTACTCTTGAGCACCTTCTTGTCCTCCACGAGCCTGGAGACAACTGCCAGGAGGAGCTGTTCCATCACTTTTCTTGGGATGGAGGTGAGGCTCACTGGCCTGTAGTTGCCTGGGTCCTCCCTCTTGCTTTTTTTGAAGATTGGCGTGACATTGGCTTTCTTCCAGTCCTCCACCCTACCAGGCACCACCCCCATTCTCCATGACCTTTTAAAGATGATGGAGAGTGGCTTAGCTATGACATCTGCCTGCTCATGCAGCACTCAGTTGCATCCCATCGGGGCCCATGGATCTGTGGGTATCAAGTTTCCTTAGGTGCTCTTTGACCCAGTCCTCCTCAACCCGGGGCAGGTCTTCCTCTCTCCACGCTTCCTCTCTTGTCCCTCAGGCCTGGTACTCTAAAGGGCTGCCCTTGGTAAACACCAAAGCAAAGCAGGCGTTCAGCAACTCTGCTTTTTCTGTGTTTTTCATAACCAGGGCACTCACCCCATTCACAAGCGGACCCACATTTTCCCTGAACTTCCTTTTGCTGTTAATGTATTTGAAGTTTTTCATTTTATTTTTAACATCCCTTGCCAGATTGAATTCCAACTGTGCCTTAGCTTTCCCTGTCGCTTCCCTACATTCCCTGACAATGTTCCTGTATTTCTCCCAAGGGGCCTGTCCTTTTTTCCACATTCTGTATACTGCCTTCTTCTGGTTGAGCATTGCCACAAGCAATGCCACAATCAATGACTCATAGAATTGTTTTGTGTGTGTCTACATAAAGACTACTTTTTAAGATTTTAAAAGACATGAAATCATTCAATATCATACTGGCTATATAGAAAGCAAGTGTAATGACTTTAGAGATGTCAATAAAAAGCTACTCCTCACTCTTTACGTGTAATATACTAATTATTTAAGTATAATATACTAACTGTTAACCATTTTCAAACCAAAATAATACATAATTTTGGTCAATATATGATTCCTATGGTTAATTTTCAGATGCTTCTCTGTCTAGCATTATGCTGTCTCCCCATCTAAAAGAAAGTTTCAAATGAATTGTCATTGTGTTTCTTATTGTCCACGCCATCTTACAAATACTAGGTAAGTCATACAACACCCCTTTCAAATGAGGCATGTTCTTTTTTTAGTCATCTTTGAAACTGTTTTGTGTTATTTTCTTTTTATTTTAGCAATGGTATTTGTTTTCCAAAAGTCAATAGTTGATCACTGATATGTTATATAACTGTTAAAATATAAAGCCGTGAATCCAACCTATGTCCACATTGGTAGAACTGGGAGCACTTTGTAGGTCTAAGTGAGCATTCTGCCTATAGGGTCACAGGATAATTGATGTTAGAAGGTATCTCATAAAGTCTCTAACCCATCCTCCTTCTCAAACTGGAGTCAGCTATGGGGTCAGACCAGGTTTCTCAGGGTTCATCCACTCAGGGCTTATGTGGAAAAGGTTTTTCACTACATCCAGTCTGAACCTCTCTTGTTTCATCTTAAACTCATTTTTTCTTGTCTTTCTGCCATGCACCAATGCGAAGATCCTGTCTCCATCTTCCCATAAGCACTGGAGGGATGCTCTTACGTCCCCCCAAAGCCTTCCCTTCTCCAAACTGCACAAGCCCATCTTCCTTTAGCCTCTCCTCATAGTTCCACTTCTATAGTGTTCCACTTCCCAACCATCTTGGTGGCTTTTGCTGAACTCACTTAAGTTTATTGATATCTTTCTTGAATTTGGAAGCCTCAAACTGTGCTCAGAATGTTAAATGAGGCCTGACGAGTGTGGAATATAGGAGGGGATAATTACTTCTCTCTACCTACTGGCCATGCTCCTTTTAATACAGCCCAGGATGCTGTTGGCCTCCTAAATAACTTCACAGTCTTCTTCTGTCTGACATGTTAAAATCAAAACGAGAAATGTATGTGTCCCTTCTCTTCCCAAAAGTCCTGTTTTTATTTGGCAAAAGAAAAAAAATCTCTGAGTATAAAAAGACACCATAAGACTGTTTGATGCTTACAGTTAGCTGCCTAACACATTTGTCTTGTAGCTAAATATGCCTAAAGCAACTTGAAATACAGTCTTCAAAGAAGAGGGCAAAAATCTGTTTGCAAAACAGATTCGTTTTTGTGTTAAATATTTCACAGTTAATTGTTTCTATATCTTTAGTGAAAGCAGGCCAAAAATAGGAAAGAAGAGACATGGTCTGACCAAATCCAAGGATCTGCATTTAGTTTACTTAGCATATTAGCTAGGGAAAAAAAAAAAAAAAAGAAGAACAGCCAGATTCATTCAGGATGTGTTTGTGAAGGCATTCATATAAACCATCCTCAGCATCTTGCTTTTCTCTAGCCTGAAGTCAGAACCACCTTCCCCCTCCTTATTCTTATAAAGGATAGGGAAAGCATTTTGCTTTAAGGACTCCAAGATTGCTTGTAGAATGATGTAACGTATGAAAAGTCATTGCACAGGTTTCTGCTTAAAAGCCCTTCCTTCGTCTGTGTGTTGAGATAGGAAGTGTCACATTCAAAGCCTTACTCTAGACAACAGTGGCACCAAAGCATATATATGTGGAACCAAGGATTTATTAACATCTTAACAAACCAAATACCAGTGTTATTAGCAGCCCATTTGCAACAATATTAACATTCACAGTCCAAATTAATACTGAAGAGACTCATTAGTAATAATACTCTTAGCATAATCTACAAGAAAACTTACTTCTGGCTACTGTTTTTTTTAGGCTACTCTGGCCCTTCTAATTTCCCTTTGAGGTGGCAGCATTGGCCTTTCTCAAGCAAAGCCATGGGGAGGTCTCACAGTGCACTGCCAGCATCCTGCAGTCTGCCCTCATGGCAGAAGCTACTTTCCTCCTCAGTCTTGGGGCTGGGCCTGGGGCTGGACCTGGAGCTGGGCCTGAGTTTGGGGCTGCAACTGGAGCTGGGGCTGGGTCAGGGCAGGCAGCAGCCCCGGGCCCCTGCACAGGCTCCAACCAGCGCGGCCCAGTTCAGGCCACGAGCAGCCCTGAGACCCAAAATGGCCACAGCACTGTCAGCCTGTAGCCACAGAAGAAAGATGTGGGAATTTATTCATGTTAAATGTTGTGGGCTAAATATATACACAAGCGTACATGATATTGTTTTTTCTTTCTTTTTTTTTTTTTTTTTTTCTACCATTGGGAACTGATGTAATGAGTCACAGCCCTGCTGCCATAGAAAGTGAACAATGCAGTCAACTCAAGTATTTTTTTCGCCTTTCCTTTGCAGTTCCTTCCAAACTTTTGCTTAATAATTCAAAGCCAAAATTTATACCCTTACCAACAGCAGATTATATGCCAGAATGTGTTTTAACCCTCCATTTCATTGTATGGCATCTAAAAGCTCTTTACTTTTCAATGATTATATCACTTAAAGTGGTTTGTGCAGAATAAATTAGCATTACAAACAACTTTAGTTTCCTCTGGCTGAGTAAACCAAATTTAGTTGAAAAATGGGAATAACAGAATTAAGTCACTTGCTTAGAGTGTTTTAGCTAACCAAGATATCAATCAAAAAGACATCTCTCTCATTGAAGATGTCCGTTTATGCCCTACACATGTTATTCCAATACATCCTCTCACTGCTTCCAGTACAGGTTTATTGGAGAGATCATTAAATCCTCAGTTTTCAAATTCCTATTTAGAAAGTAAACTTAATCAGTCTAAGACCTATTGAAAGCCTGGGGAAGATTGCAGGGTTAAAAAAATAGATTTAAGGATAGAGCTTTAGCAAACAAATTAACTACAAAACCTGAAAAGTGTGCCAGGTAGTCGATATGCTTGGGACAGTCACAAGGGTAAAATCAGATTTGGTAGGAGGCCTGGAATAGCACAGCACAGTATGGAAGCTAGATCTGGTTAAAGTCTTAGGAGTGGTTTCAAGCTTAACTAAAATAATATTTTCTCTCAGAAACACATTTATGAAAAGTAGAAAACCACCATTTAGACAGGACTTCCCTTTCTGCTTGGGAGGACTGTATGATGTATTTGGGAAGATTGGATCAGCTCTAGGCAGATCAAGCAAAATAATGATTCCAGTGACTTTATAGCTGGTGATTAAAATCTGTGTAACCTAAAATCAAAACAAAGATTTGCGTTAAAGTTGTCTTAGTCTTCATATGCCTCCAGCAGACCATTCCAACATATGTATCTTGGTTCTTGTTTTTGGATATTAGCCAATTAGACATAGACCATATGACCCGATGGAATGCATTCAAGGGCGCCAAAGGGGCTGGCTGATGTCACTGAGAGGCAACTCTATCATTTTCAAAAGTTCATAAAAATCATAGGAATTTTCTGATTATTAAAAAACGTCATTCCTGTCTTCAAGAAAAAGGATCCATGTCACTATAAGACCCACCTCTGTCATGTGGAGGTGGGGCTCCTCCTCTCATAAGGACTAGCACAGGAAATGCAAGAAGGTGATTGGGAGCAGCTAATATGGGTTTAAAAAGTCAAATGATGACTTACCAACCAGATTGCTTTCCACGATGAAGCGAATATAGTGCTCTGGACAAGGAAAGAGCAATGGATGCTGTAAACCTTGATTTAAGCAAGGCCTTCATTGAACTGTCCCATAATTTCCTTATTGTTAAATTTTTGAGATATAAAGCAGAGAAGAGGAAAATAAGGTGAGTGAAAAATTGACTGGACAGTTGAGGCTGAAGTGTTATGAACAGGGATTCAAAGTTCAAATGCTGGATGTGATGTACAAGTAGAGATGGAGAGACCTGAGGTTTTTTTTTTGTTTGTTTGTTTTTGTTTTTGTTTTTTTTTTGCATCCAGTCAAAGTCAAAACCGTACAATTAAGCTAACAATAACAAAAAACAATCAGGAAGGTGGTCATGAAAGTTCATTTGAAATCTCTGTGGTAATAGCTTTTGTAAAGTTGGAAAATGAATTAATAGAAGGACTTATCCAAGTCAGATAGAGGGACTAAATGAACTGTCATTTGAACAAAATCTTTTTTCTTAATTATTCATGTATCTTGATTTCACTGGCAGCATTTAAAGCTGAAATAGTAGCTAGAGAGCTACTGATTTTTAAAGTCTGATTTTTGAAAGACATGGGATGCAGCTATTTAATGAGGACTCTTACTAAGTATTATAGAATATTTTATCACCAGCCTGAGAAGTTAAAAACAAAAATATCCTACTCCTCTGTGAATTAATATTCTGTTTTTATTCATCAATAATTCATCTAGTTCTTGTGGCTACTACTCGGTGTGAGCTCTGTGTCCTAGATCTCAGCACAGTAGACTTTCCGCCCCAGTTTTGATAAAGAGATATATCATTTCTAGACAGAAAGTTCTTTAGGCACATACTGAACCTGTAGCTGTAAGGACTTCCATTCCACCTTTTGATTAATTCCTTTTTTTGTTTTGCTTTACAAAACACTGCTATCTGGAGATATGTTTCAGATTGATGTTTTGTCTTTAACTGTAACACTGTGAGGAAGAGTTGCATTAATACTAGGAAAACACATTTCTTGTATAAGTCAGATCAAATATACTATTATTTCAGGCAGTTTGGGTTCTGATTGCATCCCTTATTCTCATGGAATTAGATAGCTGAGAGTGACTGCTGTTCAGACCTTAGGGGAGGAGAAGAAAAACGAAGACACTGCATAACTTTGTAAATCACAGCAGAAGAGCTGAGCAAAAATATATCCAGTGTAATTTGAACACTGATAGTGCATCAGCATGTAACTCTCAAGCAATGAAGTACCAATCTGTTATGTGACAGGACAACCTAGGCACACAAGTTAGTGCTGAATGCAATTACAGCCAGGTGAGTTAACAGGCCATATGTTCCTGGAAATTAGGGAATAATCTTGAAAGTAATTCTAAAGTTTATTTTCCCTTTTCTGTATGTTAATAGCTTTCAGGTATGATGTATATGATTGAAAAGACTACATATATATATTTGTTTTAATCCAAATTCTTTGTCAGGAAACTTGTTCTAGATGCATCCCACTTAGCATTTGACACTTATCTGAGGAGCTTAAAATAGGAACCCAAGTGGCCCTTTCTGTACTTAACATAATAGCACCTTAAGAGTGAAATTCAAATGAAGTAAGATATTAATCCTGTGAAGATCCTACTTTCCTACATCTAGTATGGAGGGATCCTTGAGTAACTCTGTTCCTAACCCAAAAATCTCAGCTTGAAGCCCAAAGTGAAGTTAAATAAGCCCATTTTTTTTGCTGTTTTAAGCAAATGGGGACCTACAGCAAATTAATTAGGAAGGTAATAACTGGTTTGCATAAAAGCATAAGCACAATAACCTGCCTATTTAGAGCTTATTTTCTTGTACTATATGACAAAATAAGAAATTTTGCTAAAAAATTGCATGATGCTCGCAAAGAAAAATAAATTGTTTATGTGGTATAAGAACAAGTACTATAGCAATGTCTGAGTGAGCAATCCGATTGAAAATCTCTTTCCAAGGGAAGTGAACTGTTGTAGGCAGTTCTACCAGAGTAGAGGCAGTCATTTTTGGCAGTTCTACCAGAGTAGATGATGTTAATATCAGAGTACAAAAGATCCCACATTGGCTGACTGGTTGCATTGATTGATTTATCTGTTCACAGCAGCTCTAAGGCTGCTGTAAAAATCAGGCTTACCTATCTTCCCTATTACATGCATGAAAGTTAGCCTCTGGAGAGAGATTCAGCTCATTCTGAAGTAGTCTCCTGGTGCAACCTTCCTTCATTGGATAACATTTTTTCAGGCATATTTTACTGTGCCTGAAGAGATTCCACAAGTAAAATTCACATACTCCACACACTCATGAGTACACAGGAACTATTTAATGACTAGTAGACATATCTGGAGAACTAGGACTCACAGGATACCAGGGGATACCATTAGTATCCCATCATGAACACATATTGTCACACATGTTGCTGACCAAGCCCTCATCCATCTTCTGGAGACATGATGGCTTCCAATGCCCTAGGAATAGGGAGATCTTTGGTATTGCTTAAGTTGTGGTCTCCTAAGTCTTATCTTTTTTACTTTGGGTTTTATTTTTTTTTTTTTTTTTTTTTTTTTTTTTTTTTTTTTTTTTTTTTTTTTTTTTTTTTTTTTTTTTTTTAAATTCTGTATCTTTGTGTTACTTAACACTTTTCTTTCTGCATTTTTATTCTGCTTATTTTGCCTTGTTTGGGCTTATGTTCTCTTTCTCAGGTCAGCAACAATTTTCTTGATAAAGCTGGGGATGAGTGTTATGCAACTATATTGCACAGAACAGAGCTTTGTGTCACAGACATCTTAAGTCCTGGCCATTGGTCACTGAGCAGCTTGATTCAAAATTAGGCCTCTAATTTAGGCTTAAATTTAGGCCTCCACTTCCTTGAAAGATGTCCTACACTCTAAGTAGAATCTCAGGAGGACACTGGTCTCTTAGAGATCTTTATCCCAGGAAGATCTTCAGTGCGCTAGCGGTTATGATATAGGGTCTCAGAGAGATCAAGGTACTTCTGGAATAGTATTGATTTGGAGGTAAATACCACTTAGACATTGGAACTGACATTGATATTTTGACATTGTCCTTATGATAATCAAAACAGAAGCAAGTGGAACATGAAAAAACGCTGTGCATATATCTATTGTCTATGCTGCTCTTTTAAATTACACCTAGCGAAGTGCTTGACTGGTGATCAGGACAGAATGAACGAGTTTCAAAAAGGTTCTCTCCCTCTGTCTAGCAAATGCTTTTTGTGCAGGTTCACTATTCTTCCTAACATAGCTGAGATCGTGAAATAATGAAGGGTCCCTTTGCTTGGTATCCCTAGGAGTGTCAAGCTGTCTCAGTGTGCCCAAGAGCAGCTAATTCTGCTCTTTGTGCTGCAAGTAAGCCCTTTGATACAATGCATTTTAGGCTGTGCATGCCTGAGCTGAGGATTCAGAGATATCCCCAGGCATGCTATAACATAAAGGAATCATACAAGGTAGCAGCCTTCCTTGCGTACCAAATGCTCTTCATTTTACAAACTGTCAAATAGAAGGCATTTCATTTTTTGATTTTTTTTTGTAAGAAAAATGACCAGAATCTGTCCTTCTGCTTTTCCAAACAGAAATCAAACAAGCAGTGTTTTTTTGCAGATCAAATTTAAACTCAGCTACCCTGATGGCTGACATTATGCAGCTTTTTGGTTAAGCAAGACGGCAATAGACATATCTGAGTGGAGAGCAGGACTGATGAGGAAGTATTACTCACTATAAAAGTCATACACAAAGCTTTACGTATCATGTTGGGCAGACACATTTTACTGATAATATTTACATCCTTTTCTTCTTAAGTTTTATTTCTTTCTTAGACTAGTCAAAATTTCAAACCACAGAACTTAGTCTCCTTAGAGATTTATTAGAAAATAAAACAAAACAAAACAAGTCACAACTGGAGCCCTCTGTTTTTGAGATACAATCATGGTCTAAAATATTTTGTGCCTAAACTAGAAACAAGGATGCTAAATCATGTCTAAATTGTTTGGGTGCTCTGAGGTGGATGTAAAAGGATCATTTGGAACATGACCCCCGTGTTTCTCTAGGATAACAGCTACAGCCTCTTAATGAAGACAGAAAGTATTTCCTTCGCTTCTTCAAAAATTGTAACTGAGTTGCTGTCGTATATGAATGCATTCATAAGAAGAAAAGTGCATGGAACACTATCCCAAATACATTCAACTTTGACCATGCAAATAATTTTGCCCCTGAAAAAAAAAAAAAAAAGAGGTGAAGTTTTCTAGATGTTGGAATTTCTCGTCAGTCTCTTAGGTGGCTTGTCCAGCCTCCATAATGAATACAGGCAACATTGTTAAACTGTCAGTATCTTAATCAGGTTGTTATAATTTTCTACACATGATACTAAATGGCATACTGTCTAAATAATTATGAGGCTTATCAGCAAAATCATTATTGGCAGGAAATTTTAGTAAGATCTGTGGCAGGTTTTGTCTAATATCTGAGGAGACTTTATCTCCCATTGTTTTTGCATGCTAAAATTTAATTAAGAGGAGAACAGAATTGCACAGATGCCATGAGGTGAACAGACCCAGGAGAAACACCCAGAACTGTAGAGAGCTATAAAGTGAAGATACATGCCTAAAATGCTGATAAAAATGAGAGGTTAAAACAAAAAAAAAAAAAAAAAAAAAGAGAGAGAGAGGAACAAATACCTAGCAAAATTGTTAACAACTGGATAAAGGATACGAAGTTGAAATGATCTGAAGACAGCAGGATAAAGTTGTGTAAAAAGGCAGCCAACCCACAGGGAATGAAAGTGTTATTGCCCTGGGAAACAAGTTGCTTAGTACTCTGATAGGGTAGAAAATAATTTAAGGCTTCTTTAATTTAGCTGGTGGGAGCTAAAGGAAATAGGCACTGTATGCTAAAAAAAAAAAACTTGCCTTCTAGCTGGAGAGCTGGATTTTCCACAGCTCTAGAGAGGATAGAAACAGAATAAACCACTGGCAGTCAATCAGATTTTTATTTGTCCACACAAACCTCTAAGCAGGCAGTGTTGTGTAAATGCAAAACAGAAAGTAAATAAGAGAAGAAATAAAATTCAGAGAATTAGACTGAACCAATTTAACAAAGATTAGTTTTATTAGGTCTTGATTAATTACATGCTCACTATATTGCATGCATAGTATGTAATAATACTCTGTTCTTCTGGAGCCTTGATCATTTCTGTTTTACAGAAGAAATAACTATAAAGTATGTCAGCAAACCCAAGTCTCAGTAGAACAGACAGAAAGTAAGGAACAATTTTCTTACTTTTAGTACAACAAAATGCCTAGTTGTCCATTCCAATCCTCCTAGTGACTGTTCATTTGCAATGCATCATGTATGGTGTATTTTGTGGTCAGATGCCAAAAAACATGAACAAAAATTAAATCTATTATAAAAAGAGTGAAAATAAATGTTACCCTAAAAAAGATTTCTGGGGTGCTATTTTATAATGCAGGATAGAGAAAACTGGAAGTATAGTCCAAATCTGCATGCATGTTTTGCAGATTTTTTGTACTTACATATATATTACTGACCCTGCTTACCACTGATAAGGAAAGGAAATCCTACTCTTTTACAGAATTAAATAAACCATAATCATGCTCTATTCAATCACATTATCCTTGGATTTGTAATATTTAATTTTAACCTTACCTATGTCAAACAATTTTCATTAAAATATTCTGTGGCAAATATTATGAATCCTAGTTATTGGTGAGTTGTAAGTTAAAACTCACGTTTATGCTCTAGTTATATTTGTGTTATGACCATGGTGTGTCAATGTCACCACGGTGTTAATTCCCTGGGTGGTTCCTCACCTAGTCATCTGCATGGATGAGATAATGGACTGGTGCCAGACAATGGACCTACTCAAATCTTGGTGACTGACTGAGCTCCTAGTCACCTTCACAATTAAATAGTTGACTGTTTGTAACAGAAGATTTTCATGTAGCAATTTTGGACATTTCCAGTGATTCTCTCAGGCAACATCAGCTCTGTGTAGTCCAACTTTTAACTTTAACTATTTTGATTAATAGCCCATGTGGAATATCCCAAAGATGCTGGGCGGTTTCAGCTGCACAATTGATCAGTCTGTATGTAGACAAAATATTTGTAAATGGCCAGTAGAAAACACCTCCTTCAGATGTAGAAATGTCCATGTAGGAGAGCCTTTTGTATGTCGTTAAGATATTGAAGAGATGTTTTGCATGCAGATAAGATAATCAATAGCAATGCATTATTCATATTCTGCAACTGCCACGTAGCACCATGGGGCAGATAAATTATACAAACTGAGCAGAACAGCAGTGCAGGAAATAGCACCCAATCCAGATGGTGACATCACTGCAATTGTCACTACAGTGGAGATTTCCATTGTTATCGGATGGCATCCAACCACCTTATCTGAAAGATTTCATTCCCCATACAAATGTTTCCCTATGACAAAATCACCATAAATTAGTTTTTCAGATAGACATTCTGTCCATGAGTCTGTGAGTGTCTACACAACCATTTGCATGTGCAAGATTGCCATAAGAAGATTGATAGGTCGCAGAATCATAGAATCACAGAATTATTGAGGTTGGAAGGGACCCCTAAGAATTGTCTAGTCCAACCTCACTGCTCAAGCAGGGGTCACCTAGAGTGCATGGCACAGGGTCACATCTAGGGAGTTTTGGAAGATCTCCAGAAAAGGAGACACCACCACCTCTCTGGGCAGTCTGTTCCAGGGCTCTGTCACCCTCACAGTAAAGAAGTTCCTTCTCACTTGGAGATGGAAGTTCCTGTATTTTCGCTTATACCCATTACCCCTTGTTCTGTCACTCACCACCACCGAGAAGAGTTTGGCCCCATCTTCTTTACGTTTTCCCCTCAGATACTTATACATATTGATCAGATCCCCCCTCAATCTTCTCCAGGCTAAACAGGCTCAGCTCATTTAGTTGGTCCATTATATAAAAAAGAAAAAAGCACAGTTTATTTTATTTAAATTTCAGATCAAGGGTGTGTTTGAAGCTTGGCTAGAAGGGAATTACAAATTTGAGAGCCAAGACCCAGCCTAGAAGGAGGAAGCAGAGTCCCTAGCCTATTTAATGTACTTTTAAAATAGAATAGCCATGTAATGATATAATTTGTGAAAGCAAATTATATGAATTAACAGAGTCTGTAAAAACCTGCAGCTATTCACAATTTCCAATTAATTGGCCGTCACTCTTTGAGATAAGACTGAGCATACATAAACAGGAAATGGACAAAATATGTGGATTTTAATTCATGGAATTTTTTGATTTCACAGGAAATGCTGCAACAACAATACCCTGTGGGTCATAGGAAACAAAAGTATTTATAAAAATAATGGGCGTTACTTCTTAAAATGTTTGGTGCAGATAGTTTACCAAATATAGTAAGAATCTTAGATTGCCTAATGAAAGATCTGTTTCTGAACTTTGTGAGAAAGTAATAGTCAAAATGATTTATTTATTGGATACATAATTTGAATGTCAGTAAACGGATTCTGATTTTCAAAAATAAATTCTCTTTCCAGTCATAGTTTCTCTTGATGGGAGTATGGAGGTGGGGTGAGTGAAGTGGAGGATGGAGGAGGAGAAAGGAATGGAATGTGCTTGATTTCATCTTGATATGACCAAGGCATGTACTCAAACTCGGTAGATTTTAGATCCAGAATCACAAACGTATCCAGAAAGAGCTTTCTACTTCATTTTAAAATTAACCCTTGATTTTTTAAAGATATTTTTAATATATTTTTCATTTTGTGATTTTCTATCTCATTTTAGTTTGTAAGCAAATATGAAATGATTCTAAACTAGATATCTTACAAAGTTAAATAATTCAGATCCATACAAGTATGTTTATATACCAAATTTAAATCTTGACAAATTACATTACTCAGTTACTTAAACATTAAATAAAACTAGTAGGTATTTGTATGCACAATGTGACTGGTTTCAATTCATTTACACTAATTTCCATGGTTTATTAATTGAGAGCCACATCAACCAACTTATCATTTTCCCAAGATCAGCTTTCAGCTTGATCGTTTTGTCATAGACAGTATGCACTAGTTTTGTATTATTTTCATTCTTTTTCTCCTCTTAGTTTTACTCTTTCAGCTGTTTCACCCTATTTTTTTCTTGTTTGTTCTCATCTGAATTTACATTGTTTTAAGAAATCAAGTTTCTTTCTTTTTAAATACACAGCCTGATTTGGTATATGTCAATTCTTGAGATGCATCAAATAAGGACTAACAGAAAGAAGAAAAACAAGATGATCACTTTCTTAAAAAACAAATGAGCAACTTGTCACTTTTGACAAATGACTAAATTAAGGAATTTGAGCTCTTTCCCTTTTACAGGTGTATTTTTCAAACCAGACAATATCATAGCTTAACTTTCTAATGTTGCAGTGAACATCCATGAAAATAATACAAAAGCACATTCAGATTTTTCCTTTTAATTCCTTCAGAAGGTGAAAATTAAAATCCTGATAATTATTATTTTTAAAGTGATTTCACAGAATGGGTTTTCCTTTTCTTCAGAAAAGGAAAATAATCAGAGACTAAAATTTAACCCATTTTTTAATATCACAAAGATATTAGAAACTGTTGTAGATGAGGAAACAACTCTGGGTAGATCTAATCAACTGGAATTACTTCAGAGACACGCATTGGGCTGATCAGTGTGGCCTCTGCTACTACAGTGTTTAAGCAGAAAATTTCTACAGTGTATTGAAATAACCTTGAATCTCCAGTCCTGAGATATATAGCCACATAGTCTATTTTTAAATGTTCGCCACATCCCACATAACTGAATTAGCATAAGTGGTGTCATTCAGAGTTACATTGTGCTTAAATACAAAAGCATCTAATTAACCCAAAGCTTCCAGATTTAGTGACATACACACAACCTCTTGTGGAAAATCAGCCCAGAAATCAAAGGACCCCAGGAGTTAAAGTGAACCTCCTACGTAACTATGAACTATCCATTACTGCTCACAGAATTCAAATTGCTCAGCACATTGTATCTCATTATTTGCCTATTTTTAGTGAAATAGAAACTGCAGTTTCAGTTAACTGGACCCACTGCCAACAGCACAATTAGTCTTGAAAGATAGTAGTATATATGAATTTGGACTCAGGTAACTAGAGAGGATTGTGACTTTACAAGAAGACCATAACAAGAAGGGATAGTTTGCACCAGTTTCTACTTATGTTACAAGCTTTGCCACAAGAATGGATTAATATGGCACTATTTTCTGTTCTTAACAAGTTCTTCCTAGAAGTAAATGCAGCATCAGAACTTTGATTCTTTCAATTTTTAATATATTGTGGGGTTTCTAGTAGAATAATAGCTTTTTTTCTCTCTTTCTCTCTTTTAGTGCTTTGTTCTGAGTGATTTTAGTGTTCAAGACCCAGTGACAGTGTTTGTGTTTTGAGTGACTATTTTAATTCTTACAGATAGCATCCTAAAACTACTGTGGATTAGCTAAACAATGAAGAATATTGAAAACGCAATTGTGAAAATTTTATTCTCTGTTTATTCTTTAGAACTTGATTTTGGGAAGCAGCTTCCATTTTGTGCTCATAATAATTTGCAGGAATAATTGTTAATACTTTGTTATCTGACTTGCTCATTGCAACACTAATGAAATTGACAGTACAACAGACACAACAGATAACTTTTGGAAATCCTAGCTGTGAAATGCTAAACATTTCGAGAGAGAGAAAGAAAGAGAGAGGGAGAAACAACAATAGCAAAAAAAGATCTGTGACTTTGAGACAAAAAAAAATAGGAGTAAGAATAACTCAAGTATTGTAAAAAGGGAAGCATACTTTTTTTTAATAGTTTCTAATTTTAGCAGCTTCAATTTGAAAGACTTTTTAGAAATAAATAATTTTACTGGCCTTTTCCAGGTACCAGCTTTTCTGCATTGAGGAGTGTAAGTTCTATAAGGACTTGCACTTCTAGAACTTACACTCCTCAGCTCACATCATCTGAATTGCTCTTCAACCAGAGGACTAAAGTAGCCTAGACTGGAGTATATAAATATATATGTGAGTATATATAATATCCACACAATGTCAATGTTTTTCTGGAGCATATTAGATACTTTGCCAGTCACAATAGACTACAGTTAGAGCATTTAGCGTGAAAATCAGTCACTCCCATTCTGAAGTGTTCACAAAAAGTTATTGCCTTTGAGAATTTGTACTTCAACATATACTTGTGTCATTCCTGGTGTCTGCTTACAATCAGATACAAGAATATTAATTTCTACATATATTATTTCCTTCAGAAGCTACCGTATATTCCAGTTTGCACAGAAGATTGCATGTGTGTCTACAATTGAATGGTATGTCTTGAGAAATCTGTGCTACCTCAGATATTTGCTGCTGTGTGGATTTTCAGAAAGCATAAGCTAACATACCACTTTTCTCTGCTAGCTTATATTTCATTTTGCCCTTTTATTGGTTGATGTCAAGTTGCAAACTGGAGAAGATTTGAGTTTTTATAACCAGAGCTAAAAAGCAAATGTTGCAAAGGCAATAAAAATAAAATAAATCTTAATAAGTATTTGCCATGTGTTCTATAATGGATCATTTTTCGAGCGCAAGAAAAGAACAAGGGAACTGTTAGACCCAAGAATGACAAATAAAATTCACCTTAACAGATGCAGATTTGTTCTAATGTTGTGTGAGAGGATAATAAAAATGGCTTGTAAAATATTAAACAGGAGCAGTATATCTCATGTGTATGATAACATCCCCCAAACTTGTATTTTATCATATCTGGCAACTTTTTCAACTTAACACCATTTATTAAATTCTAAATAATAAAATTTGTGATTAAAATGACAAAGTACTTATTCATTCTGTTCTAGTTTATGACCAGAACTAATTATTTCCCCACCACTAACCCAGACTTCCAAATAACAGAGCTTCTCACATAATTATACTGAGCCTTTCTCATAATTATATTTTTTAGACAATTGTGTAAAATCTTTGGTATTCCCTTCCACAATACCATAAACTTAGATTTCACAACAAACTATAGGTCATAAAGAAAAGTTCTGTAGTTGTCTGGCTGCAATATAATGGGAATGCCTCAAGTTGTCTTTGTGGGAATTTTTAAGCTTATTTTTAAGCTCTCTTTGGAGAACCCAAGTGCTTGAGCTGCATCTTCTCTTAAAGAAACACTTAGGAGAGAGAGACAGGCTATAAAACACCAGCTGCACCTGCCTTTGCTGAGCAAGGAAGAGAAAGACTGGCAACACAAGTCACAGCTTTCTGTGGCAGAAACTGTTTTTAGAGTGGTCTCATTCAAGAAGGTTCCTCTACTAAAAAGAGTTTATGAAGACATGTGATTCCTGGTATTTCACACATAAGAAAGAAAAAGTTGCAACAAGCCAACAAGTAGTAATAATAATAATTGTTGCAGAATGGCTAAAGGAACAGGGACATGGATCATGTGAAGCTTTGAACAACCACGGCCTTGGCTTCTAACTCAGCTAGGCCCCTGGCATAAGTTAGGCCTTAGGTTTGTCATATAGAGATCTCAGCATGTTTTCAGAGGCACGGTGACCTTGGTAGTCTGCATAAACAACAGTAGCTTTGCAGTTATCCAGAGTGTGAGAAAGTAGCTAAGTTTCCTTGCTGCTATGTTACCGCCCTAGTGATAAAGGCTCTGTTTAACATCCAATCACTTACTGCCAAAAGGTCTGCTTGTAACCAATGAACTGCTGGCAAGGAGGCTCAACAATTACTGGATGTTATATACTGTGTGGGATTCTTGCAATAAAGGAAGTTCTGCCTTATCAGTCATACTGGGCATACTGCATTTCTTCCCCGCACCCTCTCCCAGACATATCGGGTTAATCCTGGAGTTCAAGAAGAATTCCCATCTAAAAATAATAATAGTAATAATATAGCCTGACAAAAGAGAAACCTCTCTTACATTACAGAAGCAATATGGTTTGAGGGGTGGACCCTGGGCACTTTTCCTTTTATGCTTGTTCAGTATAAAAGGAAAAGTTTTATTCACCAGGGAATCCTTAGATGATACAAAGTTACTGGTCAAATGCTAACATACTCCAACTGACAGTAAATAACAGCAGTAGTCAAGAAAAAAAAAAAAAAAAAAAAAAAAAAAAAAAGAATGAGGACAGGAAATATATGAACACAGGGCATTTCTGGGTATGGGTTTAGAACCAGTGAGATTGATCTAAATATCTGACCTTATGCTTTATCTTTGGTATTCAAAATCCACCATCAACCCTGGAAACTTCGGCAGAACTTTGTCTCTAGGGACATACTTCAGCTTTAATAAGAACCTGAATTAAAATGGAAGGATTCACAGTATTACTGGTACTCTGAACTATCCAAGACATATTGATCTGATAGTATCAGGTTTGGGTGATGAAAATGGCACCTGCTGTCTTGTTCGGTAAGCATCCACAGGAAAACAGCAAGAGCGGTTTGCTTTATTCCTATTTCATGTCCATCTTAGATTTCTCCAGGGCCTCTTTCCTGTCTAAAGTTATTTTTAGATCCACTTACAACATAGTTTTAGAGTCTTCTTTGTACCTGCAGCAAAACTGTGCATGAGAAAAAGCTATTAGACGATGCAAGTCCTATTGTATGAAATAAGATATGCTCATATAAGATGGCATCTTTTAACAGCAAAGTACACAGAGCTTTAGTTAACTTCATGTTGCAAATCTTGCATGTATACTTCTGCAAATACATTAAAGATAAGAATCAAATTAATCTTTGACGTCATTCTGTCTGCTTAGCTGCTTAATACAAGCCATGTGGTTTCCGAGTTTAGTTAAAGGGAGATACTAACCAGATCCACAGGGATACACTTCCTGCATTTGCCTGAAAACAAACAGCTTTGGTGGGAGCAGGGGAAGGACTGTGGTAGTTATTATACTAGGGATAGATTACTGTTTGGAAACAGGCTAACTATTTGACTGATAGGAAAAGGTCTTTACCTGGTTTTTATTCTTAATCAAGCTCCCAACAATACCATATGTTTGTTAGAATAATAGCTGTTGTGATTTCAAAAATTAGTGAGAGATGAATCCCCTTGTGTGCCAGCTGATCCTTAGAGGTTAGAGGGACTGAGAGCAGCTGGACTCATCTCTTAATAGGGATCTCAAATGTTGTGGTAACTATAGGCCTGACTCTGGCAGCACCAGATTCATGAACAGTCTGTTTATTATAGGTCCAACTGCCTTCAAAACAAGTAGTAAAATTCATGAGTAGTGTGATTTATTCAAATGCAATGTTTACAAAGCAGGTTTCAGATGTTCGTACTGGAAATTCTCTACTACAGCATGGGGTTCAGATAGCTCTGATCTACAAATGTGCAATCATCACTCACCCCAGAAAATGGGAGAGGGCTGTCAGACTCAAGGAGTCTCCTCAGGCGGTGTCCTGACCCAAGGGGAGGAAAACAGTTCAGTCTGTCTATTGATCCTAGAAGTTACGAAGGAGTCTTCCCTCCAACTTCTTCCCTTTTTAGTTCATCTTTTATATTTTTTTATGTTTAAGCGGAGCTTGAGTGACTCTAGCCATACTTACTTTTGTTATTGATTGGTGAAAAAGTCTCTCGCTTTCATTTAAAGGTATAGTCAGCTGAAAATCTACAGGACATGCTCAATGAGGAGTGGTCATTCCTTGGAAACAGGTAACTTTTGGGGTGGAGGTGTGTGTTGGTATTATAATGAGATTAGAATGAGGAAAAGTTTTGACCAAAGTCCATTTGAAGGGACTGATCCGCCACCATTATTGGCCCAGCTCCAGACATCTTATCATACTATGCGGCTTATCATGGTACCACCAGGTCACCACCTCTTCAGGGAGTACAAAGGAGCTTGGCCGCGGTGTCTTCACTCCGCTCCACCCTCCATCCACTCATCAGCTGCACGGCACCATCAGATTACCACCTCCACAGGGAATCCAACAAAGTTTGGCCAAAGTGTCTCCATTCTGCTGCACTCTTCATTTACTCTTATTAGCATGTGCTAGGAGGGCAGACTATGTTGCTGAGGGAATTGTGGAGGAGTAGATTCTGTACATACCAAATATCCTGGAAGTGATAACTGTCTCATGCCAGGCAAGCTCCTGTAATGCCATAATTTCTGTTAGGCCCTAATTTTCTCTAATTTCCCCTTTCTCAAGCAATTTTCCCTCAATAGCTTACATAGGGTGGAATTCACTTCAATTTAGGTATTAGAAAGCTGCACTAGGTTTAAATTTGTCACCCAGGCTCCTTCAGCAGTCAATGGAGAGCGATACATAACTGATCACACTTAGGAATATGTCTAAGATACCTAAGATGAATAGCCTTTCAAAGATACATTCTTCTCAATATTGATTATAAAAGGAGTTTAGGGTAATTAGCTCCTATGTAGACAATTATCTTTCAGAAATCTAAGGTTAGAAACAGTGGCAGTGACTGCCATTTCATCTGTATGGTTTTCTGTGGAGCTCTCTTCAGGGACTCAAATTAGACTTACTATTTCACTTTTCTGGTACAAGTTGCTGAAAAAAACATGAACATTTTCATTGACTCACGCCGTGACATAAGAATAATTCAACAAACCTCCGTGTTTTCTAACTTGGGTATTTCATTGCTTTTACACAGTTAGATGTCTTGTAGGTTCTGGAAATAACATTTCACCTTGAAATGATCGACTCAACCACTGCAAAACTGTTTGAGAGCATTCAGTAAAACTTTGAACATATGATTGATTTGGCAGGGATAATGCTCCTCATTTGTTGTAAGGAAATATTCAGAGGAAAAGGCTTTTGCTCCCAGATATGTTTGGAGAATAGCCATTTTTCATGCAAATAAATGCATTTGCAAACATTAAGGAATTATTTCTGCTGAAAGGACACCACCTACCATTGTGATCACCTTGACGGCTGATTCAGCAGAAATATCCCTGCCCTTGGAATATCTTTATCTTAAGCTATTTAGTGCTGCTCAATCAATTTTCAGGAGAAAATGGGTCTTTTAAATAATGACCTGGCTGCTTGCCATGGGGGAACTTTCCCCTTTTTGCTAGAGGTCTCAAGGTTTTTGGATTTTTTTTTCCTCTCTCTCTCTTTTTTTTTTTTTTGGCTCATTTGACCCATATATAACATTAAGCAGCTCCCTGGCTGACAGACAAGGCCATCTCATCATATGGTAAATGGTAATACACTCCATTACACAGTAACTTTAAAATCACAGCCCCACTGAGAAAGCTGTGTTCAGAAATTAAATGCCTCTCCTGAAAGACATCAGCCACCAGCTAAATAAGTCAGTAGGGGAGATCCCACCTTCCCCAGCAGAGTTTCCAGGGGAATTTCTTGCACATGCTGCACAGAATATTCTTAGCTTTGCTTTAAACATAACTGCTTTTGCTTTTTTTATTTTTTTTATTTTTATTTTTTTCTGTAAATTGAATTCCTCTATATTGCGTCCCATTTTATAATCACCTCTCACCCATTGGTGTTTCTTTTAAATCCACTTTCCAGCATCTAAATTTGTACTTGCAGCTTGGATATAAGAAAGCTCTAATTTTTACCAATGAAAATTTCATATGTTTGTGAAAATACTCATTTCAATTTCTTTGCCCATATTTGCTCATTTCTCTCTGCTAGCACTATTATTTATTTTTCCCTAGTATCAGGATCAAAGGCTAGAGTTATATAAGCTGCTGCATTGTTCATAGTTGGCCCTGAGGATATGTCTGTCTGAAGTTTGGAGCACAGCATAGAGACTCCCAGATCATATTATAGGAACTTAGCCCCAATACAGGTTTAGCATATGATTGTTCCACTCGGGAAACAGTAGAGGCAAATCAGTAAAGCACTGCACATGACCCAGTCAGCTGAGAGAGATGTTTTGAACCTCACATAATCTATGCTCTTTCCAAAGGCTTGGGAATTAAAGGCAAGTCTGGTATGCTATGTTAATTGCACCTACTCAGAAGTAAAGCAGAGTGAACTCAAAAGTGGGAAACTTTTAAGGAGGAGGAAATGGGTAAGGGATAAGGGAGGAAGTTATATGCAGGAAGTATGTAGGAGAAAAGAAATTTTGCAAAAGAGTTACTACTTATATCTACAGACATAGAAATACAGATCTCTATATAGATAGTCAAGCAGAAGAGGATCAGAATATCATACAGAGAGAATTATATGCTATGAAATATTGAGGTGAGTTGTAACAAAATAAAACATTATGAAATATAATGCCATGATCTTAAGATTTCCTGTTATATCAAGACTGTCTCTGTAAGTTAATGTCCTATGAGAAGAGATATTGTCAGTATGTAGGAAAAGCCTTGTTATACCATTTGGTAGGCACTAATGCAATCTGACCTATAACACTCTCTGTGCATTACCTTGATGATCTTTGCTGAAGATGAAGATATTCAAACATGACATCTACAAAGAAGCAAATATGAAGATGTCCTGCATCTGAAGTGGGAGAAATCACGTTTGACTAACCTGATAGCCTTCTATGATGGAATGACTAGCTGGACGGAAGAGGGGAGAGCCGTGGACCTCATCTACCTCGACTTCAGCAAGGCTTTTGACACCTTCCCTCACAGCATCCTTCTGGGCAAGATCCGGAAGTGTGGGATAGATGAGCAGACAGTGAGGTGGATTAGGAATTGGCTGGATGGCAGGGCTCAGGTGGTGGTGATCAGTGGCACAGAGTCGAGTTGGAGGCCTGTGGTTAGCAGCGTCCCCAAGGGGTCAGTCCTCAGTCCAGTCCTGTTCAATTTATTCATCAATGACCTGCGTGAAGGGATGGAGTGCTCCCTCAACAAGTTTGCTGATGATACCAAACTGGGAGAAGTATCTGACATCCAAAGGGACCTGGACAGACTGGATAGATGGGCAATGAGAAATCTTAAGAAATTCAACAAAGACAAGTGCAACGTCCTGCACTTAGGGAAAAATAACCCCAGTCACCAATACAGGCTGGGGACTGACCTTCTGGAGAGCAGCACTGCAGAGAGGGCCCTGGGTGTCATGGTGGGTGAGAAGTTGACCATGAGGCAGCAGTGCCCTCGTGGCCAAGAAGGCCAATGGGATCCTGGGCTGCATTAGGAAGAGCGTCTGCAGCAGGTCGAGGGAGGTGATCCTGCCCCTCTACTCAGCCCTGGTGAGGCCACACCTGGAGTCCTGTGTCCAGTTCTGGGCTCCCCAGTTCAAGGGGGATGTGGAGCTGCTGGAGAGAGTCCAGCACAGGGCTACAAGGATGATCAGGGGCCTGGAACGTCTGCCCTATGAGGAAAGGCTGAGAGAGCTGGGCCTGTTCAGCCTGGAGAAGAGAAGGCTGAGAGGAGACCTGATCAGTGTCTATCAGTACCTCAAGGGAGGCAGTGAGGAGGATGGGGCTGGCCTCTTCTCAGTGGTGGCCACTGATAGGACTAGAGGAAACGGCCACAGACTGAAGCACCAAAAATTCCACAGGAACTTAAGGAAAAATTTCTTAACAGTGAGGATGACAGAGCAGAGGAACAGGCTGCCCAGAGAGGTTGTGGAGTCTCCTTCTCTGGAGATCTTCCCAACCCGCTGGACGCAGTCCTGTGCCACATGCTGTAGGTGACCCTGCATGTCCAGGGGGGTTGGACTAGATGATCTCTAGAGGTCCCTTCCAACCTTAAGCATTCTATGTTTCTATGATTCCTTAAGCATGGCACCTGTCTTCTCCTACACATTTTGGAGATGTGTATAAAATGAAAGGAATATTTAGCAAGATAAGGGAAATTTCTGAACCTTTGAGCAATGCACATTTCAAATGTTAAAAATTACATTATCAATTGTTTTTACTTTTGTAAGTTACAAGATTAAAAAGAAATATTTTTATCTTAATCCTTTCTTCATGCCTTAATACATATTGCTATGTGTTCAAGGACAGTTGCTCGCTATTTTTTTTGCCATAATAATCAAACTACAGTCTAAGTTTAAAATGTGAAAATTACTCTATTCTAAGTGCAGGCCTTGACTACAGTTGGCAACAGTCCCTGGAAGAGTTAACAAGACAGTGTGAAATTGTGAATTTCCAAGCACATTGTCAAAGTTATAATTCATACTTTATTGGCAATGAATAGGCAAGTTCAGCATCTGACATTTTATTTAGTGATAGGCTTGATTGGCAGAATTATAAATCCTAGGCAGACTGAGAATATTCCTGACACTTTGAGTAGCTATGATTTGAGAGGGTTATTTTAGCTTAACAGTTACGTTAAGATTCTGAGAAGACCTCAAGGCCAGATTTTTAAGCACTCATGCTCCACAACTGGAAACAAATCTTTAAAAATATATAATTAATAATAATAATAATAAAAACACTTTTCAGAATAATAGACAATTGACTGTCAATGAGGATGGAATCATAGTGACAATAAAGTACAGAAGAAAAACTGTCCACTTACTTACAATACCTGGATTGTGGAATGAGATAAAATTTAAGGAATATCTTCAATCTTCTTTGAACAAGGGACTCTGATAACTTTTCTTATCCATTCAGGTCAATGTAGGACAAAAACTGTTTCAGTGCTTTTTTGATTACCAAGCACACATTATGATGTCACTTAGCAGTGTTGTCACAAAGGCTGGATCAAGCTACAGGAGGAGGTTTAGGAGTGGGCTTCTCATTCTTTACTGAACAACCTATGCACTAACGTCTGCTTTGTAGTTATTAGTTCACCAGGAGACCAGCTACAGAATGTACCTTGCACATTTAGGGACTTCCAAGCTCATAGAGATGGTCTGTATCCTCTCTGGACATAATAGCATGATCAAGAGCCTGGCCACATGCTGAAGCGCTGAGCCTACTGAGATACTCAGTTGCAGAAACAGCCTAAGCTCAAGCTATTCATTGAACAAGTATGGGGAGTGGAATGGAAAAAGGATGAATAAGTCTGGAATAAGTTTTTTTTTTTTTTTTTTTTTTTTTTTTTATATTTTTTTTTTTTTTTTAAAAAAAAAAAAAAAAAAAAAAAAAAAAAAAAAAAAAGAAAGATAACCTCCATCTCCAGGGACTTAAAAAAACAAGTGAAAACAGACATACTGAGAAGACAAAGAATGTAACAGTTGTGGTGTGCTGATAGCCAGACTAACCATCAAGCGCTATAGATTTTTTTTCATAAGGATAGTGATTCTCTGCTTTTTTCCCATATGCTCTAATCCTGTAACTTTGAGTATGGCAGGTGCAAAATAACAGATCATAATGTTTTACAGGTATTTTCAACATCTGTATGGAAAAACAGTTTTTCAGATATAACAATTATATTAAAAGGGATATTCATAAACGTAGTTTCAAGACAACAGTTAAGTGCAATGTTTGTTAAAAAGTAAATTCGATAATACCTATCTACACAAATGCAGTTTCTAGATTAGATGTACTTCTAGTATAATAAGTGTATTATCTTGATTACAGTGACAAGAACAACTCTAACAAAGCCTCTCCGGACTCATCATCTATCATCTGCCTCATCTCTTATGTAGTTGCTGCTAGCACTTTGCCTTTTCTTGTCAGAAAAAGACACATAAATATCTTTTAAATCATTTTTATTAAAAATAAAAAAAGAGAGAGAGAGAGCGAGAAAGAGAGAGGAAAGAGATAACTCCAAAACTTCAGGATTCCAGGCTATTGGATAATATGTATATTGCTCAAATATTTGGATTTATGATTGTTTATGATTGATGCATGTTGGGATGTCAGGCATAATAATAGCCATTCAGTGCTGTAGTCACCATTCAATGGTATCCCAAAGGATTTTAGAGACCCAAACTTTTGTCGCACAGAGGAAACATTAGTGTTCAAATTTAATACAGAAAAACTTATTTGGGGAGTTAGAGACTGTTTTCTTTATATAAGAAAAAGTAGAATTGTCAAATTCTTCAGTGAAGAATGGAATAACCTGCAGTCTTTATACATGTACAACAATGTCAGAAAAAAAAAGTAATAGCTCATTTTCTTTAAGATCATTTTTACCCTGAGCTATGGTGGTATCAAGTGACCATCCCAGACAATAGCATGGGTATGAGACATCCTGGATGGGAGAAATAGAGCTGACTACTCTATCAAGACCATCACAAGAGTCAAAGAAAAGATACACAGGTAATCTCAGCCACAACCTTACATAAAAAAATAAAAATAAAATCAAGTGAAAATAGCCAATATATACAAAAATGCATTTAAGCCTTACCTTAAAAACACTGATATTCACTGGAGCAGAACTTTTGTGCAAGAGCTTGCCATCATCTAGGAGTCAGAGGTGAAAATGTCCCATACCCAGAAATTAAACAGAGCACAGATGGTATAGAAAGCAACACATCCAAACCAGAATTCTATATTAAAACAAAAGGATTATAAACCTGAAAGAATTATCAAAATATGAAGGATCCAAAGTCTGAGCAAGGTTCACTGTAAATCAGGAAAGTTTAAATTTTATCCCTAGGCTAGAAGTGTAACTGACTTTATAACAGCATAATGTGGGAGTTCTAAGGTGTGGAATATATCAAGCATGCTTATATATTTTAAATAGATTACAAATAGGAAATAGATGACTTAGGAAAGCTAGCCAAGGAAAGATGGTTACAATTGCAAGATGGAAAATGTTTGGACAAGGTTTTTGCCAGCTGGCATAGTAAAATATCTTCATATTTTGGGAAAGATTAGCCAGTCAATAATGAAATAAATTGCATAAAATCCTGTTAAAGTAACAATATGGGCAGAGAAGGGCAAACTAGAATCCAAAAATTCTTATTCAGAAATTATCACAATCTAGCGTATTATCTTGACAGGTCACTGAAAAAAGGTATTAAAGATTTGTTTCAAATTAATTTCTTATTAACACGGAAGCTTCTTTAGAATAACAACAAAAAAAGTGCTAAGTAGTTCTACGAAAGGCAAATATATCTAACCATCTTTTGAACCATAGACATAAAGTTGAGCCACTACATGAACAAGCTTTCTCATTTTATTAAAAGATATTTAAGAAGCCATGAATTCTTAGGAAGCTGAGCTTGAAATATGTACAAGAATATATAAAAGCGTGTGTGTTATACTCATTTCTTAGTAGAAATTAATAGATCTAGTTCATAGGTCTTTTATTTTAGATAGAGCCACATTGAAAGCAGCAAAATTAAAGAGAATAGATTTTTTTTTCTCTTATAGTGGAAAAGAAAAAATAAACTATGACAAAATCATTTGTATATAATTCTTGGTATAATTTTTGTTTCACTGTTTCGAATTTGTTTAGGTCGTAAATAAAACATGGTAGATGAGGTCTTTTGCCTCAAAATGAGGGGACAGGAATTATTTGTATTACAATAAATTCAATGAATTGTGTTGCAGCCAAAAAATAGGGATATTTAGTGTGATACATTGCTTTATTCTTTTTTTTTTTTTTTTTTTTTTTNTTTTTTTTTTTTTTTTTTTTTTTTTTTTTTCTCCTCCAGATGCCAAAGCCTACTCAGAGTTTCTTTTGCAAGATCAGATATGAGGACAATAGAACTGGCAAAGCTGAACTTTTGGAAGCTGGAAAATCTGGAATAGTAGAGTTCTTGGAACCATGGACCAGCAACTGAGATGTTGGGACTAATTTGTGGATAGCAGAAGACCCGGAGGTATGCTTGGCATGGATAAGCTGAGGATAGCTGATTTCTGATGTCTATTTTTCCACCAAACTGAATTTGTAAGTATTATAAATTAATAAGCATAGGTCTGAGGGGAAAAAAAGGGAGTTTTCTCAAAGAAAGTATTGTATATTTTTATATATGTATGTATGTATTTATTTTAAGGAGACACAAGGTTGATTGGAACTGGCCATTAATAGCAATAATGATTGAAGGGTAAATGGATAAATATGAAAATGGTCAGCTCACTGTTGCCTTTTGACAGTTAATTTATTTAAATAACTTGAGTGAGACTGACTTTATGTTATAAGGTGCTATTCAGTATGACTGATAGTATCACAACCTTGGCTTTAAACTCTATTAAAAATGCCTTTGACAAGCAGATGTTGGCAGCTGTAGAAAATGTGCATAACAATGGTTTACAATATAGACAAGCTACAAAAATGTGATCAAACAGGATTCCTACTCCCACAGCACTATGTTGCAAAGTCTCTGTGCTATTAAAACACAAATTCTATTTCAAATGTATTACTTTTAAAGTCTGAACCTGAATAAACAAAGAAGGAATATTAAAGAAGTAGCTCTTTTTCTCCATATCCTCAGTTTTTAAATTTAATTTCATAAATGTGATATTCATGGATGTAGAGAATTCAGGTCCTTTAGAGGAACATGATAACACTTTCTTACATTCAAAAATACAGACTCTTTGCACTGTAAAGGCAATCAAAATCCATTTAATAGAAGACTATATTCACATGCATTTAGATAAAATATAGCAAAAATAAATGAGTCATGTAGTGACTATGCTATGCTATTTCTAACATTTTTAATAAACAGGCATTGACAGATAATGTGTGTTAAATTATCATTTAGATTTCTACATTGCTAGAAATAATTATTACACAGCAGTCTACATTTGAACAATCATACAGAAGATCAATTAAAACTTTGCATAATTTTATATTACAGTTTCATTTATTTCTCACTGGAAAACATTGTGCTATCAAATATACTTGGAGACTATGAGAAATGAGGGGTTTTAGGAAAGAAATGTGAGCCCTGATGTTCGGGGTCAAATAATTCGGAGTGGAGTATTACCATAGAGGCTTAAATGGCCCTTATGATTGGCAAATATTGGTAGAGGAGAGAGCGTTCTCACTTTCTGCTGTGAGAGCAGAGAAGCAGTTCATAAACAGGATAAGGAGACATGTCTGCAAAAAAGATTTGAGGAAAATTCTTCACTGAGAATTGATAAAATCATATCTTACAGAACATGCTTCCCTTGCAAACCCATTTCATGAAAATAAAAAAAAAACTATAAAACCTATTAAATACTCTTCTAAATGTACATATATATACGCACCATTCTAAATTGTATGTATTTTACAAAATATACATACTCACTATAGGTATAGAATATAGAATTGTACTATACAAAAAATCTTGTCACACACCATGTAAAATCTGAGTGTAAACCATGTTTTGTACATCCATTTCATTAGACATTTTGAAATGCTTTTTCTGAAAGATAAGACAGGAAATTTACTGAGACACCCTGACATATTAAGTGAAACATCAGAGACTGTTTAGAGACCCTTGTGTTAGTGCTGTAAGGGGGCTGTAAGTGAACAGAAAATCTATGAGTCCAAAAATAGAGTTAATAATTAAACCTACTTTCAGCTTGTAAGGAAGGAAACCATTATCTCTCTGTAATAAGTATGTTCAGCACCCATGATGTGCTTGGTCAGGAAGGTAAGATAATAATTGGCTAGGACCATATCTAAAGTGAGAAAGGTTATCAGGAATACGAGATCAAAACTCCAGACTCTCAAAAACCAGGAACACAGAGAATGACACATCATCTCCTTTACTTAGGATGTAAAAGAAAGTATCCATTACTACAGATACAGAAAAGGCAAGTGTAAAACTGTTTGGATGTTCCATTTGGTTTCTAATCACTGATCTGTGTTAGAAATTCTTTTTGATAGAGTTGACACTTCTAAACCTTAAATGAAAGAGGAGGTATATCAGAACATGCACTTGAAGAAGGACAATATCTGAAGGAAAAGCAACGTAAACAAGTATTTCATGTGAAGGTGGGCACAGACACAAAACAATAGCAGACTGAGAGCTGAGGCAGCTGATTTTAGTGTTTTTAAGAGTACATGCTAGTACATGTTTGAGATAGCTGGAGCACTTGTTGAAATCTAGCTCTAAATATTACATGAAAGAGAAGATTACAAATTCTTTCTCTTAAACTTAAAATTTTATTTTTAAAAGATATTGTCACAGAGCACTACAAGATCATATAGAATATAAAGGTGTAATTTAAGTTTGGTAAAGAACAGCTTTATTGAATTTTGATGTCTAAAAAAGGCTATTAGATGCTTTTGTTGTAGCATTCACATAACAGTCCGATAAAAGTCCTCAAGAGCTTCCTATTTTTTCTTCTTTTTTCAAGTTTTAATATATTTTTTACAAATGCCAAAAAAAAAAATAGAATTTATCTTACTCGTATTAAGAACACATAATCGCTTTTTCACTAGAATTAACATTGTATCAGACACTTCTAACCTGTCTTTAAAAGATAATAGATATATTATGAAACTGGAATGATCTAGACATGAAGTAAAGTATGGTAAAATTAAGCCAAAAAATCTCCTACTACTTCACACTGTAGCAACTCTTCAATAATTATACTTCCCCCTAGAATGCATAAGAAATTAAAGGCAGCTTATTAACAGCTCATTAAAAATACTGAAAACTGTGCTAGAAATAACACTGACATTGTAAAAATGCTGTATATCAGCAATGTTTAATCACTTAGATTTAGAGAAATTAAACCATTTCTTATAGAGAATTGTTATAGATCGGTTATTACTAAAATGTATATCAATTAGAATGTAATAAAAGTACGTGCAAAGTTTAATGAGTATCCTGAAACAAGCAGTGAAGTGGCTCAAAGATGAAAGTTCAAGATCAATAAGAATCCATTACTCAAAGGGAAATCAAAGTTGGTGTTTGTCGTATCTTTGTAGAGAATTAACGTATGTCTTGCATTGTAAATACTCTTGATTTTATTCACCAGTTCTTACATCAATAAATTATGTGAATGTTGATATATGTTTTTACTGAGGTCTAATCTTATTCCTTAATGCTATGCTTCTATTCTCTGTGGAATAATTGGAATAGAATTGATACTATTATTTGCTCTAACTAGTATCTCTTGCTTCCTTGTTTCTTGTCTACTCTCTAATTTCATGTAAGTGTCTTCATGTACTTTTCCACATATGACAAGGATAAGAAGCAGTGCTGATTCTTTGGAATACCCATTATCAAATAGTTTTATTTCTATATAATATATAATAGTTATCTATATCATAAATTCTATTTATTTTATATAATTATCATATAATATATCTTATATATTTCAAGTAGCTAACACAGATGAAAACACAGTTGGGATGAAATGAAAGCTAATCAAAACATTAGTTTTTCCTTAGGATTCTTGTTCAGATGACTTGACATGAGTGGAACTATTAATAGTTAAGAACACATTTACATGTAGGCTTAATTTTTAGTTTGATAAAGTTTAGATAGCGGTTGGAAAAACATCTCAGTAGATTTTATAATTTATTCTGAGACATCTGAAGGCCAAAGTATTTCAGCGGTAAATAGTAATTAAAAAGTCCCTGAAAAATGACTTAGATTTAGAAATACTGCTAGAATGTCTTGTATGGCTTGTAGATTTGAAACCTCATGCTACCATTCTCCCATATTGCTTTTCCCTGTACATGTTTGCTAGCTGGACTACATTTTCTCTGATGCATAATTATTTTCATATTTGGGCAAGTAGGACACTATATTCATTGTTGGAGTTCTTGGCCATGTTTCATCTTTTTAATCCAGTTGAAAATTTGATCTTTCTGGAGAATGGAAATCACGGGATGTGGACAGGAGGCAATCAAATTGCCATTTTGAGAGACAGTCATCTTAATCAAATTTAAATATTTTCAGAAAAACATATTTCAGGTGTTTGAGTGCTCACCTTCTTAGCAATATAAAATACATGGAGGGTAGCCATGAAAAAGAAATCAGTACAGACTTAGCCTTCTGTCTAACACATTTACCTATCAACTTGCATGCTCTCAAGGCTTGTGTATAAACAGCTGTAATCCCACGATCTATAGTATACATATAGACAACTATTTTGTGGGCATTATGGAAATAGTGAAAAACATCCTGTTTCCTAGATTACATTTGTTATTTATTACTTGGACTATCATTTACCCCACCAGAAACCACCTATCTAAAAGTTAGGAGCCTAATTTAAGTTAGTCATCTATGTTTCCTCTATTGTTTCCAGTAGAGAAAGCTGTTGCAGAGGTGAATTTTCCTCTGCAGATGCTTTCTCCCAGTGGCAACTAAAAGAAGAGCTTAGACTTCAATATCTTCAATATTTTATATAAATAGATTTTAGTGTTTCCATTCTAATGTTTCTATACTGTGACAATGGCCCAGCATCTGGAATCTCAGTTCTACTTCATTACCTGTGATCATAAATATCCTGTATCCAAACAGAAAGTAGCATGCTGCCAAAGACAATTGTAAAAGCATCATTTATTTTAAGTGAGAGTGTCTCCTCTGAAGCGCAAATGCTCCTGTTCAATCAAAAGCTGTGACACTCTGTCTCCTGTTATCCTACTTGATAAATGAGAATTTGTATGAGTAAGAAATTCATGTAATTAAGTAAAATCAGCATAGGTTTTGATGACATTAGAGAACTTAAGAGATGTAAGTGGTGTTACCATAGCAAAATCCACTTTCTTCAGCGTAGCTCCCCAGTTCCCGAGAGTGCCTTTCATACCTTTCAAAGGAGTTGCTGATTCTCCTTACTGCTTTCCTAGCTGTGCGTTATTATGTGCATTTGTAATAAAAAATGCTTCTGTGATTGAGAGTCCATTAGTTTCTGCTTTTCAAACTACATCTGAAGATGGAAGCTGAGGGCATTTTCACTTTCTTTCTTTCTTTTTGTTTTTTTTTTGTCAGTTGATTTGGTTGCTGTAAACATTAGGATGATGTCATGAACACCCGACTATGACTTTAGGCTGTGAGTAAGCAGTGACACAGATGGACTCCCAAGAAACAAAGATTTTGTTTTCATGCAAATGTTCTTAGTAATGAAGAATAACGGAGGAGAAATATTGAAAAATATATAATATAGAAATAGCACGGACTGTAAACAGAGTTTTTCAACGTCAGCTGCTCTTTAAGCAAACTAGAATAGAGTGGCTCTAGAGACACATTACATGATTCAGGGTAATTACTGGCTTTTTCAAGTAAGTGCATTTTATCTGATTCGAATCTGAATCCATCAATTCAGCTATATGGTACAATGCTATACTTTGTACTTTGGAAAAAAAAAAAACATACTTCCCACAATGTTAGATGATATGACGGTATAATAAAATACAGTGGGGATTTCTATCACAAATAATGTTATCAGTTGAAACAGAGTGATGAAGAGAGTTTGGAGCCACTGTAAAATATGTACTTTTTTTTTTTTTTTCAACCTAATGTCCGATTCTTTTAGTTATCAAACTTTAACAAAATGAATCTTAGTCTAAAGATATAACTGTAAGGATAGAATGGGTTTGCCTCATGCTATTTGATTGCCAATGTACTTCCTTGCATGCCTTTGTCCAGGATGACAACTATTGGGTTCCTAGACAATCCACAGGCATGTTATGAGAATGTTATAAAGCACACAATGTGGATGAGTCTCTCCTGTTTAGGAATTAAAGGGTTTAGATGCATGAACAGAAGCCATGCAAACTACCTGGCCTCAGTGAGAGAGCCCTGATGCATTGTGAAAACTAGTGTGGATTTACCATCAGTGTCCTAGCATATGATTCTTTAGTCTGCTGAGTTCCCATTTCTAATTCTTTTTCAGCTTTTGCCTGTTTCTTGAATATCATCCCTTCCCATGGGTTCCGGACTTTGTTTGGTTTCTGCTCATGGTTCATTTCTTTTTTTCTTGATCATGTCATATTTACCTTCTTAACCTTGCTTTAGGACCCTTATGACTTGTTGACTGGTCTGCCCCAGGCTCCAGCAGTAGGTAATAACCTGTCCTTATGCCTGGGAGGGTTAAGCACATTAGGGTTGTGTGCTGAGATGAAGAGTATCTCAGTCTCATATAGCTTTCCCTCACCATCACAATGCATGATTATGCCATTCCATTCATCTAGGACTGCTTTTTTATCAGTGAGGCTCAAGGCAAAGGGTATGAAATGGATAGTACTCCAATTGAGCGTTCTGATTCTGAGTAATGATGCCATGGGGAAACTAGGGGATATCAAGCGAGATTTCAGAGTCCTAGGGATGGCCGTCAAAGGTATGGGAGCCCAGGTTATATTCTCCTCTGTCCTACCAATGAGGGGAATGGATTCAAGGAGGAGAAGGCGGATATCACACATTAACAACTGGCTGCACCACTGGTCTTGGCAACAGGGTTTCAGCTTCCATGACTATGGGGCTCTGTTTGATGGCCACCAGCTAGCAGGGAATGATGGGAACCACCTCAGGAAGAGGGGCACACGTCTCTTTGCCAAAAGGTTGGCCAACCTGGTGAGGAGGGCTTTAAACTAAGCAAGAAGGAGGAAGGGGAGTGTCACACAGACAGGGCAGTCAGTACCACGCAGCCAAAGTCAGATGGCATCCAGCGGGAGTATGGTAGTGGGGAAGTGAGGATAGGAGACGACTATAGAGGGTCCTCTTTCAGCCCTCCTGAGAAACCTGCAGGCTCCATTCCTACCCTTAAATGCCTATACACCAATACACGCAGCATGGGGAATAAACAGGACAAATTGGAGATCTGTGTGCGGTCCCAGGGTCATGGTCTCATTGGAATCACAGAGACATGGTGGGATAGCTCCCACGACTGGAGTGCTGTCATGGAAGGCTATGTGCTCTTTAGGAAGGACAGGCTGGGAAGG
>VZSV01000146.1:1760325-1780373 GCA_013398735.1 Nothocercus julius | reverse complement strand
ACAAACAGTCCTGGAGGTTCCTGCAGTGCATGGATGATAACTTTTTGATGCAGGCTGTGGAGGAGCCAACAAGGAGAGGTGGGCTATTGGACCTCGTACTGACAAATAGAGAGGGACTTGTTGGAGATGTGAAGGTGGGGGGTAGCCTCGGCTGCAGTGATCATGAGCTGGTGGAGTTCAGGATCCAACGAGGAGGGAGCAGGGCTGTAAGTCGCTTTGCAACCATGGACTTCAGGAGGGCCAACTTTGGCCTCTTCAGAGACCTCCTCAGAAAAATCCCGTGGGCTAGAGCTCTAGAAGGTAGGGGAGCCCAAGAGAGCTGGTTGGTTTTTAAGCAGCACTTCCTCCATGCCCAGCAACAGTGCATCACTGTGTGTAAGAAGTCAGGCAGAGGGGGCAGGAGACCTGTGTGGAGGAACCAGAAGAAGGCAGTATACAGAATGTGGAAAAAAGGACAGGCTCCTTGGGAGAAATACAGGAACATTGTCAGGGAATGCAGGGAAGTGACAAAGAAAACTAAGGGACAGTTGGAATTCAGTCTGGCAAGGGATGTTAAAAATAACAAGAAAAACTTCTTCAACTACATTAACAGCAAAAGGGAGTTCAGGGAAAATGTGGGTCCGCTGGTGAATGGGGTGGGTGCCCTGGTTATGAAAAGCACAGAAAAAGCAGAGTTGCTGAACGCCTTCTTTGCTTTGGTGTTTACCAAGGACAGCCCTTTAGAGTCCCAGGCCCCAGGAACAAGAGAGGAAGCGTGGAGAGAGGAAGACCTGCCCCGGGTTGAGGAGGACTGGGTCAAAGAGCACCTAAGGAAACTTGATACCCACAAATCCATGGGCCCTGATGGGATGCAACTGAGAGTGCTGCATGAGCAGGCAGATGTCATAGCTAAGCCGCTCTCCACCATCTTTGAAAGATCCTGGAGAACGGGGGAGGTGCTGGAGGCCTGGAAGAAAGCCAATGTCACGCCAATCTTCAAAAAAGGCAAGGGGGAGGACCCAGACAACTACAGGCCAGTGAGCCTCATCTCCATCCCAAGAAAAGTGATGGAACAGCTCCTCCTGGCAGTTGTCTCCAGGCACGTGGAGGACAAGAAGGTGCTCAAGAGTAGTCAGCATGGATTCACCAAGGGGAAATCATGCTTGACTAACGTGATCACCTTCTATGACGGAATGACTAGCTGGATGGATGAGGGGAGAGTGGTCGATGTCATCTACCTCGACTTCAGCAAGGCTTTTGACACCTTCCCTCACGACATCCTTCTGGGCAAGCTCCGCAAGTGTGGGATAGATGAGCGGACAGTGAGGTGGATTAGGAATTGGCTAGATGGTAGGGCTCAGGTGGTGGTGATGAGTGGCACAGAGTTGAGTTTGAGGCCTGTGGTTAGCAGTGTCCCCCAGGGGTCAGTCCTCAGTCCAGTCCTGTTCAATTTATTCATCAATGACCTGCATGAAGGGATGGAGTGCT
This sequence comes from Nothocercus julius, assembly GCA_013398735.1. NCBI lineage: Eukaryota > Metazoa > Chordata > Aves > Tinamiformes > Tinamidae > Nothocercus > Nothocercus julius. The sequence goes on along the minus strand of VZSV01000146.1, from coordinate 1,778,906 downwards.
CCCTCAGCAAGTTTGGTGATGATACTAAACTGGGAGGAGTAGCTGACAACCCGGAGGGCTGCGCTGCCATCCAGAGGTACCTGGACAGACTGGATAGCTGGGCAATGAGAAGTCTTATGAAATTCAACAAAGACAAGTGCAAGGTCCTGCACTTGGAGAAAAATAACCCCAGTCACCAGTACAGGCTGGGGACTGACCTTCTGCAGAGCAGCTCTGAAGAGAGGGCCCTGGGCGTCATGGTGGGTGAGAAGTTGACTATGAGGCAGCAGAGCGCCCTCGTGGCCAAGAAGGCCAATGGGATCCTGGGGTGCATTAGGAAGAGCATCTCCAGCAGGCCGAGGGAGGGGATCCTGCCCCTCTACTCAGCTCTGGTGACGCCACACCTATAGCACTGTGTCCAGTGCTGGGCTCCCCAGTACAAGAAGGATGTGGAGCTGCTGGAGAGAGTCCAGCACAGGGCTACAAGGATGATCAGGGGCCTGGAACATCTGCCCTATGAGGAAAGGCTGAGAGAGCTGGGCCTGTTCAGCCTGGAGAAGAGAAGGCTGAGAGGAGACCTGAGCAGTGTGAGGAGGATGGGGCTGGCCTCTTCTCAGTGGTGGCCGCTGATAGGACTAGAGGAAACGGCCACAAACTGAAACACCAAAAGTTCCACAGGAACTTAAGGAAAAATTTCTTGACAGTGAGGGTGACAGAGCCCTGGAACAGGCTGCCCAGGGAGGTTGTGGAGTCTCCTTCTCTGGAGATCTTCCAAACCCTCTTGGACGCAGTCCTGAGCCACATGCTGTAGGTGACCCTGTGTGTGCAGGGGGGCTGGACTAGATGGTCTCTAGAGGTCCCTTCCAACCTTAAGCATTCTATGATTTTATGATTCTATGATTCTATGATTCAGTTTCTTTATATGGACTGAGTATGATCAGGTTCCTTTCTACATGCCTTTGTCTGTTCACTGGCTTGTTTTAGGACATAACTGGTAATGAGTTTGGATACATCATTAATAAACTCCATTCTCAGTAAAAAAATTGATAATACTGCCAAGAAGAATACTTGAAATGGGTAAAATATACTCCTTTGTGCCATGAGATAGGAGAGCGCTCACTACTATTTTGTATGTTCAAAGGATTTGCGAAGATGATTCAGTAAATACAACTACATTAATACTGAGTTAAAAATGGATATATTTTTCACCACACTATAAAATCACAGGTCGCTTTTTCCATGTCCTTTTGCTGGCTCTGTAATGAGAGTTCCTTTCGCTTGATGAGCTCTGTGTAGAAAAGAGTTTATGCTATTACCCAGTGATACTCTTTATATAATTGCAATTCTATACAATTTAGTTACTTCCTTGCAAACTCTTTCAGTCCCACAAGCCTTTATTGATCTTCTTTCAATCAATTGACCGCAGTCTAATATAAAAACACAAATACTTGACATGCTAATGAGTATTCCTGGCCTCTTTCAATTGAATACTTGACCAGTCAGTGTGAACACTCAACATATCTACAACTTCATCACTAGCAGTAATTACAATCAATAAAGACGCTAGCTTCTAATGCTGTTTGAAGGATGGAGACAAGGAAGATTGCTTAGAAGATACAAAGAGACAGGTACACCCACTCCACATGGAGACAGGAAGGCTGCTTGTTACACAGAACACTTGAATTGCATAGTTTCTACTGTAAAAGTGCTCACTCTGATATATAAATCAGAATGAGTAGTTTCAGTGTACTGACACTTACAAGAATAAAAATAACAAATTTATATCTGCTACAAAAACTATTTCTTTCACCCTGGAAACCGAGTTCCCTCTAACTCTGATGACACAAGGTATGAACATGGTTATTGGGCTTGAACTAGTGAGCTTCAGAGTTAAACAATCTATTCAAATATTTGCAATGGATATTTCTTTCTTACCCCTGCCCATTTCTATCTCTCTCTCTAAGGTTATTAAAAGTGCCAAAGAATAATAATGTGGACTTTTTCTCAGTAGATGTAGATAATAAGAACTAAATCCATAAATCAAAACCTGTGTGGGAGATAGAAGTGAAATAAGAACAGAGAGAACTTGCTTGGATATATAACAGAAAAACATATCCATATCATCTCCTTGCACTGGTTCTTGGGTTCTCAGCTTTTTTTTTTTTTCCCTCTGCACTGACAGAGAGATATAGAAATGTGTAAATGCATTGTCATCAGCATTCTCAAAAGGATTGAGAGACCATACTTTTTAATTTTGTTTTAATAAATCAGCAGGAATTTATTTAGTGCCAGTAAGTAGAAAAATATTTTCCCATACAATGATCTGTCTATTGCTTTCTTTGATGTCCCAGTGTTTCACTTCTACAGAACGAAATTTGTGGCAATTACTCCTATGTATTCATATCATAATGTTCATTCAATTAAACCTAGTAGCAATATAAATATCTGATTTAGTGGAGAAAAAGTGTAGAGAGAGAAAAGAAAGAGAACCTCTAGCTATTTTAAGATCCGCAAAGCAGATGAGATGATCTGAAATCACCCCCAGCAATAATCCACATATTAGAAATGCCACATTTACCACAACCGTGAGGACTGAACAGAGTGGAGGAAAGAGAATTTAACACCCAAAGCTGAATAATTTTAACCTTCTGTTGCTATTTTGAAATTAGCCTTTTATAAATAATAATGTGGGACACCTGTGCATTACTGTGGACATTCTCAGGCAACAGGAACTTCTAGTAATGGAACTTCTAAGCCCCTGAATGTCTCCCATTCTTTTGCTTCTCACTCATTCCTTTTTCTAACTTTTTATGCTCTATTTTAGGACATATGCCCTATCATCTTTATGCCTTTTTTTTTTTTTTTTTTTTTTTTTTTTAGCAGATTTGACCGTCTTTTCTTAAAATCCTTCCCACTATGTATTTCCTCTGCTAGACTCATGGAAATTGTCTTGCTTTAGAATTGTTCTGCTAGAATATCTTTGGAGAAAATATTTCCTTTTCCTCTTCACTTTTTTCTCATATTCTTCTGAAAGTCTTTCTGTGCTCTGTCTTTGATGTCCCCTATTCCCACCTCCTTAAATATAGATATTCAGGTACTGTCTTGATGAAGACAGTCCATTCATAAAGTTCTGAGCTTCAGAGAGAGGTGTCCACTGGTTCAAAGAAGGATTTTGATTGCTCACTATAACATCTTGATATTTTAAGCTCTAGACAGTAAAAATCTGTTGTTTCCTTCCTTTGAATTCTCACTACTTCTGTGCAGTTTTCATTTCTGGTACTCCTTTTTGGACACTGGAAAAAAATGTCATAAAATCATATGTTTTGTTTACCAATCACAATCCCAGACATTTCATGGGTATTAATTGTTGTAGATTCACTCAAAGAAGAAGAGAAAGATCTCCAACCAACCTGCCAGAAACAAGGAAACTTTATGACTTTATGACATATTTACCTTTTTTGTTTTGATAGTCCTGAACTAACCAAGTTATCCTATGATTGCTCCTGGAAAGCAATAAATTAATTTCTCTTCCTCACTAATCCTGGATATGGTAGTAAGAATGTTTCTTCCCTCACACTCTGGTAGACTGTGTGTGTGTGTGCATACCTGTGTGCATAGAGAAATGGAAAAAAATAGTACGAGCAAACTCATCAGTTATCATCTTATCCTCCGGTTTTCTCACATACCTACCTGTATTTTTTCATGTGTGCAAATATTAGGATATTACTTCTTTTTCCAATTGAATACTGTCCTATGTTTTCAAACACCATAAATTTGTACACATTGTTTTGATTTGTTGGTAACAGCTCTTTTGCATAGCATTCATTGTTTGTCTAGCTTGGTACCCTGTCTCTGATAGCGACCTTCAGGAGGTAAGAGCGTAACAGTGGGGCAATCACACAGCTATCTTTCTCACGAAGTACCCTATTGTTTTTAGGCATCTGAAGACTAATATTTACTGTGCTGGTGTTTTTGCCGGTTTTTAATACTTCTTGATGGAATTTTATTCCTTTAATCACCTCAGAACTCTCCAAGCTTTCAGCTTCATAAATACCCTGCAGGAATGAGTTGCACAGTGCCTGTGTCTTCTTTTAGAGAAGCAGAATAGAAATTAGGCAACACAGTATCATTGCTTTTCCTTTATGGATCTACTTTCAAGTAATTTTTTTATTTTTAAATTCCCCAAGTCTTCTTGTTCTGGTCAGTAGAGAATAGTTGCCTTTTATTAACTTCATTCATGATCATACTTGCAATTTTGTTGCTCTCTATGTTGATCATATCCTCTCTCAGCCATCTCACAAACTGAAGAATTTTTGGCTGTTTAATTTGTCCAAGCTGTTTCATATCATTGATCATCTTTGCTGCCATTCTCTCTGCTTTTATTGTCCAACTATAGGAATACTTTCCTGAGAAGGTATTCAAAGCAGTATTCAAGATGCAAGGACACAAGAAATTAATTATTTAATTAATTAATGACTGCTGCTGAGCACTAACGTTTTCATAGAATTATTTCTCTCATGAACAGTAATAAGCTCATCATGTTTTAGATACAGTTTGCTTGTCTGTTTCCCGCATGTGCAAGTCCTTTCTGCATATTAACGGTTTCATCTTTTTCTTTTTCTCTTTGTGTGGACTATGTAGTTACTTATTCCCAATAAGTGTTGAGAAAAGTGGATCTGCTTTGAAGATAGGTATAAATAGCTAAGGGAGTGAAAAAAGCATCTCCCACTAAAGTAAACAAGCTTTTTTTTCTTCTATGAATCACCTGCAAAGAGAAAAAATAAGTATCATCTATGTTAAAATTTATCTTTCCTTCTTTAATGTTTTAATCCCCAGTGTAGCTATATGCAAGGTATAGATGGAACTACCATACCTTTGAACAAATCAGTTTACATCTCATGCAGTGGAACATTTCAGGTAATAAACGAGTGTGGACTGCTGCGTTTTTCGCTAACTCTTTAATTACGTGTATTTAAAATCTTTACAACTTTCTACTCATACCTGCTTCACTTTTCAAACATTATATAGTTTGGCCTAAATTTCTTCAATGATTCATGCCTCCAAAATTGCCCATGTGTTATTTCTTCAAAGACTGCAGCTTTGCTGAATTTTTCTTGTTAAAACAACCTAAACCTCCTAGTTTTAATATAAGACCAAGTGAAATATATTGATTTCACCTGAAGTGCACTTTGGCATTTCATTTGCTGCTGAACACAAAATTAATATCAGAGCTGATGTGAACATCCAGGTACAAAAAGCTTGACAGAAAGGGCTCCATAACCTCTTGCAAACTGAAAACATCAAGTTGCACACTGATTTATGTACACTAAGGGCTGAGCACCTGCAGCATACCTTCGCCTCAGTATGGGGGAGAGTCTTTTCCTTTTGCTGCTTCTGTTTCAGTGTTTCAAAACAGCCATTGCTTCTTCAGAGAAGGTGTTCTTTACTGTCTCCTCCACCATCAATCACAAAGCAGGATAGAGACCTGTCTCTTTCAAGTCCTCTTCTAAAGTAGCACAAATAAATAATTGAAACAGTAAAGAAAATGAATATAGCCAGAATATAGCCAAAGAGCAAAGCCTTCCATATTCTGAACTGGCACAGAAGTGCTGACTGAGTGGGTCCCTGAATCATAGTACTTTCCCTGCTTGGCAGAAGTTCCCACCACCAGTACTGGGGAGAGGAGTAGGTGGTTTTAGTGAAGTTTATAACCTGTGCTGAAAAATCAGGAACCTGAGATGAATTTTGTTATGCAAAAGGTATCTGTGATTCATTGAAATGTTATACCTCAACAAGAGTCATCATTTCAAGTTATAAAGGACATCTACACTTAAAATTGTATTGGGAAGTGCCAGCTACTTCTACGCAATTCACTGGGGGCTGTTTTTCTGATTCTGCTGAAAATGACCTCTTCATATGTGAGAATAACTCTTTTTTTTTTTTTCTTTTTCCCTTCTGTAATACCTATTCTCTGAGGAGGATGACAGCTTCTGTTTGACTTTTCAGAATTTTCTGAATGCATTAGTAGCGGTGGACACTGTTTAACCATGAGGAAGTTGTGCCTCCAGGCTTCTGGAAGAAACTCCCTCCTTCAGAATGATGTAATGCCTTTAAATTTAAGGAAGAGATTTTATCACAAGTCTTAGCCCTCCATTCCTCTTAAATCCGATAGGGTTAAAAAGACTTAATTAAGAACAAAAGGCACAAAAGAGTGCATTTTAGAGTCCCACATATTAACCAATATATCATACAGGGATACCTATATGAGCATATTGTACTCAAAACTGAAGGAATGCAAAGTCACAAAGAATGCCAAGATAAAGAAAACATAGAATAGATTCATTTCATAGAAACAACATTATTCAAATGAAAGTGATTTTATAATTGTGAACCAATTTGGAACTAGAATGCTGTATGCACTACATGGATGAAAAGCTTTCTACAAATAAGGGAATTTCAGAAAATATACAAGACAGTACAGAGAATCAAAGGAGAGAGGAAAAAAAAAAGCTGAAAATGGAGCTGAAGAGAAATATATTCTAATATAATTAATTTTATATTTTATTTTGCTGACCAGTGCATTTTGTTCAAGGAGTTCTTGCATTTCTAACATTTCCTGTATTTGCTGAATCAAATATTTTTCTTTATTTGAGAGTGCTGTGTTTCTAAGAGATAAATGTAGCTATTTAGATAAAGTGAGAACTGACCCAAATATTTGCCTGTCCTTCCATGCCAGAAAAATAATAAAAAAAAAGCAGTTCAGAACTTTTTCAAGTAATGCTATTGCTCATTTGTACCTGTAATCTTTGTATATGTCAACATTTTGAAGAATATTTTAGAAAGGAATATTTTAGGACCATGTTTTTTGTTCCAATGTTCTTATTAAAATTCTACATACTTATGAATAGATCCATTTTTTTTTTTTTTGACATAAGCATGACTTTTATGTCCCTAATCCTTTCTGAGTAACACAGAGCTTTTAAATATAAATAAACATGACTAGGCATGAAAACGTCTATGCAACATTCAAAATCTCTTTAAGTAAATCAATATTTTATTAACAAATAAGTCTCTTGGAATTAAAAAACTAACATATGCTGTACATCTTTTGTCATTAAATTCCTGTGAGATATTTGGTGATATTTAATTAGTCACTAACCCAAAAATATGAAAAATCTATTGAATCATGACTCAAATCTTCTATGGATAATAAAAAGTACTTTATAAAGCCTTGTGAGTTTTGTACTGGGAAAGGAGAAAAAAATGTTGCAAAGGTAGAAGCATGAAAGCATTGTGAGCTTAACTTCCTGTCTAATTATCTTTTAATGTGGCCTTTAAAGAAAGGTACTTCTCATTTTTGCAGATTGAAAACATATCATTCAAGAAGAGGAAGTACCTCTTTTCCCTGCACCATCATAAAGTAGGTGAATTTGTATTTATTAATATAATTTCTGCTGAGTATAACAGTCTCAAAATGAGAGTCTTCAAAATTAAGTCAGTAAGAGGAAAAAATATGCAAACAAATATATTTAAATATAATTATATATTGTGACAAGTGCATTTTTAGTTATTATTTTCATAAGTTGAGTTAAATGCATTTTAATAGTTAATTGAATTATATTAATTCATTTCGTAACAAAAGATAAAGAGACGCTACAGAGTTTACAAATCTTCTCAGTTTCAAATGAATTTTGATAATGTACTGTTGGATCAAACTTATTCCTTAGATAACATCATGGATCTATCTGCACGAGAAAATAAAAATAACTAGGAAATGTTTTCTCACCCTGAAGCTAAATAGTAAAGCACAGGTGATTTTCATATCACTAAACTGTCTTGCATCTCCTCCGCTCCCACGCACATGCACATGTACTCACAAGAGGGTAGCTACCTCCAAAGTATGAACTGAATAAATTTTCTAGCTCATATTATCCATGTTCAGGTATTATCCAGGTTAATGCTAGGTTGCATGGATTAAAGCCATGCAGGGACATTAATAACAATTTTAATAGAATGGAAGATTGGAGGCACATTACTCATGTCTGTGCTTTGGTCCTATTTAGTTTATAATCACAGATACAATCTTAGAATCTGTGAATTACAGATGGAAAAACATTGATCTAGGCAGCTCTGCTTTCTTATCAAGTGTCTACTTAAAATATTTTTTAAACTGTAATTATTCCTGGAAATATTGCTGATGAGAAACATTTAAATCTACAAGAGTATACCAAGAATATTCTCAACAGACAATATGATTAACAAATAAATATTCAATTATGTATTTTTATGCAGCACAGAACATCACAAATTGTAGCACATTGGTTTTACGGTCTATTTGTGTTTTTGATTTAGTATTTTAGTATTTTGATTAGTACTTTAGACTTTTTGGATTAGTAATAGTTTTGAAACTGCAAGCAAGTGAGCAAATACAACGAATATAAAATGGAAAAGTTAGGAGGAGCATATCACATGCATCTCCAGGTACTTTTGTGTGAATGGAATGAGAATGAGACCTTTTAAAGAGAGTCTCTCTCTCTTTTAGCAGGTTGAGATTTTAAGTACCTATCTATCTCTCACTTCTACTTCTATGTCTACAGTAGCCCAAGGCTATGACTCCAATGGCCTTCCAGTTTCTAAGATGAGCTAGGTCTTTGTTCCACCTTACATCAGTTGTCACCACTTTTTATGCTTAAAAAATGTGTCAAATTATCATCAATAAACTGTGGAGTTGTCTATCAAGAATTGACAAATGAGCTGATCAACTTTTAGATGCAAAAAATTTCCCGGAGAATAACTGGTTTGAGATTACCCTTCTCATTAGGTTAGGTTGACCCAAGATTGGAGGTTTTTCAAGTTTTTGCTTAATTGTTCTATCTTTAAATTGCCTGCACAAATAGAAATAAAATTTAGAAACTTACTAAGGAGTCTTCACTGATTTCTTTCTCCATTTTTTCACAATAATATTCCAAAGTACTTTCCTGGCATATGTCTGAATGTCTTCTTAACATCTTACTTCTTCAGTGTTTAGTGTCTTTTCTCATGCTACATCCAATATGATTTTCTTTGTGACTTTTGGCATGTCCAGAATAAAACAAATCAAAATCAAATACACTTCAGTCTGAATTAGTTGGTTCAGGTCTTGAAAACAGTATGCACACACTGGTCTGCATAGCTTAGGAAAACAGTCTGTTTCTTAGCAGGTTACTCGTTCTGATAAGTGTGCTGCACAACAGCGTTGTCTGTTCCAGTGCTAGAGTGTTCAAAGACACTCTTTGATTCGGTATGCTTATCATATATTCCGCAAATGAATCTTCAGAGTCACAAGAATGCCTTGACAACTCCAACCAAGAATGGTATATAAACCACTAGACAGTGTAACTTTGGCAGCCAATCCTGCTTTTGCTGTTAAGTTTTCACAGGCTTGGACCAATGCTAGGTTTGGAAATGCTGAAATGTATCTTCTTCCATTTAACGAAGATGTTCAGCCTTCCACAGCTTGAAATATGTTTAAATAAACATGACAACATTTCATCAAAAACTAATATAAGTAAACACAGGTCATCCCTCACCATCAATCCATGCCATTCCAGTATAACTTATATCTCCCTCATCATTTAAAAATGATGGGAACCTACTCTGCTTTCCTACTCTGAATAGTGTTTCATTATAGTTAAAGCGTTAACTTCTAGATCTGTAAGCTATTCTTCTGTCATAAAGTGTGCTTATTGAGCAGTGATTATTACTGAGTAGTAGTTATTACAGGGATACCTCCCTAATGTACCTAATATGTTCCATATTGTTTTTCATGAACTTGATTTTAATATTCTTATCTTAATTTTGGGAAAGTAGATTTCTAATTTATTTTTTTTTCCTGCTGAAAACTTGCTTACTACCTAAGTCATGAACTTGCTATTCATACAGTTAACAGGGAAATACATAATACAGCCATATATATTTTTGACATAATTTGTCAAAAATAGCAATATGAGATTTTATTTTTTAATCTAATTATATATAAATGTATGTGCACATGTATATATACATACATACATATATAAATATACACACACAGAGAAGCAGTAAGACTATGTGGTTCGGTGCATCAGCATATTTAGTTAAACCCAGAACCTACCTTTGCAGTCAACAGCACGCTGAAGTAGTTGTTCATGATATCCAAATGTCATTGACTGCTGTGTGACCAACCAGTAATCACTTATAACTAGACTAATTACCAGTAGTAGTCTCTTCCAGTGAATGGATCAAAGCATGAATTCATAGTTTAGGATAAATGACAAATAATTCAACACTTTAGCCATGGTTCTCTTAAAATATCAAAGGTTAAATAAACCACATAGTGATAATTGATCCTGAGCTTAAGATAAAAGACATTGCTAATTGCAGCACAGATTAAATGAATTAAAATTGCTAGGAAAGAGAACCCATATTTATATATTTCACATATTTATTATCTTATTTAGCAATCTCTGTAAATTGCAAATTTAACGATATACTATCTATCATATCAGCGTTTCCAAAGCATTAGATACAATTAATGATTGGTTTTGGTAGTACTCATGTAATATTTGGATTCTTTATTTACATGATAAATTACCTTAGCTGCTTACAGCAAATCCCCTGGTCTCTTCCTTTTTCATCCTCAGTTAAATATCTAATCCAGAAATGTTCCTGTGGCTTGTTGCAGAGTTTCTTGGAGATGACCAGGAGGTGATTTATCCTGGCATGGTACTATGTCAGTTTTTAATAGGTCTAATTTCCTAACTCCCTGCTTCATTGTGACCATAAAGCTTTTTAGCATTTCACTTGCTTCACTAGGAAAATTTATCCCAGGCTGTGGAATATGACCTTCAAATTTTTTCATGCATATACTAGCAAAGAATTCATTCAGCCTCTTGGCAATATGAACCTCATTTGTCATTAACATCTCACTTTTGTCCTTCAATAGTTCAGCTGACTCCTTGTCTACCTTCCAGATGATATTGTAATTGCAGCATTTTAATCTATTTATTATTTTAGTATCTAGTCATCGTAACAGTTAGAACCAAGAAATCTAGAAGGAATTTTTACTCCAACACTTTTAGAAAACCTTTTTGTCTTGCAGCTTATTAGTAGCTTGCACAAAATAAAAAATATGCAATTTGCTTGCTTCCTACTGTACTGTCCTTTCTCATCTCTGCCTTTTTCCTATTTTCCTTCCTTTCTTCTTTCTTTCTTCGAGTTCCTTTATTTTATCTGAGGCCATATCATTTTTTAAAAACAAGCAAAATAAACTCTCTAGTATTATTCTGGACTCTATTATTTCACTATGGATATTTTTTCTCCTCCTTTCTATTCCCAAATATGCTCAGATTCCTCAAGATGACATTAAATTGTCTGTCTTATCTTTGTATTCTTTGTTTGTAAAGTTTTATTTATTAAGGTGTATGTTGCCTGAAACACAGATTCTCTAAAGGTTATACGCCTCCTATGTCTGTGTAGTGGTGGCAGCAGCTAGATATTTTCTACTTCAGTAGGAGACACTAGCTTCTTGCCCCAAGAGCTTAACAGACAAGCTTGATAAGGTCAAATAAAATCAAAAAGTCTGTTTGGATTTGCTCTTCCTTCTAAATTGTCTTGTAATACATATATATATGTGTGTATATATACATATATATATATATANCTTTTATTGTATAGTAAATTCAAATACTAAGTTTTCATTCCTGTAGTCACAGGAAATTCATATTTCAGTAGTGACCTATACTATAACTATGTCTAATACAATCTTCTTGCTTTAAGAATATAAAGAATGAATACCTCAGGACATGCATTCCCTACAAGCACTCTACACAGCACAACAACCTTACTTGTAGTAAATCTTCTTGGTTGTATATTCCAGCTTGTCCGTGCAAAACTATATAAAACCTTTAATATTAATCTGGGTTAATTTCCATTTCCCAAGCAAGTTTTGATAATGTTTCCCAAATCTTTTTTTTTTCGCCCACTAATTCTGCTTTACAAGATTATCACTTATCAGCTATGTCATTCTATTTTCTATTATTTTTGGCCATGTGGTGATGTTCTACTGAATCGCTGCACTGATTTTGGACTGTTGCAGCTCACCACCCTTAGTTACTTGGCCAGCTAAGAGAGACAGATTTTTTTTCAATTATAATTTTGCAGAGACTTTCAGTTACAGGAAGGGTGCAATTTCTGTTCACGGCATATTTTGGTAGCAGCACAGTCCCATTAGAGGATATTAAAAAAAAAAGAAAAAAACACACAGGAGAAATGACATGATCTATGCTATCCTAGAAGTCTGAGCAATATAAGGAACAAGTAATGAGTAAAGAGTGTTATAAAATGCATTATATAAGGCAGAAACAACAGGTATAATATGAAGCCCAAGATATGGCAGCAATATAAAGCATCATACAAGGCATATACAAAGGTAGCTCAAACAAATACAGACCTGCTAAGCAATAAATTAACGAAAGAAAACAATACAGAATATATTCACTTAAGATTATGAGGAGAAAGTGTTATTTCTGCAGTTCTTATTCAGTACAATTCAAATGTGAGAGACTAACAAAGGGCTAAGAGCAATTAGAGGTGTTAGTGATTCAAAAGTTTTATCTGTCTTCTTCAAAGGTACATTTCGTTTGAGGCATGGAAGGTCAGAAAGAAAGCACATAGTGAGAAAAAAACATCAAGTTGCTGATTAGGCAAGAACTAATGGGCTAAATGTATTCAGCTGACACAGGGCCATTAGTCTGATATAAGCAAAGAAGAGAAATGGCTGTTCCAGTACTTGGGACACAGCACAATAAGCAGAGGCCTTGCAATTCTTTTCAGATTTTGCCTGTAAGTTTCATCCTTATTACACAAAAATCTGAAAAGAATTTTATTTTTTTTGTTAATGTTTTGTAAATGGTAATCAAAAAAACAAACAAGCAAACAAAAGGTATCTGCAAGTCCAATTTGTGAACCCAATATCTTATGCTGCACATTGAACATTAGAGTAAGCAGACAAAGGGAATTACGTAGTTGTTGCTTAATAGGAAATGACACCAGGTGACAGATGATGACAAAATGGAGTACTCTATCTCTTCTTTCCTTGAGTCTTCACAGAAAACTTAATTGGACCAGATATGCAGCCCATATTAAGTAACAGGAAAAGATCACGGGTCAAGATATAAGTAAAGATATTAAAGAATGTTCCAAAAGCTCATATGAGATGTATTCATCAAGTCAGCTGAGTCTAATGAAATGTGCCTAAGATTATGTTAAGAGCTTCCTATAGCACAGAACTTTTTCATCAGGAATAAAGTGGCAGAACAAGCGTTATTTATTTCTAAAACCAAAGCAACTGTTTGCCAAAGAAACAAACTGAATATGTTTTATATTTTTTTACATTTTTTTTAATCTTTTATATCATATTCCATCTATCTTGTGTATTAATTTCTTACCATTTCTTACCATTTCTTCAGTGAATATTTTAGGGAGTTATGTGGATTAAGAAATATTTATGTATCAAATAAATTATTACTTATTAATATATCATCATAGTTATATTATTCCTGCAAATTCAAGGCCAAAGAAAGGCTTTTCCAGTATGCAGCACAAACATTCAAGCTTAACAGAAATAACCATGGTTGAAGTCAGTAGTCTGAATCAAGCAAGGAAGGAACATAATATCCTGTCGCCTGTGGTAGAGACCATTCTGTAAAAGGCTTCTCTTTCACTCCTTTGATTTTGAAAAGAAATTCTGTTCTCACTGAATCTGTTGCATACAGAGCTACAAAAAGATTATTTTTATTATTCACTTTTAAAAGACGTTCAAGAAAATTATCTAGAAATCTTAATTCTTAATTATATTTAATAAATAGATTGCTAAATTCTTGTGATACTTTTAGTTCTATTTTTCAGTTTAGTTCATGTGGATCACAAATAACTTTGAGTAAAAAGTTTTTCTGTGAGGTGTTTTGAATTTGTAAAAAATAATTTAGGTTACAGTCCATCAACAGGAACTAGTAATAGTAGGACCCATAAAATCTACTGGATTTGGGATTTTCTTGCTTTTCTTTATCTGCCACAAAAAAAAAAAAAAAAAAAAAAAAAAAAAAAAAAAAAAAAAACCTGTCACAGTTTGACTGCAATATAAACTTCAAATTTTGTACCCATGCTACCTTAGATTCTTGAGCAATTTAGTTATTTGTATGTCTTTAGAATAGATCTTTTTAGTTGATAAAGGTATTTTTAGCTGAACTCTGTGGAAAATGTGGGGAAACATGCAAATATTTAAGAGACCAAAGTGAGAGCCATTTAAAACTAATTTTTGTGTTACATAGAGCCTTATCTTAAACAGTATTGATCTAATACTAAAATCCTGAATAATGAACTTTTGTGGGAATTTTAAGCACAAGATAGATTAGGAGTAGGATAGGGATGCTAAAAAGTACATCATCTGGATGGGAGAAAAAAAAAAAATCCAGCTCCTAAGGAATTTCTTGAACTAATGCAAAAGATTTAAGCATTTAAGCAACATTTTATCGAATGCTGAAAAAATGCAGAGCTGACAATAGCTCATTTCAAAGTATTTGATATTTTCAATAGACAAGGGACGAAGAGAAAATTAGGATATTGATGAATAAGACTTCACTCATTCTAAAATGCGATATATGAATATTACATATTTTAAGTACACAGTGAAAAGAAAAGTAAAAAGAGTTTGCCATGAAACAAATGTTTGAATAACAAAGGGTGCTTTGGCCAATCCAAACTCAGTGGAAGACCCAGGTAATTTATTTTAAGATAACAAGTCTCCCATTTGCTTTTGCAAATATAGAAAGTATTCTGACAATGTGAATACTAATTCACACTCTAAATAAAAACAGAAAATATTTTTGAGGCAGAAAATTATGCACAGATCCAAGTAATAGCTTATTTAAAAAAAAAAAGAAAAATGTAACTACATGGTGATGGAAATGGTGCAAACCAAGACAATGTCCATCAGGAAAGACAGCGAGAACTACAGTGATTTACTGCTCCCTACAAGGATTTTCAAATGCCATGAAACTTTGGCAAGGAGGGTGTTACTGGCACACTCAGATCACACAAGTAATCAGCAGCAACAACAATACAAAATATTTCCTCACAAGATAAACAGACTATCTGCCTGAAAGAAAATGGACGCAGATGCGTACATTGGTGTGGTACCAGAAAAAAATGGTATTAGCAATAAATGCAACAAGGGGAATGCAAAGTGCTCCTTAAAAGAACCTGTGAATGAATGAATGTATAAATCCTTAATTATCAAAAAGGTTTTTAGAGCAGCAAGAGACCTCACAGAATGAGGAAGACAGGAAAATTCTCAGCATAGTCCATGGCTAAAGGAAAACATGTGCTTAAGTCTTTTATATTTATTAAACTTCTTCTTACCTTACTTAGAAAGGTTACCTTACAATAAAAGAAGGAATGAAGAAGTTTCCTACACCAGCTTATTAAAGAGCAAGAAAAGTCCATTAGCTACTGCAAGAGGAAAATACCAAGAGATTTACTTATGCAGACTAAAGAGAAGATATTCTAAGAAACATACTTTTTCCCATATGTGCACACATGGACTTTTGCTTTGTATATCAGAACATATATTTTTAAAAATATGATATGCACGTATGCACATTGAACACATACTTTGAGAGAATTTGTCCTGAGAGATTTGTATTGTAGGCAAAAGATATTTAATTAGAAACAACATTTTAGATGATATGAATGGCACTAAAAAAATAGAGAAAAAGAAGATCTGTTTCAGATTGTTTTAAAAAGAACAGGAGGTGCAAAGGAGTGAACTTACCAAGGTGAGGAAGATGATCAAAGTAAGACTCAGAGCATTACCAACCTGCTTTCTGAAAGACTGGTAATGAGTTTCTGCTATGGTGAAGTAAGTAGGGTTAGTTGCCTATCATCTGTCTGGCTGAACCTACAAGCTGAGGAAAATATAATATAGAATTTGTTAAATAGAGAGGGGATGACATTTTTAATGCTGGTTTTAAAAATAAAAGTATTTAATTTAAGTAAATTACAACGGAATCTAGCAAAACATCAAATGCCACTAGGCTTAATACAATATCAGTTTTGGTTTAAATTTTTATGTATAAGAAGTTCAATATGTGTGTGTGTGTGAGAGAGAGAGGAAGATACAGTAAAATCTATGTTTCCTGATTCAAAAAAAAAAAAAAACAATACTGTTATAGAAAGATTTTTAATAAACAAGCAGAGATTACTTTTTTCAACATTGTGATTGACTCTCTACCCAGGAGACAGTTATGGATTGAAAATACTCTTTGCAGCATTACATGAAACTACAGTGGAGTGAAGTATAGACCTAAATGCTGTACATAGTGCTGTAATGAGAGATCTCTCCTGGGTTGTGGGTTAGATCTGAACTGTGATTGCCAGATCTACTCTGAAATGTGTGACTCAGAAGAAAGTGATTGGTGCTTATTGCTGAGTGGTTGAATGGCATAGCTTCGTTAAGGAAATATTTTTTAAGGAGAATAAGGAGGAAACTGTTAAGAAAAATGTGTGGAATGGTATACAGCAGTTATTTACGGATTAGTCAGATGAAAAAGGCAGTGGAAAACAAGATTCCTTGAAGCAAAATAAACATGAATTGCTTACAATAGCAGGAGAGAAAGAAAAATAAATTTATGTGTCACCTCTTGTTTCCAATTTTCACTTCCTTGAAATAGCCAGAGTACAAACTGATGAATCTCTTGGTCTATGGAAATTTATCTTTTGTAGGCAAAGGAAAAATGTTTACATGCTTGGCACAGTGACGTACTGTCATAGGAGATTTTATCAGGCTTGAATTTTCGTAGTTTATAATATATAATGCATTGAGATATGTCATTAATAAACGCTCCTATCCTTAATCCAAAAATATTGCTAAACACAAAATGAAAATAACAAAATGCTTATGGAAATGTGCTGTAGCACCAGCTTCCTTTATTCAGAGTAGTTAAATTACAGAACTACTTTAGTGAAACATGGCACTCTGGTAAACTGGCAGCTGCAAATAGATTTTGCAAAGGCATTAGGAACAGATGTCACACTGGGGACTTGAGGTTGCATTAAAAATAGATAAATAAATAAATAACAGCTTGTAGTGAACTAAATTCCAGGCAGTTATAGAAATACCAGGGTTCATATCATCAGTAAGAACTAGTGACTTAAACTGGAGAATGGGACTATGGCACCTGGGTTCAGGTAGGACCACAGAGGGAACAAGCAATTCCAAGTGGGTCCATCCTGGTAAATTAAATAGTACCAGGGGCCAGGATGTGCCTATGCATGCCTTGCAGGTAGATCCTGTGCATGATTCAAGAGTCTGTCAAGGAACAAATGCAAAATGGCATTTTGTACATGTTGTATCCTTGCTCTAAGGGTGTAAGACCATTTCCCGTATGTTTTCCTCTAAAAAATCTCCTTCACATTTTTTTTTTTTTTTTACATTTTTAAGAACTTAGGTATGACGGAGACTATATAATGCTGTATTATATTAATGCTTTATAGATTACTGTTTTAATGCTATATGAATAGTAATGTATTTGAATGCATTATATATATTACTGTATAATACAGAACCTGTTGTCCTTTGATAATAGGTCATTACAGCAAGGGAGGTGACCTTATCATACTAAGGACAAAGACAGTCCAGTGATAGATATCTAGGTGCCCATATTAGGTTGCAGACTTACTTTAGACTATACTTATATTTGCTTTGAAAATGAATTTATATTTGATTTTTTTTAAAAACTATATATATTTGCTTTTTTGCTTTTTTTTTCTTAATTCATAAATATTTGGTACTCCTTGTAATAATCACTTGGCATGCAAAACTGCCTTTAAAAGAAGTTCATTAATTAGATCCCAGAAACAACTGAAATCATCATACCAGAAATTCTGTCAAATACATGTCAGAGTTTTATATAGATTCGGATATAGCACTTCACACAAAGTTTGCAAGAACAAAAGAGAAATTATATATAGTAAAGGTGCTGCTGCTTTAAAATTGAATGCAAATGCCTTTTCCATAAAATCCAGCCTATGAAAATTAATATTTCTACACAGTCCAGTACTTGAATTTGTAAAGCACTTGGAAAAGGAACATGGTTAAATGACTCATGATTACAATTACAAGCTATCACCTTCTCTATCATAACTTTTTTCCTCTTTCTATGGAAATTATTCAGACCTCCACACTATTTCATTTTTCTCCTTAACATGAGCCAAATATATTTATCTACTTTGCTGTTATATCATGCCTATGTACTGTAACTGTAGAATTATTGTTCTCTTTAAAGTGTAATTTCTTTTGCAGTCAAGTGGAATAATTAGTTCCTTTTCTTCCACAGATGAAGCTTGTCTCATCTTTGCTGCTTTAAAATGGAGCTCTCTCTAGCTGAATATGCCTTCTTGAATGATATGAGGGTCCTTGGTTGTGCCACTGCTTTGTATGAACTCACAATATGATGATTTCTCACCTCGCTGAATACGAGTTTGCTCCTCTCCTCTCCTCTCCTCTCCTCTCCTCTCCTCTCCTC
>VZSV01000146.1:1745317-1759650 GCA_013398735.1 Nothocercus julius | reverse complement strand
AGCAAAAAACCTTTAATTTACAATATTCATACAATGATTTCAGATGGGATAGTCAAGAGGATAAGCTTTAGCTTAGCTTTGTTGCTACTGATTCCTATCATTCCCTCCTTATTCTCCAGTTAGCTTATAGGGTTTGCATGCTGAACAATATGCTATTTACACTTATCACCCCACTGAAATCAGGTACACCTCTCACAGGGAGGAAATCTTGCAGAATTTTATTAGGAGAAGAAAAATGTGGTTTCCCATCCAGGATTGCTGCAGAAAATCTGTGGTATATTACAATAGCTTTTCAAGCCAGAACCATTACCGAGATTAAAAGTTCTACTCAAATAAGTAAAGATGTGTTGATTCTTGTTTAAATCCAATCATCATCTATTTTGTTTCAATAAAGTTTTGTTTGTTTGTTTGTTTGTTTGTTTGTTTCAGCTTTACTGTCACTGAATGAAGCTTAGTCCATACAAATATGTAAAGATGAAAGGATTGTCTGAATTTAGAAGCTATTGGGCTTTTAGCATATATTGTAGGCAGAAAACCACCTTGACTGGGGCAAGTTCTCACCAATGAAGACAATACCTTAGCAAGGCCTTTTTCAACATACTGTGAAAATTGCACAAGACATTCAACTGTAAAATTGGCTAAAATCTACATAATTACACTATACTGAAGTGACAGAAAAAGACGGAAGTAGACCATTTCCTCTCCTCTCTTCTCATCCCCTCTTCCTCCTTTCCCCAAGACGAATGTTAACATTATGCAATAAGCAGAGGAAGCCTAAAATAAGGCAAAGAATATGAAAGCCAAATTTGGCATGTGAGAAAAGATCTTTTTCTACATACATATTAAAGATTTCTGTTCACAAATTCAGAGACATATTTTCTTCTCTCAGGAGGAAAAACCCACCAAACAAATCTCAGAAGGAATTAAACTCAGCTGAAGATAGGCTAAGGAAATCCTCCAGTTTACAGTATTTTGTTCAGAAATAATGTGATTATGAGAGATCTCACTAAAGAAAAAACTTCAGTGTATATTTTTGAAGTAAAAAAATATATTTTTTAAATCTATGTGAATTGTGAATGTCTCATTTTCAAACATATCAAAACAAATTATATTAATAATTAACATAATTAACATTTAGTCAGATTCCACCATAAATTCTTCAATTGTAGTAACAATCAACAAAGAGGAATGCAGTAGACCAGGGGAAATATTAACTGAAAGTCATCTTTTAATTGTATGCTAAAAAGCATAATGCCATCACTACTTTCCTGAAGGCAGACAGAGGATTGTATTTACAATTCATCTATGGACAGGTGCCCAGATTTTAGCTTATCTATCATTTGCTACATGCTGAGTTTGTTGCATACAAGCTGCCATTACTAATAGTTTGGGTTAGAGCCACGAAATTTCAAATACTGTGTATTTCAGGTCAAAGCACAATCTAGTTACTGTTATATGAAATACATTCACCATTCCTCCTGCTTAATGAAGACTCCTGTGAACTGCAATATACATTTACTTCTTTATGCTCTTTTTTGGAGGGGAAAAACCAAGGTGCTAAAATTATCCTTTGTCTATCATGCAGAATCATAGCTCTATTTCTCATCTAAAATCCTCTAATTTCTAGTATCCTCTACAACGTTCTTCACAGTTGCTATCCATGTTACACATGCTATGCAGATGACAGAATGAATAGCTTGCGTTTCAAATAATATACCATGTAAAGAAAAAAATGTGTTCTCTGTTCAGTATCAAATCTTCCTAAATATAGGTTAGAGCACATCCAGTCTGACCTTTTATGTATACTGCACAAGAGTGAAGGAACTTTGCAGTGAATCACTATAAGGAGGATTGGAGGCTACAGTGTATTTTACTATGCACTTCAGAATTTCCATTTGAGGTTTTAAGGTCAATGAGCTGCTGGCTTGTCTAGCAAGTGCATATCTGGTATTACTGTAATGACAATTTCAGCATAGAGAGTTGGAATTTATATATAGACATTTTATCTGCACTTTTTTTTTTTTTTTTTTTTTGTGGAAGAGCATTCCTAAAGCCATAACAGTATACTGTAAAAAGTGAGATTTTTCCTTTATATATCTTATCTAGATTGTAGAGCATGTATTTTCAATAGTAATTTTGCTACAGTTGAATCAGATTTGAAAGATAAGAGCTGGGAGCCTAAAGATTGGGAATATTTTCAAATTTTCATGGATATTGCTTTAAGATTTTATTTGTTATTTATATTTTAGCAGACTAGAACAGACTAGAAGCAGCAAATGTTTACTTAAAATAGCAATGGGGACTACTTAATAAAAAGAAATGAGCAACCTTAATTAAACATACAAACAAACAAAAGCAACAAAAAAGTTGTTTTCATGTCAGGTATTTTTTGTTTGTTTGTTTGTTTGTTTACCAAGAATTGCATTTACTCTTCAAAGCTCCCAAACAAGACTTTGGAAAAGTTTTGTTTGTTTTTTCCTCTATCCAGTATCCATAAAAATATTTCTACACCCAACTTCAGCTTTATCTTAGATCCACTTTGAGAGCCCAAGTTGGGTTTGTGTCCTGTTTCCTGAAATGTAAGACTATCGAATATCCACTGTTTATACAGACCTCATTATAACTTGCAAGTGAAGCAAGTGCCGCATGCTTATGAAAGCATTTAGATCTTATTGGGTGCCTTATAAACTGAATTTTGCAAAAAAGTCCAGGAAATGAAACACATTTAAGAAATTTATGCTTTCTCACTTTTTTTTTTAATTATATTTTATTGACTAATAACCTCTCTGCCATACTCTCTGTTGGGTATCTTTTATATTTTATAATATATATATGCATGGCCTGATGGACATGCCAAAGGATCCAAGGTAATATTTAGAAAATATCGACTGAAGAGCAGTTTTAGTACCTTAGGGAATGTAAAGCAGCTGAAGATGCTAAAGCAACTGAATCCAATTTTTAGTGTAGGACTAGAGGGTGTGCACATGCATGAAAGACCATAACTTCAGTGAGAAACAGGAATCTGTAGGAGACTGAGCCTCAGTGACTGAGTGAGATATGGGATTTACATTGGTGATATCTGACTCCTATTTACAGATAAGAAATTGGTTAGAACCATTGTACTGCATGGTGATACCATTATTAAATTTATGTTAGGTGCATGCAAGCATCTTTTTATAGTTTATCTGAAAATCCAGGGAGTGATAATAAGTAGCAGCATGGTTTAAATCCTCTTTTTTTTTTTCTCTTTTTTTTTTCTTTTGTGTGTTCAGTTTTTGCATATGAAAAAAATTTAAATGATTTTTACCATATTTTCATTAGCACTAAAATACTGTCAGAGTCATAAACAGCACTTAGGTACAGTCTTAGAACTGAAGCAAATATCCAGATACGCTGATAACATATTTTCAAGTAATGATTATAAAAATGAAAGAATCACTTTGGATGAAATTAAATTTTCATCCTTTATGACGAGGCCTATATTTAAACACTTCAGGAGTATCTGATGAAACAGTCAAAGCACTATTATCTTTTATTGTGCTTTTTTTGCCATAGGAAACTCAAAACTTAAATATTTTTATTTTAATCCTTTAAAAAGAAATAAACAGGAAAAACATCAATTAAAATACCTAACAGGAAGGTATTAATTTTGGCATTGGTGCTTTAGCAAATCCAACAGTTATGTCCAATTGAATCAAGAAATAACTGGAATAAAAGAAAAATCTACTTGAGCCCTTTGAATATCTTAAGTGATAGACCTGTAAGATAGCTAAAAAATAATACTTTTGTATAACTTTGATATAGCATATATTATAGTCAGAATTAAAGGAGCAGGCAAGTCCTATATCATCATCTTATATCTTGGAATAAAGAGATCTGCTGATATGAAATCTGAGGTGACAAAAGAAGCCAGTGGCAGAGGAAAACCTGGAACTAATATCTTCTTTCATAATCATCTCTTTCATATATTAATCAATATGTCCTTCATAATTCTCAGTTCTGTGTTCTTCACACAAAACCAAAATTGCTATTTAAGTTTATTCTTCATTGGAGAGACCTTTACTCAAAGCCTGTTTGACTGAATCACAGAAAACACAGTACAATGTTCTAAATCAATTTAAAAGTTTCCACATCTGAAAAGATAGTGGCTTATTTAGCAGGCTAAATCAAACTAAATCCCCTTCTCATCTTGAGTGCTGCACTGACTGATCTCTTTAGTAAAAAGCTGGCTGGAATTTATATGTTCCTCTAAAACATTTTATTAGTCTCATTAAAATAATAAGCCCTGATAAATTCAAAGTCAAACTGCAGTCTGATCACCGGTAACCTCCTTCTGGACTTCACAACTTAAAGCTATTAAGGTATCATAACTTACAGGACATGCTCAAAGAATCTTAGATCCTCCGGTGGTGAATGCCAGGGGAAGCCAAATCAGCAGCTGCTACTTTTTCATCTTCATGCCTGGCTGCTGCCAAAACAATCCCTACATAAAATGGGATTTTCCAGCCAGGTGGCCACCAGAAAATGTCAGTCTCTTAGGCCCTCTAAAATCAGAATCTAGAGTATTCAATTAAGACAGTATTTTGCAATGCTTTATAGCACTTTTGTGCCTAGATTATATTTGTGTTGCCAAGAAAGTTTCTTTATACTACATTAATTTGTTACCCTAAAGTTGCAATTGTTGTTAGGTGATTGGAAATACTGGAACGTGAAGTAAGTGGACACATTAGCATTCATTTTACTCCCCATCAAGGAAGCAGAGGAGGTAATACATATTTGTCAACATTGTTGAGACTGACAGACAATTAGAAATCAAAAATAGTGACCAACCCTTTTGTCAAGGAAACTCAATGTTTTATTTTTGAAAAAGATACATTTGAAGTGAAGCTTGTTAGCCTGAAGGAACTTTTCACCATCTGAAAAAAAACTCTCAAGATTAATATCATAGAAAGATATGATATCTTTGTAACTTCTCATTAACAAAAAGGTAACTACTCAATAGTCTGCTTGNACTTACTTGTTTCTTTCCAAACAAGGCAAGGTAAATCGCACTGTCTTCTTTAATTTATTTATTTATTTATTTATTTAGAAGAACAGTTGAGAACAGCAAAATGAAAAAGTAAGCTGAAAGAAGTTAACTTCCTTTGGCTTCCAACGGGTGTCATGTCAGCAACAGCAAATAGTATAACGCCTTAATAACAGCAATGTTACACATACAAACAGAAATTTAAAATTGATTTAAATTAGAGTGTCAAACATGATACTGTAAGTTCTTTTAAAATTCCTGAAGATTGGCTTTCTTAGCAAAAATAATCTAATAGGAATGTAATTAAATTTTATTTATACACATGGATTAAAACGGTAGTAGAAAGGAACATAAATTCAATGAACCATATTGAGGTCTTTCATAATGAGGGTCAAATCATATAAATCAATGTATTCACCAAAATATTTTATTTTGCTCATTTATTAAAATTTTAATATGTTCATCTGAATGGTTCACCATAAATACTCTTCAAAGTCAGAAGAGGTCTATTCAGTAGAGTTACTGGAGTCTAGAATGCAATTCACTAACGTATGCAATAAAAATCAAGTGACTCCTGCTCTGATACTGCATGTTTGTCTTCACTGACTATGTAGGTGATCTAAGGCAACTAAGTCAGTTGTGGACATCTACACTACTTAAAGTTGCATGATTTTAGTCACTCATAAAGCATCTAAAAAAGGTTACTTTCAGATCACCAGAATTATCCTTGTTTAACTGTAAATCCTGGGTGATACGATCAGTCTCTCTATTGGTCATCTTTATGTCTTATTTCCTATGTTACTCTCCTTTTAGAACTTCCTTTCTAAAATGGAACTACTTTTATGGGTTTATATTCCTTTATTTTTTATTGTCCAAGTTGCCCTAAATTCAACAAAAAAGTAACTGCTTCCAAACTCTCCTTCACTTTTGTGAATACATCAATAACAACAGACATTAATTTAACCTGCTAACAATGCGGTCTTATTTCTTCAAGGCATTCCTATGCTGAAAGGAGCTCCTTTTGACTGAAAGTTCCAAATAACAAAAATTAAACAAACAGCTATAGATAATCTCTATTGAGATTCAAGCCCTAAAGCTTTTGGATTAGATCTGGCTTAGGCAGTAATAACCTAGGTATCTGACTCCACCAAGAGTAAAAGGCTGTTACAGTCATTTGGTCAAATTAGAATGAAGCAAGCTGTTGCACCAAAAGCAACATAATTTGGATTTGCTAGACACATTGCAGACAAAAGATTAACTACATTTTTCTTCTTTTTTCCCCAGTGAGTTACATAATTTTATTCAGACTCATTAGCTAAAATCAGCCTGCATGTACAACATTTTAGAATACATTATGTATTAACTATTTCTATCACCTTCAAAATCAATATTATTTATTATAATAATTCAACATGAAAAAAAGACTGTCATGGGTCCTTTCCTTTTTCTTGATTTAACTTGCTGTGGAGGGATTCTGTATCCGTATGATGGCATTCTAGCAAATGAACAATATCCCAGCTCCTGCAAGGCTTTCTGTGTAGCATTGAACATTTACTTCTTCTCATTCTTCCATTTAGCATTTGAGACAACAAACTAAACAAAGCTTAGCTCTATCGCATGGGATTTTGAAAGGATAAATACCCCTAGGATTCGAAGGTCTTCAATAATAGAAGCAAGTAGTACAAATGCTTAGGGTAATTTGGAAATTTTTTTGAGAAGTCTATTGACTTCATCTTCGCTGCAATTCATGTGTGCTTTGTGAGATTCAAGGAGAATTTAATAAAATAGGCTTTTATGCTATTCCTCTAGTCTTGATTATACTGCTCATCTCAGAAACACACTTTTAATATGCTCTTGCTGCAAGATCTGCTTGTATATATAACATACAAGTTATAGGCTTTACAAGAGTAAAATAAATAAATAATAATACTCATTGATACAGGAAACTGGACCAAACAGCAGAGCTTCACAATCCAGGAAGTATTCCAAACATTGCCAACAATGTTGATTATACACTGACCTGATTTCAAAAAGCCAAAGAATAATTTGTTTTCTTCCCCTGCTTGGTCTACATGTTGTAGTGAGAACATAACACATAGAAGGGAAGGTGAATCCCTTCTGGCTGAAAAGGCAAATCCAAGAACATTTCCATGTCTTGTCAATACAACAGTTAGGTGAAAACTATCATTACTAGCAGCTTGTATTTTCAAGGAAAGCTGAAGAAGTTAACTTATGGGCCTGGATCAGGGAGCAGTTTCAAATTTCTCAACATGCTAAGGCACAAATATGTGGGATGTAAAACTTCTGACATACCTTTTTTCAACACTTAATATAAAATGGCTAAAGCAGCGTTCTGTTGATATTCCAGAAGGCATCCAAAAGACTGAAAGATCTTAAAACAAACAAACAAAAACCTTCTTTTTTTCATTGACATTTGTCTAACATCTACTCCTTGAATTTCTTTGTCCTCTTTTTTTAGTTAATAGGGACATTTTCATTGAAGCAGGGAATCTGTTTCTAAATCTGCTGGCTCCTGCTGTTTATGAAGTAGAAGTTCTTTGTACTTCTGGGGAATAAACATTGGTTACGTGAAAATAACAACCAGATCAGAAATGAGTAATTATCACTTTATTTGGGAAATCTGGAGCAGGAACAGGTGAACTCCTAGAAACAAAGGTTTAGTTCTCATACAAAAGGGTATAGCAATTAAAAAAGAGAAGAACAGGAAAAATATATTGTGCATTTCAGATAAAGATTTCCAGTATATTTTGTAAACTTTAATAAACAATGCAACAGCCATGTGAGTGAGGCATAATTATGCCCATTAGAAAAAAATAACATCTTAATGTGAGATCTTCAGTTTTGAAAGGGGTTCTAGTAACACCTACGGGACTGCAGTTTCTACATGCAGAGCAGATACTATAGCAAGAGTAATACAATATCTCTTGTATCATTTAACTTTAAGATTTAACCCTGACCTGACAAATTTACCCATACAATTCAGTCTCTAAAGACCAGTTACCACTTTTCAAAAAGATGCCCAATATGGCCAGCCTGAGCACTCCAAATTTCATGTATTAGGCTTCACAACAGAATCTATGGAACAGAGATAGGTACCTGCACTCCCAAGCATCTCGTTATGGGATCCATAGCAGTCAGTACACTGAGTAAACAAATGCCTGAACAAGGAAAAGCTGGGGGAATAAATTTATCATATATTCCAAATCAAGTACTTATATTTTAAATGCCATGTCTAAAATCTATTTCCCATTGTATGGCTAACACATCACCAACCCTATAATCAGACAAGGAACTGTGTTTAAGACACCGGAAAAGTATACCTTCCCAAAGTTTTATATTTTTCCCTACCCACAAATACATACATATTCAGGAGACTCAGGATCATGAAAAAACATTACTACTGAGACATATAAAAGGATTTCCATATATAGCCTTGAGCACTAAGGTTGTAATTTCTTTTTCCTCCTCTAAGAATGACATCAAAAATGCAACCTACATTTCTAAAGTGATCTGGGAGTATCTCCAGAGAGAGAAAAATAAAACCAAGAGAGAAAAGAGACAAAAAGTGGCCAGAGGAATAACAGAGAAAGAATGAAATGGAAGTAGAGTCTGACAGTGAGGACACAGTGAAAAAAAAAAAAAAAAAAAGAGAGAGAGAGAGAGAGAGCGAGAGAGAGAGAAATAAAAGCTTAGAAGCTTAGAATTAAAACAACAGTTAGAGATGAAGAAAAGGATTAATATTCATTGCAGAGTATTTATAAAGATTCACAAATCCATGTTTTAAGGTAATACCAGTATTTGGCTTGTTTGCCAGCTGTTTACAACAGAAATCTTAAAGCTCCTATAAAATTCCTAGAATATTCAAGTAGTAATATATTGTCTATTACATCTATATGTACACACATATATATATATATATTTTTTTTTTTTCAAAGCCTCAGGATATATTGTTTCATTAGCTCCCTGGTATAGTGTTCACCAGCAAATGCATAAAACCACAACCATATATTCCTTCAGATCCTCCTAAAGGCTCATTTTACAGCTGAGGGAATATCACTTCAGTACATTTTGATTTGTTTTGGTTTTTGTATTTATTGATATGATATGTTTTGAATTTTTCCAATATGTTTATCATTGATTTTCAATGTTTCAACCAAAACTGAATATCATTGAAATCATACAGTTTGAATCATATGGCTAAAAATAATATTATTATTTTAAAAATGGGCATAATTGCCAGACATGGGATAAATACAATGGCATTACAAATCTCAGGCCACTTCATGAACACTGGAACTATTAGGTAATGTCTGTATATCATCAATGTAAATCACTGTTACAGATGGATAGAAAGATCATTCAAGCAGGATGTAGGTAAGAGTAAGTTAGCAGCAGGAGACAGCTAACTGAGAGCCTGAGCTGATAACTATCAGTCTATGACTTGGTCACCAAGAGAAAAGACAGGTGTTCTGAAGGGACATGTTTTAATGAGCAATTGTAAGATAGGCAAACTGTCTGAGATTTTAAATTAATTCTTGTAAATGCAGAGATTTCTTTTTCAGTTGTTTGTTTGCTTTTTTTTTTTGAAAAATAATTATTTTGTTTTAAAATGTTGCTTATGTCTTATCTCCTAATTTTAGTCCTCTGACTGAAAAAAAAAAAAAAAAAAAAAAAAAGCGAGGGCCCAGGGCACAGGTCATAGTAGCTATCATGATTAGCAAACTGGAGAAAGTAAACTGGAGTTTTATTGGCATCCCAGAATCCCATTCCAAAGAGGAATGGAAGCATGAATGCAACGTTAACACGTAACTGCAAAAGAGACTTAGAAAAGGCACTTTGCACAGGCCTTTGTGACAAACAGCTAATATCCTCCTCCTCCATCACTTCTTTTGTAGCAAACTTCTATTTTCAACAATTAAAGATTAACTAGTTCTGGGAGTCCTACATTGATAATGCCTACTGCCGAACACCTATGAATTAGGGCTTTCATTTAAATTATGCCTTACATATTATGTGACAGTGATATAAAAGTATCCTGAGGTAATTCCATGTTAGATTTTGAAGCACATCCAAAAAATCTAGAATAGACTGCTGACGCTGATTTATATATTATGCTCATCAAGATGGTTTATCAGACAATGTGTGCATGATGGCATAAGAAAGAAATAAGTATGCTCAAAGAAAACATTAAAAGGTCTTTAGATTAAAAAGAAAAATATTAAAAGGTCTAGGATCCCTTATTTTGCAATTTGCATAGTTCATTGCACTCTAGACTGCATAATAAAGCAATTCATTAGTTTTAACATCACCCTCTAATATCAGTCTAGTACCCATCTTGAGGATTGAGGCATCTAGAAACACCCACCCCCAACAGGGGAAAAGAAACAGATTTGGTCCTCATATATGAATTTACTGGTATAGGTATCCCTCCATTTTGTCCCTTCACTACTCGAAGAGAAGTAGTAAGAAAATTGCATTATGAAATGCCTGTGAAAAAAAAATGTCCTTGTGACCTAGCTTTTAATCTTGCAAAAGGTCTCAAAATTTCTTTGCTAAAGAAGTAGCTTTCCTAATAGTATGACTCTCAGCTATAGATTCTTCCACTTCTCGTAGTAGGATCAATACCAGAACATCAATAGTAAGCTCTATATTTGTATCTGTATTAGAGATATTTTGCTATTGGGTATCTAACAAATAACTTTGCATGGTATTCAGAGATATTCTCCTGTTGAAAGTACGTTCACATATTAATATTAAAAAGCTTGAATTTTAGAAGCTTTTTTTTCTTTTTTAAATTAGAAAGAAAATGATGTCATGAATAAATGCTCACTACCAGTATCTACTTTTCTAGGAGTCCTACAAGACATTCAGGGTCATCAATTCATGGTATCTCATAATACAAACATCTGAAAGAAGAAAGAAAGCCGAAACAAAGTGCTAACAAGTAGAAAGATTAGAAAAGGTAGTGAAAAGGGATATTACATGACTACAAAGGGAATGAAAATTGAAGGAATTTTTGAATAGAAAGAAAATACAGGAGTTTACAATGACATGAGTGAAGGAAAAAGTGAGTGCAAACAGAAGAAGATAAAAATATTAATGAAGAGAAGAGAAAATGAGAACCATGTAGGTGAAATGATCCTGGAGGAATAAGACCTTAACGAAACTAAAGGAAAATAAATAGATTAATTAATTAATAAAAGAACAA
This sequence comes from Nothocercus julius, assembly GCA_013398735.1. Classification (NCBI taxonomy): domain Eukaryota; kingdom Metazoa; phylum Chordata; class Aves; order Tinamiformes; family Tinamidae; genus Nothocercus; species Nothocercus julius. Next base: position 1,748,395 of record VZSV01000146.1, on the reverse strand, counting down.
CAAAAACAAGTAAACAAACAGACAAAAAAAAAAAAAAAAACAGAAAAATAGCTAGCAGATTGAAAAAGATAAAACTAGTTGAAGAAGTCAGTGAAAATCCTTTAAAGCCATCTGAATATCTCTGTCATCCTACTGTTTTCCTTGGCTGTAAAATTTTGCCTCCAGAACCTAGTTTGGTACTCTAATGTGTCATCTCATCTTGAATCATGGGGAACTGGGTTCTTCCTCACAGGGAGTCTGAAATGGCAAAGTTATTCTTAATGTTCCCGATAGAGCAAGGGAATAAAGAAAAAAAAAATCATGGATATGACATACTGCTTGACGGCAACAAGAGAGGGCAAATAGAATCACTGTAGAAGAAAAGGACTGTCAGTTATACAAATATTGGGTTGCTTAATGTAGGCATTTAGTGATATAGACCTTGATATAGTAAACTGAAGATGGATTTACGTAAATAAGCAGCCTCCATTCTTTATTCTATTCTATCTGCTTATCTCCATTCTATCTGCTTATATATGGTCCAGTCATTATTATTATTTATTCTTTATGAATCTCCTTTACCCATTAGAATAGCAGTGGCACTCTGTGGAAAGAATTCCCCACTGTGATAACGTGTTCCTTCAGGTCTTGATTCTTTAATGGGAAACCATTTAAATGGGTTCAGCATTACTAGTAATGCTCATGGTAGGTGCTGTATATGGCTCTCTTTTCCTTAGCTGGAAGTACGTAGGAATGTAGTTTAGTCAAGTAAACAAAAAGGAGGACTCTGTTCACCTTGACTTTGCTGCTATCATGATACTTCACTCATAAAACTAATTTTAATTCAAAGCAAACTGCCCTCAATTAGAGTAAATGGGGAGGGAAATGATGCCATTGTACAACGGAAAACCCATTACACCTAAAAAAAAAATTGTAGATCATCTACTTTTTACCACAATGTGGAATATCTGCCAAAGTTGCATAAAGAATCAGATTTTTTTAGTTATGCTCAATTTCTCAAAACAGGATGTGCAAGCTTTATCTTAATGAACCTGGCAGAAATGCTTCAGCTAGAAAGAAATGTAGTTACATCAGTTCCTTCTCTCCAAGATTAAACTTATAGCTTCTTTCCAGAACATAAGAAGGTAGTCTAAATAGAAATAATAATAAGTAATATTATATTAAAGTTGCACTTTTAATATATTCACAGTTATAATTGCTAAACATGAAGGAGAACTGTGATTCCACGTTGAGCTTGTGGCACCAAGTTACTTGCTTGCTGTGAGTTTTTTAAAATCTTCCAATTATAAAAATCTCCAGTTCTGATTTATTGGTATGGTATGCGCTGATGTATACAAACTTTCTGTTCCTAAACAGCAGTTAAAAAGGTTTAAATCATTTAGCATTTTCTTGTTAACACTTCTCCCTGGCAAATCTAGAAGAGAATTGATGGAATCGCAATTTGACAGTCCCCTTAGCTGTGGGAATAGAGACACTTTCTATCATACTTTTCCCAACAGAATCAATTACAATTGACACTTGTTTTTTTCTGTTAGAGAAATATAAAAAGCCACTTCTACTGCCAGCCAGATTGTAAGAGAAAAAAAAAATCTAGATTATTGCTTTTCCCTGTCATTCTTCCTTTACTTTTAATGAAAGAGCATATAATCCACCAGGAGAGGAAAGAACACAGTGTTTATCACTAATAGGTGCTGGTACTTTTATATGTCAAACATCCAAGCCATCTTAATCTTTTACAATACCAGTGACAACGGTTCAAATTCAAGGTTTTGAAAGCAGTAAAAAGCATAAAAGTTTTAAAATACCATTTGCCTTGTTGGTGAAATACACAATTCCTCAGTTAATCAATAGTTTTGTTTTGTTTTGTGTTGTTTTTTTTCCATACGATGATTTCTCCTCCAAGTCCCCATGCAAGCTGTCTAAACTACACTGTGAATGTGCCCAGAGCAAATCAGCACAATGGGCATATATTCTGCATGAAATTCTTGATTCACAGAAATTAAAGGAAAAAAATACACGGACGCATACTACATCATATTTTTGTATAGGATCCCACTCCATAATGTCTACATTTTAGATGATTATGTTAGAATTTTCTTTTACCAACACTGTAATTAAATACTATTTTATAATACTGATAAGATACTAGAAATATTTAATGAAACTTTACCACTGATTTTTTCTATATTTTTAGAGAAATACACATATTCATGAAGCTAATATGTCAAAAATATTCAAATTGTGTATTTGATAAGAATGTCAGAACTTTTGCAGTATTTTAAAATAAAAAATATTGTTTCTTTTATAGATAAATATAAAAATAGTACAAATATATTCACACACATACAAGTAAACCTGACAGAAATAAAACAAGGCTGTCTGACAGCCATGAACCTAATGAAAAACTGTGGAAAAACAAAACATGCCTCATTTATTAAGATGATCAGAAAGTTTTCTTCATATGAATGTTCATGGAAACATATGTCATAGCAGTTCAAAGCAAACTACATATTTGGGCCTAACTCATCTTTTCCTTTTTTTTAAATTATACATCAAAACATATTAGGATATGTGAGAACATACAGACATGTGAAAACAAATTTTACAGATAAGACTGAAGGACAGTTTAGTCTGATAGTTTTTTTCTCACTCTGCCCAGAAAGAGATGTGAACGAAGTGTGTGAAAATAAGAATCATTAAGGTTTGAAGGGACCTCTAGAGATCATCTAGTTCAACCCCCCCCGCACACGCAGGGTCACCTAAAACATGTGGCAACGGACTGCGTCCAAGAGGGTTTGGAAGATCTCCAGAGAAGGAGACTCCACAACCTCCCTGGGCAGCCTGTGCCAGGGCTCTGTCACCCTCACTGTCAAAAAAATTTTTCCTTAAGTTCCTGTGGAACTTTTGGTGCTTCAGTTTGTGGCTGTTTCCTCTAGTCCTATCAGTGGCCACCACTGAGAAGAGGCCAGCCCCATCCTCCTCACTGCCTCCCTTGAGGTACTGATAGACACTGATCAGGTCTCCTCTCAGCCTTCTCTTCTCCAGGCTGAACAGGCCCAGCTCTCTCAGCCTTTCCTC
>VZSV01000146.1:1703958-1739585 GCA_013398735.1 Nothocercus julius | reverse complement strand
GCCTCCTTTGAGGTACTGATAGACACTGATCAGGTCTCCTCTCAGCCTTCTCTTCTCCAGGCTGAACAGGCCCAGCTCTCTCAGCCTTTCCTCATAGGGCAGATGTTCCAGGCCCCTGATCATCCTTGTAGCCCTGTGCTGGACTCTCTCCAGCAGCTCCACATCCCTCGTGAACTGGGGAGGCCAGAACTGGACACAGTACTCCTCTGAGATGGAGGATTTTGATGGTGTAATTTATTTCCTGCTTCACCGAATACAGATGATACAATCATTAAAAACTTCAGTAGAGCCTGTTCTGGCCAAGGGAGCTTCCCTGCTTGTGTGATCTTCTCCCTGGCTCAGCCGTTACCTTAAATTTTTATTTATTTATTTATTTTTTTTTTTAATGTAAAGGAAAATAAAAATATCAGAACACCCTAAGGCTGTCAGTTACTCTGTTCCAATGGAAATATGGATTTTGATCATATTAATTATTTAATCACCTAGGAAATCATTCAAAATATTCAAAGGAAATGATTGTCCTCTCTTTATTTTACCTGACCTTCAATGCAAAATAATAAAATATTTACTAGATTGTCCCAGATGAGTGATAGATAAAGAACGGCAGGCATATGGCCTTGCTGATGGGTGTAAGCATCAGGTATTTGTGGAGCGCCTGGCTCAGAAAAGACTAAGGTCTTTTCAGGTAATTAGTAACTTCTGCTTTAGCATCATTTCAAATATATTCCAGATAGTCTTCATAAAGTAAATTATGTTATGGCTACACAATGGATACAAGACCAAAAAAAAACAATTGGAAAAGTTATTGCAAACAATTATGCTGTATTCTTTCATTCTTCATATTCATAAGCCAATGAAATGTCAAGTTAGAAAGCTTTAAGAAAATTTAGATGACAAGGAAAATTGATAGATGCAAACATTTTGACTATTACAGTTTTTGAGAAACTCTTCAGTGTCATCCTTAGCATGTATTTAAAAAGAAAAACTCAGATTATTCACATCTTTCTGGAATTTCAACTGGATTCCTCTGCATTTTCTTCAAAATCATCTTTGTAAAATTGTGAATTGCTATCAGCTTGCTTTTCTGTGATTTAAAAATGGGTTATAAACCTGAAAAATAGTTTGGTCTTTTATTTGCTTTATAGGCACACACACAAAAAAAAAAAAAAAAAAAAAAAAAAAAAAAAAACAGAACTAGTGTGCAAATTCATTGTTACATTACTTCTTTTATATGTTCTTGACTTTTATTCCTCTTTTTATATTTCTGTGTTTCTTGTCTTAGTTTCAAAAAAGACCCAGAATATGTTTTGTCTTCATAAATTTAGACTGGTCTATTTAGAATAGACAATAGAATAAATTCAAAGCATGAGAGGGCTATTGCATTTTTGAATGAGATTTCATGAGATAAGGGACCCACTAAACAGAAGAGACCAGGACTATTGTCATAAAGTGAAAGCAAAGAATACAAATGTGTAAGATTCAATTTGCATCAGACTGACTTCTTATGGAACAGAGATTTTTGGAAAGTGGTGTGGTGTGTAAAAAACTAAGTGTATCAGCATTGCCACAGATTTACTTTTTTTTTATTATTAGTCTATAAATAACACTGCCCTGACTTTCTCTTCATGTTTTTGTCTTTCTCTCCTGGTCAGTCACAATCCATTACTAATATTATACTATGTAGTCTGAAGTTCTTAAATACTTAGTCTAAGTAAAAAGCCTTAGGACTTTCATTCACTGGTATAGAATGGAATTCAATGGTATAGAACCATTTCTCGAGGAAAATTAAAAGGACTCTAAGAGTTGAGTTGCCTTCTCGATATCCTCTTTCCTTCTGAGAAAAAGACACCAAAGCTAGGCTTTAGAGATGAAACTTGATCCTTTTCCGGCTGTGTCCACCTCTCTGCCTCAGCTGTGAGAAACGCAGTGTTTAACATTGCAGTAGAAAGTCTAAATTCAGAGAATTTGTACCTGGATCCACTCTCCTGGACTATATTTCTTGGATAATGTGTGGCTTCAAATTAACTGCATCTACTAGAAAAGGAATCCTTGGAAAAAAACAATTTACAGTGACTTTAACTAGAACTAATTACTATATGTCACTAATGTCCTTTATAAAGATGTTGGAAGAGGAAGAATAGAAGATGGGAGAAGACTTTGATGATCTTTGTTGGTAAGATTAGAAGGGAAAAACCTCAGGGTTTTGATTAAAAACTTGTTTCATTCCAGCTGTATCAGCTATAATGACTTGACTCTAAAATCATCACTCCTAAGTTATTATGAAAGAACAAAGACTCACAAATACAGCAGGATTTACTAACAGCCTTTTAAGCCTCAGATCTCGTGTCTACCTAATACCTGCTTTTCTCTGTCTACTGGATGAAGTTTTCTAAGAAACTGTTGGTATACGTGCCTTCTGGACATGAAGTATTCTGAAAGCATTAGAAAGGTCAAAGAGATATATCTTCCAGTGTAATGCTGATATTTCCCTGCCACAAAATCTCTATATCCCCTTGCCTTCCCGGTCTAAATTAAGGAAAAAAAAAATGTTTAGCTCAAGAATATGCTTTTCCAGATAAGACTTTCAGCCTAAAACTCTGGAAAAAATATTCCTTTAACCATTTATGTTCAGTTTATGACCTTGTATCTGAGGTGGAAATTTTTATGATCTGTAGAGTCATAGATTATTGTGTGAAACAGAATTCAGACCTTGGAGGAAAAATGCTAAACTTTGATAATGCTCAGCAGAGGCCACCAGCAAAGGAAGACTGTAACATCTGGATCTCTGAAGAAGAACGGAAAGCTCATACACGGTAGTTATCCAAATGAACAAAGTAGTAGCAAGCTTAGGAGAAACAAGAATTGCTGTTCAGGTTGGTTTGCTGCCAGTCTAACTACAAACCGCTGTTTAAGGAAGTTTGAAGGCCAAAGTCACTGTGAGGATGAGAAAGATGAGGAAGGCGGGACCACCAAATTGAGGAACAGGACCCCCTTCTGCAATGTGCGCACACGCAGCCTTAGAAGGATTGTCTAGCAGAAAGGCAGAGATTTGCGTGCCCCTGAGTGGCCTCCTGGCATGTACTGGCCTTATGTGACAGGATGCCCCAGGGATAAAACATGAGACCAGACTCAGGTGGGACAGAGACTCCCAACATCGAGACCAATGTTGTCTCCCACAGGGACGCCCGCTACGATTGAGAGTCTGCCTCCTGTCCGCTCTCTTGGAGAGATGCGTGGTCTTGTAGTCCTGCTGGCAAGTATTATTCAGTACGTAATTGTTTTGTATTTGTTTGTACTTGTATCTATGTTGCTTGATTAAAGGCGTCAGTGTCAGTAAGTCAGTCTGCCAAATGCATTTTTATAGCCGAATCCTGAGCTCATCCAGCACAGACCTATGAACAGAGCACATCCCAGAAGAGTTATGAATTAACACCTACTTTTGAAAATAGTTATAATTAAGATTCCAGACACAAGTAGTTCCAAAATATGTACACATATGCCCACACCCCAAAATGCCTTGCTCAACACCTATTTCAGCTAATAATCAGTTTTATGCAACTTCAGTAAATTATGAATTAAACTTAATACTATACAAAACTCACCGAATTATGCAATATCAAGTTTCACATTAGAAACTACATCAATCTCTAAAATAATTTCCCTGCCTGAGCCTCAGAAAGGAAGTGACACTTCAGCTATGTTCCTTTGTATTTTATTAATAAAGAGAGATCTTATTAGTGGAAGATTCAAGATAGTATAAACAAGTTGTGGAACTCAATATACCATATGCTATAGCTGCTGATTATGTTCTTGTTGACATTTTCTGCATGTGAGAATATTATCCTCTCAAATTCATTATGCTTCTGTTCACATGTGCTGTGTTAATTGGCATGTGACACTCTAAAAATCTGTTCCCAGGCAATATTCATAAATAGTTCTGTTTCATACGAGCAAATGTATCTAGTGGGTCTGACATTTAAATACTGTAACAGTATACTTGTTTACTTCCTCACTCTTATTTTTTTTTAAATCAGTTAGTATGAGTTTGCTTCATCTTTTCTTAAAATGTGATTGCTTATAGTTCATTGAAATATGCCGTATTAAAAGATTTATTATGAAAAACTGTATTTTGCTTATATAGCACTTAATTGTATTAGGTACTTGGCAATTAGTATATGTAATTAGTAACAAGGATAATCCTGTATACCTTACAGCAGTTAAAGTTATCAACTAAAATCACAAAGTAGTAAAGGACAGGATAGGGATTGTAGCATTCTGTGTTCCAGAGAACCAGTGCAATTTCATACATTTCAAAAATGACATCTCAATTAGAGTGCTACAAGTGCAGACTGCAGAAAATGAGTAGGATATATCTGAAGACCATAGGAAGAAAACAATAATAGCTTTGTCATCAGTAAGAACTTTGTCATCAGCTTCTTCTAGAGAAGGACTGAGTGAAGAATTTGAGTGCATCATAACTAAATATGGCATCAAACTGAGGCTTCCTAGTTGGATCATAATCACGCTAGCATGCTTATATAGTTAATGGGCATTGACAGACATCTCTGAAGGATGGTTCAGATCTCAGATGGGTTGAATCACTTTCTTAGACAAAACCACGTTTCCTCATTAACTATTCTGTATGCCAAAGCCCACTGAACTCTTTCAGTGCCTAACATTAAGTCATGAGCCCTAAAGCTTGATATATTATGGCTTTCTTCATTCTTGACATCAATAACTGAAATATTTAGGTATTTTTGAGTATTTTCCTCAGTCTAAAAGAGAAGAATAACAATACATTGGCACTGTCTTACCCATATCTGTTATCAGCTCTATTCCTGTATCTGCTTTTTGGTTACAATTTCTTTGTTGCCAACATAACATTTTCCATTTGACCTTGCTGGACAAGCTGGTATTTGGTTTCTTTTCCTTGTTCTCTGTAAGTTCTTTCTGCATCTTATGCTCAAAACCAGTTTTGATTACCTGTTATATTATATGAATAGAAACAGTTCAAACAGAAATATCACTACTATATGGTTGGCAAATACAAAATTCTGCTTTTAAAGACTAATATTTTCGCTCCATCTATAAAATGTATGTATTCTACCTGTGTTAGAAATACAAATTAATCAGACTTTTTCTTCAGGAAACTACATATTCAGTGAGTTCTAAGTGCTATTTACATCTGCGATAGACAGGCTATACTTGCCATTCTCATACAGAAGAATAAATATTTTCAGAGAAACTGGTCACAATCCCTTCACCTCTAACTTCTTTACAGCTGATTAATAACATTTGGCTTGCAATGTCCACAGGCTTTATACAAATCATTTTGATATTTGGACATCTGGAAAACCTTGTACAGTGTTAATGGTGTGCTTCAAGCTGCATAATTTCATTCCGCAATAGCACAAACTGTCCTGCAGAAGGCCACTGCCAGATATAAGAAAGCACAATACATAGCATTCAGTGATGCACAACCACAGCAAGAGATTGTTACAAATCATGGAAGAGAAATAGGATCTGGAATCTACTGCTATTTTTATGCATCTATTATCATTCAAGTGACACATAGAGTTTATAAGATTTATCTCTTTTTTTTCCTTCTTTTTTTTTTTTTTTTTTTTGACAGAGATGAGGCTGCTGCAGCTTCATGTCTCAATGTCCACACAGTAGCAAAGCTGAGTGTGTATTGCCAGTATGAATAGATATTCACAATACTTGGCTTGACGGATAGGTTAACACAAACAGAAAACAGCTTCCTAACACAAACAGCATGAATACTCTGGCCTTTTTTCCCTCTTCGGCTAATCAGGATGAATGTCCATCAGCAGAAAATATACATATATACACACACAATATTCTGCTAGCTGGCCTTGAACACTCAGCTTCCTGCATCCAGTGCTCTTCAGCTGCCTCATGAATACACGTTTACCCCTAGATCTTATTTTCTCCCCGGTTGACTGGGGCATCCTGGCCCCTCCAAAAGAGAACTTAGGCCCTCTGGTCACTGTAGCATCCAGTCTAGACTCATGACAACTTTGACATTGCTCCCAAGGTATCCTAGTCTCCAGTGACTTCAGCTTGACATTCACTGGTGATCACATAACAACTTAACTTGGCCATACACTACATATGCACTCTGGTTTCTCCAGTTCTGGCACCACAAACACCCAAGTCCTGTTCCTCCTGATCCCACTCCAGTTGCTGGCACTTAGATCTCCAGATATACACATGTGCACAAAATAGAAAACTGCTCACTTAAGAAACTATTAAAATAAAAAATCTTCACACCTTTCCTCACCTTTGAGCCCTCCTCTGAACATTCTATAATAAGTCTTGTGCAGTCCCCCAGTCTTCTTCTCCTGCATCCCATATTAAGTCCCATACCACAAGGCAATCATCCACTGTCTATAAAGTGACCACAAAACAGTTCCCATAGGTTCATTGTAAAAGTTTTCTCCAGGCTTCCAGGGTTAATGCTCTGCTGAGACAACCTTGGGGGCTGGATCAGGGGGTCATGTCTCTGCATGGGTTATTGAGACTTCCTCATCCATCATCATGCCTCGGGCCCCCTTAATGTCCCTGGAGACCATGCCTTGTAGCATGAAGAAGAGTTCTTATACTCAAGGCTGTAGATGTATGTTCTTAATGATACTTGCCTTGACAGGCAATTCATTCTGCCAGAAAACTTCAGTTGAGTTTTGACTGAATCAAAACTGACTGCATCCTAACTTCAACCATTTAAACATTACGTAGTTTTCCAAGCTGAAGAACATGTATTCTCAATATAACCAGTGACAGACTAACCAGTGAAGTAGGAGATTAACCTCAATTTAAGATATATGTATAACAGAGAGAGAGAGGATAAATGACCAACATGAATAACTGTTTATTGCATTTCATTAACTATAAAAGCAGTACACATACATACTTTGGGACAGGATACTTTTTAAACTAAGATACTTGGTTATTTTGTATGTCTATTTTTGGAGTTAAATTTTAAAATATGCTTTTAATATGTGAATGTTTACTGCTGCCAATAGTTCCCAGAATGGAGGGGTTTGTTTGTTTGTTTGTTTGTTTTTTCTTGAAGATAATTTGATATTCTAAATGCACTGCTTCATAAGCACCATTCTTATCAGGGAAAAGGATAGCTAGAATAGTTCAAACTTTCTTCCATGATTCATTCCAAATTGAATTCCTTGCATCAAAGTCTCATTCCATTGTATGTGTATGTGTATGTGTATGTGTATGTGTATGTGTATGTGTTCATATGTATTCCTGATAAATACATAGCACAATCTATTTGGCACAACAATATAACCTGAACAAATAATGTATAGTTATAAAACAACTATTTTGATTGATAAAGTGAATAAGGATTCCAAGTGTATTATAAGAATTTCAAGAATCAGATAAAAATATAGGATATGTTATCAGAACTGACATTCAACATATTTATATGAAATTCCTTATTCATGAAAAAGGAATCATTAATCAGATGACAGGGTTTGCTGCTAACACAAAATTATGCTAATTAGCTCAGTGGTCAAAAGCAGTCAAAACAGAAAAAAAAAAGAAAGAAAAGAGAAAAGTAAATAGATAATAAAAAAAATATATTTTGCTGCTTCTTGGTGCATCCACATCTTGAATAGTGGATGCAGTTTTAATTTTGTATTTTAAAATGAATATCATAAAACTGGAATTATGTTTAAGCAAACTGTGAGGGGCATTACATAGTGACAGATCTAAATGAAACAGAAGGTATACTGTACATAAATATCAAAAGAAAGCAATATGAGAAGATGCTGTGGTTATCTGAAATATACATGAGTTCAAAAAGTGATCAGACAAGTTCAAAAAAGAAAAGTCTACTGAGGGCTGTTAAATATACGATTATAGCCTCTGATTCAGAAAAAAAATGTCTAAAGTAACACTTGTAATGAATTGGAAGAGGAAATCCAAAAAGAATTCTAGTACTATGCAGTTGTGATACAAATAATAATTCTCTTTAAATGCTACTCCTGGCTACTGTCGGTTCAAGAATATTTGGGTAAATAGGCTTTTAATATTTTTATATGACATAATATTTTAATGTCATATTTTTATGACATGATATGTCTTCACTTCTATCAAACTGGAGAAGTCATCATGCATAAAAATGATTGTACTCATATTAGGACGTGTCTTATGTATTAAGATTTCATAATGCAGTTTTATTGCCTCTCAGCCTTTATTTCACCCGTGCAACAAACTATCTCTACACTCTTTATTAAAGTAAGGCTTCTAGGTAATTAATGTTTATGAGATAAACACTATAACTGTCTCAGGAGAAAGGTTGTTAAAGTATATCTTTGTTATTCTTGATAACAGGTCATGCGGTCAGAGGACTCATGCAGATGGATCTTTAAAACAATAACAATGTTTTGTTTGGACTGCAGTTGGTTCGGAGACTTACCAAGATACTGGTAACAACAATGATGTGTATATTGAAGAGACAGGTAACTGTGATCTACTTCATTAAGAATGATTTTCAAAGTTTGACAGAAAATATGAAAAAAAAAGACCACATTCTTCACAGAAATTCATTAAAATCAAAGTCATTTTTAAAATAAGATTCAGGAAACTTGACAAAGTTAGAATGGAAATGTGCTATTCTGTAGAAAATTTGAAAGAACTCCACCAAACACTTCCGTCTACAAAATTGTGCAAAATTTGTGTTTCACTGTCTAGGAACAATATCTTCCATCAGGTAGTAAGGAGATCTCCTAAGGAAATGCTACATTTCAGTCCAGAAGCAGTTGGAAGTTTTGGAGTGAGGTTTAAATTTTAAGCAGGTACCTTACATACAGTATTTACTCTTTTCTGTAACAGTTATATGCTCAAGTCTTAGGAGAGTTCTAGTACAGATCAAGAACAGATAAGAATTAGAGGTAGGATGCTAAGATAATTAACGGATTTATAAACAAGTCGGGCATAGGCATCAGTGACAAAAAAAAAAAAAAAAAAAGATTGTCTACCCATACTCAGGTTATTTCTTGCACTGCTCATTGAAATCAATTTTCTTTATCAAAAGAAAATATATACAGCGGAGGAAATTAAGAAAGGATTTATTACCTAGCATTACAGAATCATTTTAAAACAGATATTTTTTAATTCTATTAGATGTGTATTAATAGATGTTGTTAATGAGAGCTGCATTATTTAGTAAAATGGAAGTACTAGCCAAATATTGAGGAATAATTAAATGTGCATTTAGTAATTATTAAATATTTATCCTGCACTTGATAAGTGTTCAGTTGTAAACTGGTATAGAAAAAGGATGACCTGCTACATTAAATTCTGTCATGTTAATAGTGGTTTGCTGTTGAGAGTAAATAAATTGTTTTGCTTTGTATTTTCTCTAAGTTTAGGCTTGAAAAAGTTGTCCAAATCATCACTATTGGGTGGAACCTGACCCTCACAAAATAAGACACATTGAGGTGAATATATTTGTCAAGTTCCAGTTAGCCTCATATAATGGTAAACAAAGAGCATATAATGGTAAACAAAGAGAATCACCTTGTTGTTATCTCTCTGGATAAAATATGATGATATCATGAAAGCTGATCAGCAGATTTTTAATACTTTTTTTAAATGCTAGCACATAGTAAGGACACAATAAAAATGAAAATTATTTCTAAAAGGGAATTTTAAATATAATTTCTGACTCATACCTTAACTTATCCCAAAATTCAAAAAGGAATATGGATTTTGACTTCTATTTAATACAAAAGTATCAATTTTTAAATACATTAAAAAGAAAAATCAATGAGCAGAATGCAATATTTTGCTTTTTAACATATCTAACACCGCTGGTAAAAATTTCCCTTTCAAATATTCAGCCTTTTCTGATAAATCTATTGACATTTCTTGTAGCATTTCTGATCAGCGTGGTTAAAATGTCTAAAGCCAGATGGGGTTATCCCCTCCCTTGTTGGGGTATTCCTAGGTTGCAATTATTCAGTCTTAGAGGACTTTTCCAGGAAATTAATCTATTTGTGTAAGTTAAAAAAGCAACCTGGAGCAAATTCAATTTAAATTGGTTAGAAGCCCAAAGGGAGCTGTGCTGGAAATGTATTTATATTGCCTCCACCTCTCCCAGAAATCACAATCTCTTGAGTGCAAAAGATTAACCTCTAAATAATGCTAGACTTGTCTTCTATATCATCTAAGCTGCGCATAGAGGAATTTCAAGAATCTCTAATTTCTGAGGCTGAGGCTTCATTTTAGGGTAGATTTGCTTAATGGCATTCCCCAAAATATCCTCCTCAAAATATCATTTTTACAATGTTACATAATCAGAAACCTGTTTAGTAACAGTAATTCTTTCTGTCACATCCCAAAACCTCCTTGCAGAGAAAATAGGCACAGAGATAGGTACAGTCCATTCAAGCATCAACATACAGGTGGATTTAAGCACCTGGCTAGAATATGTACCCTGGCACTCGGACAACAGAATGCACAATAGAGTACAACTGCCCAAAGTAGTGTAGCTGCTGCTAATATGTGCTAATAGTATCACTGCCCTAAGAAAAAAATCAGCTGCTCCTTTAGAGAAACATGAGCTGAATTGAATGTGTTATTTTGCAAAATTAATGCTTTCCTAGGGTTACGATTTTCTTTTCTGAACAGTGTAAGAATATTATTTGTAAAAAAAAAAAAAAGTGCATTACATTTCAATGTGATGTAGCATCCATATGCAGAGTTCTACACCAGACTTGCGACAGATATTTATGGTTTTAGGAGTTCTACTAGCACTAAACACAGTGATGATGCCTGTAACTAGTTTGACAGTCAAAAAATGGCTTTGAGTTATGTTGAAAACAAGCAGCAACAGATTGAATGGCAACTGGAGAAGTAAAGGACAACGTTTTTCCTCTTTAAAAAAACAAAAATAAAAGTAAACAAAAAAGTACCTAATTACTACAATCATGATAGACAGCTTAAATAGATTAACTGACTGTTTATTGTTTGGAGGTGACATCTTAGCTTTGCTGAAGTCATTGAAATCATTCCTGTTAAATTTAATGTGAGGGGTGGGGGGAAGTGGGGAGCAGGGGGAGGAGGAAGGAGCTCAGCTCTTATAGCTGATGTTAATCTAGCACAAATAAATGCACTGAAAATAAGGCTGTGTGTTTTAAACTGTATTTTACAGATTACTGTTGCTGCAAACACTATTTTATGTTTCTTAATCTTTCAGAATTATGTAGTTAATCTGTAGGCCATGTATTTCTATATTTATTATTTAGATCATAATCTTACTGCCATTGCAAATACCTATTGTTAGGCAATAATATTAGTCATGCATGGGGGTTATGTTATAGTTAAATTTCAAAAAGATGTCCAACCAATTAATACTTATTTGCAGATGTTCACACTAAGAACTTTTGCTTCTAGAGACAAAAAGCTTATCTGTTGACCAATATTCTCTTCCAAAATACAGTCGTTTAATAACATATTTAGGGTAATCAATGCTGACAGAGACAATGTGCAAATCATTACTTAGTGGAAGAGTATTACAATACGAAGGCAGCATGTGTTTGTAAATTGTTCCATACCTCCTACCTCAATGTGCCATCCAAACATTCCTCATCTCAGTGAGGTTGCAGTATGAAATATTTAATATGATAGGAGTGGAGATGAGTTTTTCCAGTGCCGCCTTCTAAATTTACCTAATTGCAAGCATTTTTTTTTTCTGCAAGTTCAGAAGTTCCCCTATCTATCTTTTCTAATTCAATTCAGTCTTTAAATCTGTTCAAAATTCTTGTTTCTTAGACCTTTTTCTTATATAAATTTAATGAGATAGATGTTTAACCCTCAGTGACTTATGGCAACCTACTGTGCATATTTGACTGGTTTGTGGCAATGATATTTAATTTGGTATATGCCAGAGTTTATTTTCATGCACAGGAATTTAATGAAATCCAGGGAATATTTGCAACATAGCTTCATGTTAACAATCATACTGATTTTGTTATTCTTCCAAATAGAAATTTGGGGTGCAGTATGATTCAGAAATCAGTGTTTTTCACTCAAAGCTTTCTTAACATGTCCAAAACTCTTAGGTGTCATTGTCCACATTTGTAATTGAGTATAATAATCAGGAGTCTTCAGGCATAGACAAATCAGCTGGCTGCCAAGATGGGTTGCTATCATTGGTGTTGATATCAATTACAATTTGCATGTGCAATCACTTAGGCCCTAATTCAACAGGCTCCTTCAGCAGGTGCCTAATTTTAGATAAGCGAAGAGTCTTCATCTGGATAACTCAAGTACTTCTATATAGGCACCTGCTGAGGTGTCTTGCTGAACTGGAACCCTAAGTACAGTTACTGTAGAAGAGAAAGAATATATGAAGATAGAGAAATTTTACAATAATAGAAAATAACTCAGTTTTATTTCTATTGCCCTTCAAGGGGAACTGGAGGAAGAAGACAGGACTCAAATTACGGTATTAGTGTTAAGTCTCAACACGATACCCTGGGATCCTTTAGTTTGTTGCATCCAGCTCCTCAATAAATATACCAGTGAAAAGTCTACCAAAAAGAGTAACCAAGAGCATCTTTGCAAATGATAGGTGAAATGATTCTTGAAATCTGATGGAAGACAGTGGTCCTCAATGCTTTTCCAAGCCCCCAAATAAGGATTCCTTTACTTTTGTTTGTATGGCAATATTAAGTTTCAATTCAGGTACAGCAGACGCATGCTTGACATCAGGTTTCTATCAAAGTTTCTTCCTAACATTCAAGCAGCTCTGATATTAAGAAAATGATTTTCATTTATTCAAAATAAATGAAGTTGTGACTGCATACAAAATGCAAACTTGCAACAGCAACCAGAGTGGTGGTTTCCTAGGTAAAATCATGTCAAAATCATTGATCTATACACGCATATAGGGGAATGCAACATACTTCGCCTAGTGCCTTGACTAAGTTTGTTGAAATTCTGAGTATTAAACTAAATAGCCATTACATACTCAAATGGTCTTACAGGAACAAGCAATAAAGGGCAGAAAATATGTGAATTTTAGTTACCCATGGGAGAACATCTTTGACATAATAGCTTATATTTGACTTCTCAGTATTGATCCTGAAGGGAGATCAGCAGAACATGTTCAAAAGAAGAGCCTTGGAAGTAAAATCAGTTGAATGCTAGGGAGAAAAAAATCAGCTCAGTAGAAATGTGTGGAGGCCTGCTTCAAGAACAATAGCATGGGTTGTCTTGTTAGAAGTGTAACTAACTTCAAGGACGAAAGTGCAGGTGCTCTATCAGCAAGCTTTGTCAGCAAACTAAGAACAAAAGAGATCTTACTCAAAAGAGTAGGACTGCTTCTAGAAGTTGATGTAATCCTTCAGGCCATTGTTTGTGCTTCTCATGCTTGTAGACAAATAAGGTACTATATCCGAATAATTTACTGTAAGTATGTATGCTGATGCCTTAATAAATGTCTTCTGGCTCACTGCCTTGAGACCCTGCTCCTTCATACACCCACAGATGGCGCCCACTACGTGAGGCTAAGAAATATGATGAATGATTGTCGTGTGGTGGGGTAGCTCAGCTGAATGAGACTGAAAGGAAGTCTACGCCGGCAAATACCTGAGCCACGGACGTGGAGGTGAGCAGCCGAGAAGGATGGGGAAATCCATCACACAGGCGCAGCAGAATGTGGTAGATGTGCTTCAGCACATTCTCCACAGAGTAAGGCAGACTTTAGAAGAGACTGATTTGAACTGCCTTTTAGCATGGGCATGGTGCTCAAAAGGTCGCCGAGTCCGGTGTGCAAGGAACTGAGCCCTTGGCTGGTTGAACAGGAAGGGATGGACCGGAGGGAGAAGCTGCAACAGGATGCCTGAGAACAAGGGGATTTGAGCATGGCAGGCACATTCCCCGTGCTGTTCTCCCACACTCACGGGCCCTAGTATCAGCTATTACAATATAGTATAATCAAGGAAATTTGGAAGGCTATCAAGGACTACAGGCCGCTTGCTCCCTTTACTGTGACCCTGATAGAAAACTATGGGGAGGCACATTAGTTGGTCCCACACGACTGGAAATTGCTTATGAAGCTGATAGCTGGGAACTATGGGGCCACACCTAATGAAGGAACAGAAGGATGTTTTAGAGGTTTTTCTCAAAATCCTGAAACAGCAAGGAAAAATTTAGGTGAAGAAAATCTGCAAAAGGTTCTTGCGTGGGCTTCTAAAAACGATCCTTCGGTAAATAGTGAGAATACTTTTGACTCTCAGATGTGGGACAAGATTGGGGTCCACGTGTGGATAAAGCGACCACTCGGAGTATAAATGGAATCCATTCGGACAGTGGAAGTGGGGCTGGCCGTGGCTACAGAAACTGTTATTTGGGCTATTATTTCTATTCACTATGTTTGTCTGTATTATGTGTTCTATCCCTTATATAATGATGCTGACATGAGGTATGATTGAAACTGCTTTGAAAACATTATCTGTTTGGGTCCTTCGCTACAATAGATTGACCTCTACCGATCACAGGGTGGCATGTATAGGAGGTGGAAATTCTTATGATCTGTAGAGTCACAAAACTATCCTGCGAAACGGAATCCAAACCTTAAGAAAGAAGAAGTTTTCCTGCCTGGGCTGAGCAATAGGGAACACACAGGCAGCTGCTCAGCCAGGTTCACAGCCGACCTCCTTCGAAACTAGTTGAAGGTGGCTGCTCAGCCGGGGTTGTAGCCAGCTTAACTGCAGATATCCTCTAGACTAGGTTTGAAGGTCAAACACCCGAGAAAGAGGAAGAAGGTGAGGAAGGCAGGACTCCCAGACTGAGGGCTGAGATCCCCTACTGGTATGTGCGCATGCGCACCCAGGAGGGAAGGTTATGTGACTGAAAGCAGAGTTTGTCCGCCCCCCGCCTGCCTCCTGGCACGTGCTGGCCCTATGTGACAGGATGCACCAGGCACAAAGAGAGAGTGCGGAGAGAGGGGGGGTGAGACTCCTAACACCGAGGCCTACGTTGTCTCCACGGGGCCGCCCGCCAAGTTAGGAGCCTGTCAGCAACCCTCTAATCCGCCAAATCGAGAGGATGTTTGGTCTCAGTATCCTGCTGGCAAGTGTTACCTCAAGAGTAATTTTCCATACTTTAGTTCTTTAATGTGTTTTATTATTGCTGAATCCCGAGCCCATCCACAACATAATTGGCAATGAGGATGGGATTCAGCAATTAAAACAGCAGAACTCACTAGTGAAGTGCACAGCTACGTGAGGTTGTGCCACTGGATAGAAATCGTGTTCGTGCTGTTTGTGTCTGTGGTCTTTATGTCTTTATTGTGTAATATATATAAGCAGAGAGGGCTGAATAATCCCAACAAGAAAGTGTAGAATTCTAAAGCAGGAAAGCCAGGAACAACTCAGACTACAGTTCCCACCCCCCCACACTCCCTCCCCCCACGAATGGATCAGATGTTCAGGGGAGAAGGAGGATTGGAAGCCATACTCTGACTTGTGTCCTTGGAAAGAGATTAGGGAAATAGTTCAGCATAGGAAACAAGAATGAAGCAATAGCCAAGCTCCAGTGCAATGGGCATAGAAGGACCGGCAACCCCATGTAGAGCTTCAAATATTTTGGAAAAAACGGTCCTCACAAATTGTAAAAGCCTTAATTGCTACTGGAGCAGAGGTCTCCTTAATATATAGAAATCCGAAGAAATTTAAAGGACAACTTGTAATTATTACTGGCTTGGTGGGGGGAGCAAACTGAAGTTGTGCAAACACAAATAGAAATGAAAATAGGGAACCTCCCAAAACGATTGTATTCAATTGATTGTTCCTGTCCCTGAATATATAATTGGGATTGGTATTTTAAAGGGACTGACTTTGAATCTTTCTGATGGTTTGTACCAATTTGGAACAAGGAACTATATTAGTGCCCAGACAATTTTAGTCGGAAAAGTAATAATGCCCCCTGTGCAGATTCCTGCTGCAACTAAATTGGTGGCCATGAAACAGTACAAGGTTCAGGGGAGGGCGGGGGGGACACATGAAGACATTTCACAAACAGTTAAAGACCTAATGGATGCAGGACTTTTAAAACCCACAACCACAGCCTGGAACAACCCTGTCTGGCTTGTCAAAAAGAGCGACGAGTCATGCAGAATGACTGTGGATTTCAGAGAATTAAACAAACACACCCCATCTCTTATTGTCGCCTTCATAGAAAAAATCCAGAAAAATTCCAGAACTTGGTGTACAGTAACTGATTTGGCTAAAGCTTTCTTTACCACACCCATTGCTGAGGAGCACTGGGATCAGTTCGCCTTTACTTGGCAGGGGTGACAATATACGTTCACCAACTTGCCCCAGGAATGGTTGCACAGTCCAACCATCTGTCAACGAACAGTGGAAAATAACGTATCCCTCACTCTTAGTTGCATCCAGGGCCAGACGTGGGTGCAGAGTGTCATTGCAGGTATATTGAGAGACGGAGACAACGGAAACTTCCCCATCGAGATCCGAAAGATCATGTGGGAGGTGGCCATGGAGAGAGAGCGACAACTTCAAGCATGGCGGAGACGTGCAAACTTCACCCACAACCAGGTCCTCAGTGCAGTCATCGCCTACATACTGACCATGGTGGATGCCACCATTGAGAATGTTTACCCCATTATAGTCCTGGGAATTAACACAAACGAATCTGTGGTCTACCCCCTGGACCACCAAATATGGGCAAGAGTGTCTGATAAAAAATGGCAGCTAGTAGATTTAGAAGCCTGTATTTTAGAACGGAGGCTGGAGTTCATATGCAGAGATGATGCCCTTAAGGTGGGCAATATTTGCTTTGATACCAAGAAGGGTACATGCCATTTTGAGATCAATCCGCAGAGTAATAATAAAACTGCTTTACCTTATGTAGGGAAAAGAGGTGCATGCTCTAGAACAATGTGTAAATATGTGCTAAGTAATGAAATCTATAACCAGACTGTGTTTAATGATTCTAATACGTGTGCTTGCAATGTAGTTATTATTAGAGACTGTGATTTTGTGTATAAGCCACTTGTGTTTACCAGTCAATTGTTAACTAGAAACTATACCCTATATCATGGCATAAACCCAACCCCAATCAGTATCAGTTTGTCACTTGTAAAAGAAGTGCTAGAGTGTGCAAATTTACAACAGCTGTTAGAAAAAGCTAAGGCAGAGACTAAAAAGATCTTAATAACTGTGCATCATGATACCAACTTGCTACTGGATAAGGCAGGTGAGACACTACCTTGACGACCGACTGAAGAGCCTGGCATTAAACAAACTACAGGTATCCCACACTCTCCCACGGGCCAGGCAATTGTGGAGCGTGTTCATGGAACTCTTAAAGCCATGTTACAAAAACAAAAAAGCGAGAGCGAGGGATATTTCCCACAAGAACATCTCAACAAAGCGGCCTGCGTTTTGAACCTTTTAAATTGAGAAGACGAAGGCAAGTCACCCATGCTGCGACACTTCAACCTCCCACAGACTAGCCTGGAAAAGGCCTGGGTAGAGGTCAAGGATCCTAGGTTGGGGCAGTGGGGAAAAACAGTGCAGCTAATAACCTGGGGATGAGGGTATGCTTGTGTTTCCGCAGATCAAGGACCACAATGGGTGCCAGCGCAATGGGTCCAACCTGTACTGTCCTTGCCATCTGTGGACTCATAATCACTGCATCTCTCTTTGCAGCAGGAGTTGCCTCTGCTGCTGCTCATAATAAGCTTGCAAAGCTTGCTAAGCAAAATAACACAACAACGCTTGCTTTAGCAGGTCTGCTAGCGGATGCGGATTTGGTCCGCCATGCCACTCTGCAAAACCAAGCTGCAATTGACTTACTGCTTTTAGCACAATGGTATGGATGAGGATTGCGAAGGCATGTGTTGTATGAACCTATCTGACCACTGTGAGTCAATCCATAAAAGTTTGCTGACCGTGAAACAGCTAACTCGGAGCCTGCGAGTGAATGATGGCTGGAATCCATTTGTGGGACTTTGGCCAGAGCTTGGCCCCTGGGTAAAAACGGTGGTGGTGGTGGGAGTCATACTCCTTATTGCATTCTTGGGAAAGTTGTTCTGTGTTGCATGTCTTCTCTGGCTGTTACGTGTGTTGGTTACATGAGCAATAAAGGCGGTCATGACAGCTCAGCTGAGAAACGGCAAGGATATGCCAATCAAGAAACGAGAGACCAAACTATACACACCACAAGAATATGACTATCCTAAGCTGAAAAGACCCTGGTCCAGTGAGCAAGTCCTGCTCTCAGAAAAATGCTGGGGATAGGGAAAAAGACTGCGCAATGCGAATAAAGCATATGCAGCTTTGCTAAAACTTAATAAATAAAGAGGGGGGAGATGTGGAGGCCTGCTTCGAGAACAATAGTATGGGTTGTCTTGTTAGAAGCGTAACTAACTTCAAGGACGAAAGTGCAGGTGCTCTATCATCAAGCTTTGTCAGCAAACTAACAAAAGAGTAACTGTAGGACTGCTTCGAGAAGTTGATCATAGAATCATAAAATGCTTAAGGTTGGAAGGCACCTCAAGAGATCATCTAGTCCAACTCCTCTGCACACGCTGGGACACCTAGAGCATGTGGCTCAGGACTGCGTCCAAGCAGGTTTTGAAGATCTCCAGAGAAGGAGACTCCACAACCTCTCTGGGCAGCCTGTTCCTCTGCTCTGTCACCCTCACTGTCAAGAAATTTTTCCTAAAGTTCCTGTGAAATTTTTGGTGTTTCAGTTTGTGGCTGTTTCCTCTAGTCCTATCAGCAGTCTCCACTGACAAGAGGCCAGCACCATCCTCCTCACTGCCTCCTTTGAGGTACTGATAGACACTGATTAGGTCTCCTCTCAGCCTTCTCTTCTCCAGGCTGAACAGGCCCAGCTCTCTCAGCCTTTCCTCACAGGGCAGACGTTCCAGGGCCCTGATCATCCTTGTAGCCCTGCGCTGGACTCTCTCCAGCAGCTCCACATCTCTCTTGCACTGAGGAGCCCAGAACTGGACACAGCACTCCAGGTGTGGCCTCACCAGGGCTAAGTAGAGGGGCAGCATCACCTCCCTCGGCCTTCTTGGCCATGAGGGCACACTGCTGCCTCATGGTCAACTTGTCATCCACCATGACGCCCAGGGCCCTCTCTGTAGTGCTGCTCTCCAGAAGGTCAGTCCTCAGCCTGTACTGGTGACTGAGGTTATTTTTCCCCAAGTGCAGGACCTTGCACTTGGCCTTGTTGAATTTCATAAGATTTCTCATTGCCCAGTTATCGAGTCTGTCCAGGTCCCTCTGGATGGCAGCACAGGCCTCTGGGCTGTCAGCTACTCCTCCCAGTTTGATATCATCAGCAAACTTGCTGAGGGAGCACTCCATCCCTTCATCCAGGTGATGAATAAATTAAAAAGGACTGGGCCGAGGAAAGACCCCTGGGGGACACCACTAACCACAGGCCTCCAACTAGACTCCGTGCCACCGATCACCACCCTCTGAGCCCTGACATCTAGCCAATTCATAATCCACCTAACTGTCCACTCATCTATCCCATACTTCCGGAGCTTGCCCAGAAGGGACGGTGTTAGAAGCCTTGCTGAAGTCGAGGTAGATGACGTCCACGGCTCTCCCCTCTTATATCCAGTGGGGCATTCCATCATAGAAGGCGATCAGGTTAGTCAAGCATGATTTCCCCTTGGTAAAACCATGCTGACGACTCTTGAGCACCTTCTTGTCCTCCACATGCTGAGAGACAACTGCCAGGAGGAGCTGTTCCATCACTTTTCTTGGGATGGAGCTGAGGCTCACTGGCCTGTAGTTGCCTGGGTCTTCCCTCTTTCCTTTTTTGAAGATTGGCGTGACATTGGCTTTCTTCCAGTCCTCCGGCACCTCCCCCATTCTCCAGGACCTTTCAAAGATGATGGAGAGCAGCTTAGCTATGACATTCGCCAGCTCATGCAGCACACTGGGGTGCATCCCATCAGGGTCCATGGATTTGTGGGTATCAAGTTTCCTTAGGTGCTCTTTGACCCAGTCCTCCTCAACCCGGGGCAGGTCTTCCTCTTGTCCCTCAGGCTTCCTCTCTTGTCCCTCAGGCCTGGTACTCTAAAGGGCTGCCCTTGGTAAAACACCAAAGCAAAGAAGGCATTCAGCAACTCTGCTTTTTCTGTGCTTTTCATAACCAGGGCACCCACCCCAGTCACCAGCGGACCCACATTTTCCCTGAACTCCCTTTTGCTGTTAATGTAGTTGAAGAAGTTTTTCTTGTTATTTTTAACATCTCTTGCCAGGGGATTACAACTGTGCCTTAGCTTTCTGTGTCGCTTCCCTGCATTCCCTGACAACGTTCCTGTATTTCTCCCAAGGAGCCTGTCCTTTTTTCCACATTCTGTATACTGCCTTCTTCTGGTTGAGCATTGCCACAAGCTCCTTGTTCATCCATGCAAGTCTCCTGCCCCCTCTGCCTGACTTCTTACACACAGTGATGCACTGTTGCTGGGCATGGAGGAAGTGCTGCTTAAAAACCAACCAGCTCTCTTGGGCTCCCCTACCTTCTAGAGCTCTAGCCCATGGAATTCTTCTGAGGAGGTCTCTGAAGAGGCCAAAGTTGGCCCTCCTGAAGTTCATGGTTGCAAAGCTACTTACAGCCCTGCTCCCTCCTCGTTGGATCCTGAACTCCACCAGCTCATGATCACTGCAGCCGAGGCTACCCCCCACCTTCACATCTCCAACAAGTCCCTCTCTATTTGTCAGTACGAGGTCCAGTAGCCCACCTCTCCTTGTTGGCTCCTCCACAGCCTGCATCAAAAAGTTATCATCCACGCACTGCAGGAACCTCCAGGACTGTTTGTGCCTGGCTGTGTTGTCCTTGTTGTACCCACAAGCTCTCCAGTCGCTCATCATCCACCCCCAGGCTGAGCTCCGTGCATTCCAGTTGTTCTCTCATGTAAAGAGCAACTCCACCACCTCGCCTTCCCAGCCTGTCCTTCCTAAAGAGCACATAGCCTTCCATGACAGCGCTCCAGTCATGGGAGCTATCCCACCATGTCTCTGTGATTCCAATGAGATCATGACCCTGGGACTGCACACAGATCTCCAGTTCATCCTGCTTATTCCCCATGCTTCGCGCATTGGTGTACAGGCATTTAAGGGTAGGAATGGAGCCTGCAGGTTTCCCAGGAGGGGTGAAAGAGGACCCTCTATAGTCGTCTCCTATCCTCACTTCCCCACTACCATACTCCCGCTGGATGCCATCTGACTTTGGCTGCGTGGTACTGACTGCCCTGTCTGCGTGACACTCCCCTTCCCCCTTCCTGCCTAGTTTAAAGCCCTCCTCACCAGGTTGGCCAACCTTTTGGCAAAGAGACGTGTGTCCCTCTTCCTGAGGTGGTTCCCATCATTCCCCACTAGCTGGTGGCCATCAAACACAGTCCCGTGGTCATAGAAGCCGAAACCCTGTTGCCAAGACCAGTGGTGCAGCCAGTTGTTAATCCGCGATATCCGCCTTCTCCTCCTTGAATCCATTCCCCTCATTGGTAGGACAGAGGAGAACACAACCTGGGCTCCCATACCTTTGACCGCCATCCCTAGGGCTCTGAAATCTCGCTTGATGCCCCCCAGTTTCCCCATGGCATCATTAGTGCCCACGTGAAACAGTATCAGGGGATAATAGTCGGACTCCCGGACAAGCCTTGGGAGCCTCTCTGTGACATCCCATATTCGAGCCCCTGGCAAGCAGCAGACCTCTCTGGATAAGGTGCAGCAGGGAGTCACCCATGACAATCACCCGCCGCTTCTTCCGGGGCCTCCTTTTCCGCTCAGGGGGAGCAGCCTCAGGGCATGGACCTACCTGCCTCTCTGTAGACACTCCCCTAGATGGGCCTTGGTTCGTGACCTCATCTATCCGATCCACAAGTTCCAGGGCCTCGTACCTGTTGGACGTAGCTACCGGAGAGGGGTGAGGCGGGCCGGGGAAGGGCTCTCCTGCCACCTCGAGTAGGGAGGTGTTGTTTGTCTCCATTGTTGTTCGTCTCTTGACACTGTTAACTCTGACCCCTCTGCCCTATGACAAGAGGGTACTGGATTTACAGACTGAATTGGGGGGTTCTCTGGGTGTCTTTCCTGGGAAGACTGCAGAAGGCGGCTCCACCAGTCTTCTTCCCTTTCACATTCCCTGATGGTCCTGAGCCTCTCTACCTCCTCCTTCAGCTCCACCACCAGGCTGAGCAGGTCATCCACCTGCTCACACCTAAGGCAGGTGCTGTTTTCACTATTCCCCTGTGACATGGTGAGGCTCAGACATTCCCTGCAACTGGAAACCTGGACTGCCACGTGTTTCCGTGGCGGCTCTGTCTGTGTCACCACATTCTTCCTGGTGGGAGCTCTCTGCCAAGTGGAGACCATGGCTTCGCCTGATCTCCTGCTGCTGGAAGAGACTGTGGAGAGAATTCTTTTCCCCACCTGGGAGGAGACTCCCTCCTTCACTAATTGACACACCAGGAGACTCCCTCCTGCACTAACTGACACACCGCACTCCTGGTCGCTCGCGCTCCCTGGGGGCGGCTTTTGAATTCCCGCCTGCCCTGCCGGCTCCGCCCCTCTGAGTCAGAGCCAAGTCAGAGCCGCCCCTGGCGCGGGCTCGGCGCGGCACTGGGGATGCCTCGTGCTGCCTGGCGTGCTCTCGCTCGTCGGTTTTTGTCGCAGTTGTTCACCTCTAGACAAGGTGCTCCGGAATGAGCTTCCGCTCCGGAGCCCTTCTCTTCAAAGGATGTAGTTTTGTGTTCTAAAGGATGTAATTCTTTAGGCCATTGGTTGTGCTTCTCACGCTTGTATACAAATAACGTACTATATCTGGATAATTTACTATAAGTATGTATGCTGATGCCTTAATAAATGTCTTCTGGCTCACTGCCTTGAGACCCTGCTCCTTCATACGCCCACAGAAATGCACATTTTATAACTTAACTTTTCTCTCACATTGTCTAACTGATTAACACAATCAGGTTAAATTCAGAGCAGTTGTTCTCAATGTATTGTTAGTTGGTAAGATTGCTGGTTCTATTTAAGACTTGAAAAAAGGTTGCTTTCTTGAAAACTTGTTTCCAGTTCTTTCAGTTTGGCTAATAAAAGATATCAGCTCTCCCCAAAATCTTTGCCTGAGGGCATAAAGATAGTGAGGTATTTTTACGTGGGTATTTTGATTTGAACACTCATAACAGAAAAGCAGTAAAATGTCAGTGGCTTGAAATGTATGCCCTGGGCAACCACCTTCTGCACAGAATGAGCGAAGTCATCCTATGGTGTTCAATTAGATTGCAAAGGAGAGATAAAGATAGCAAATGAGTAAAATATACTATGTAATCAGCATCAAAGAAAGAATTAGTAGTAGATCTAGTGAGCCAAGTTCAAGATCTTTGGCAAGAGAGTCTCATGACTTATCATCTAGGCACCACGAAAGATAGAACAATCATGTCACTAATGGAGTACGGTTGGCTTCCCTACTACAGACAGAGTCTTCCAGACAAAATAACTTTTGTCGATACCTTTTAAAAGTTGAATGCCTCTTGGCAAAGTCGTTTTGCTGTCATTTTTTTTTCATTTTATCAACAATATAAGCACTTAATAGGGAAATTCTTTCGTCTTACCTGACAGAGAAGTTCAGGTAAAGGTATCATTACCTTCCCTTCAGCACTTCATGATAATGTTTCTGTCACAAGATTTGATAATGCCCTATCAGTCTCTCCTGTGGTGCTGTTGTTAGAAAACATTAGACATTTTTTTTTTTTTTTTCTAAGGAGAAGCTATAATTTTTAATTTATGGAGAAGCTATAATTTCAGTGACCATAGATTATGTATTTCTATGAGACAAAAGATCTTGATTATCTTGGCTATCTTGAATATTATTTAGTCATAGAGATATCTAAGCACTAACCATTAATCTCATGGCTATGAAAGCTTTTTAAGGTCATGCACTTACTTATATGAAGAATTTCCATTTCTTTTTTCTAATATATTACACTTTTCAATTAGAAATGCAGATAACAAACAAGGAAATAAACATGTATAAAACATGATTTATTTATTTATTTTGATCTGGTAAACTGCTAGTGGAACTGCTGTATTTATCCTGATCCTCCTACCTTTATGCTTAAAATGCTTTCAGCATCTATTTTATACTTTTTTTTTGAGAAAGGCTAAATATGGAGGGTTTCTTTATTTTGTAATATTTTTTCAACAATACTGCTACACAGTAAAAGTGTGGGAAAAGTTGTTATTTTCTGATTGTGCAGTCAAATGCACAAGATTGATTTTGCTATATAACCACAGTTTGCTATGTAATGTATATATGAGTTTTAACCCATTCAAAGTGAAAAAAAAAATCCCTGTGACAAGCCTGTCACCCCCAGGAGAAAATTATACTTACAGAGCAGACCACCCAGGAGAATTTTCCTAACTTCAGCAGGACTCAACACATAAGCTGAGGAAATTACCTACCAGTTTTATTCAGATGATTGTGAAGGCTACAAGGGCCCTGTCTCCATGCTTCGAGCCTCCTCCCACCGTGCCAAAGTCCCAGGCCCCCTTTGCAGCCCAGTTCAGGGCCATCAGCTCCTGCCATGCAACACTATGGTGCTGCAGGTCTGTCTTTCAACTGCTTTCCAAGGGAATATGTTTCAATAAATGTTCCTTAAAACAGGATATAGATATGTTAATGTATTAGGATGCCTACATAAGCTAATTTTGGATACAGTAGGAGCTTAGAAACAGTAGATATTATCACCTTTCCCTTCATCTGCTTTTCTGTCTTGTCTTCATGCCATTAGCCAGAAGCTGTCTAATAGCCACACACACTGATTAATGCACTATTTCTATCGATACGAGGAATGCTCAAAAGCGATATGTAACTAAAAGGTAACAGATAAGTACATAAAAGTATGACTTCTGAGTCATTTTTAGTTAGGAAAAGGAAATGGATTCCTTTGTGGCCCACATTCAACTTGATTGTCCAGTGTAGTAGAAGAATCATAATACTGTATTTCTTGGTAGACTGTGCAGACATCACCATTCCACTATATACCAGAAAAGTGAAAAAAAGGTATTTTAACCAGTCTAGCTACTATTTCCTTTTTTATATTGCCCTTTGTTGTGGATTGAAATATTGATGACCTATCTAGAGTAGTGTCACTTATAGAAGCGATGATGCAGAATTCAATAGCAGGGAATGAAAAATTAATGCTTCATTCCACCCAATGTGTACTGCAGGCCTGCAGTTCTTCTCTGCTCAATAGCTGAACACAGATTGTGCAGGTATGCTTCAGTCCTGGAAAAAACTACTGTGAATTCTCTTTTTCTTTTCCATTCAGTCCATAGCAGCCAAAGATGCTGAAGCTTTCATCAAACAAGGAGATATTACTGAAGATCTCAGTACAGTAGCTAAACCAAATATGAATCCGATCCCCAAACTATTTTCATTTTTAGTGGAGCACACCAGATTGTATGTTCCTAAAATATATTACACTCATTTATAGCAATAAATCATACATTTTGTGAGTTAGATGAGTGGACGGTGAGGTGGATTAAGAACTTGCTGGATGGCAGATCTCAGAGGGTGGTGATCAGAGGTGCAGAGTCTAGCTGGAGACCTGTGTCCACCAGGGGTCAGTCCTTGGCCCAGTCCTGTTCAATTTATTCATCAATGACCTGGATGAAGGCACAGAGTGCTCCCTCAGCAAGTTTGCTGATGATACCAAACTGGGAGGTGTAGCTGATACCCCAGAGGCCTATGCTGCCATCCAGAGGGACCTGGACAGACTGGATAGCTGGGCAATGAGAAACATTATGAAATTCAACAAGGCCAAGTGCAAGGTCCTGCCCCTGGGGAGGAATAACCGCAGACACCAGTACAGGCTGGGGACTGACCTGGAGAGCAGCTCTGCAGAGAAGGACCTGGGCATCATGGTGGATGACAAGTTGACCATGAGGCAGCAGTGCGCCCTCGTGGCCAAGAAGGCCAATGGGATCCTGGGGTGCATTAGGAAGAGCGTCTCCAGCAGGTTGAGGGAGGGGATCCTGCCCCTCTACTTAGCCCTGGTGAGGCCACATGTGGAGTGCTGTGTCCAGTTCTGGGCTCCTCAGTGCAAGAGAGATGTGGAGCTGCTGGAGACAGTGCAGCGCTACGAGGATGATCAGGGGCCTGGAACGTCTGACCTATGAGGAAAGGCTGAGAAAGCTGGACCTGTTCAGCCTGGAGAAGAGAAGGCTGAGAGGAGACCTGATCAGTGTCTATCAGTACCTCAAGGGTACTTCAAGTGAGGAGGATGGGGTTGGCCTCTTCTCAGTGGTGGCCACTGATAGAACTAGAAGAAACGGCCACAAACTGAAGCACCAAAAGTTTCACAGGAACTTTAGGAAAAATTTCTTGACAGTGAGGGTGACAGAGCAGAGGAACAGGCTGCCCAGAGAGGTTGTGGAGTCTCCTTCTCTCGAGATCTTCCAAACCCTCTTGGACGCAGTCCTGAGCTACGTGCTCTAGGTGAGTCTGCGTGTGCAGTAGGGTTGAACTAGATGATCTCTAGAGGTCCCTTCCAACCTTAATGATTCTATGATTTTGTAGTGCTATGAGTGTCCTTTAAAATTTAGTCATGTGGCATATGTCATTATAGAAAGGCAGGATTGGGAGAGGATCTCAATTTATGTGCCATGCTTGTTCCTCATAAAGGATAATATCTTTTATAGCTGACAGGTTTTTGAAACCTGTACTCAAACCCCTCTGTTTTGGAGATTCCTGTTATGGCAATGACTTGGTACATTGGCGGAAGATGGTGACTGCCCTATACATAGGTTTCAAGACATTGGCATGTTACTGGCACCCCTGTTTGGAGAACCTACAAGGCAATCTGTTCCAGTGCTTAACTACAGACTTCTGGATGTAAAGTATTTTATGCTTCTTAAGAAAAAGCCAAGATGAAACATGATATTTTAGGTGAATATTTACTAAGGAATTCTATAACTAATTAGATTGAGTATTCATGGAATTCCATATCTCTTCAGTACAGTCGTGTTTGTTATATATACATGGATTTTTAATTTTCTCCTTTGCCTTAATATTTATTAGTGTGCATAATTCTTGTTAATAGTTCTTGAAAAAGTTTTTTTTTTTAACTAACTTCAATTCTTAATTAAAAATATTACAACAACAGAATAATATTCTATGTACTTCAGAATGCAATTTTAAGAAAAGAGCTCAATATTAATTTCAGACTATAGCACTTACCACAGGAATGTTCAGAGAACTATCACCACCCCTTATCTGAGATGCACACTGTGAATCTCATTCCAAGTAACTAGTTTTGACAACTAAACTCATATAACTGACAGACTTCAGCATGTATGTGTAATTTGAATTTATAAGTATTAAATTAAAATGCCAAAGTAGCACTGTGGGTATTGCTTCAATAGATAGCTTTGTCTTCATTGAATACTAAGTACAAGTTCATATAGTAGTTTTTTTTCACTGTAGCCCATGAAGCATTAACTGAGCAGTACATCTCAGTACTTTCCACATAGTGAAGCTTTCACCAGTTCCTGAGTATTAGGGAGGCTCTATATCATCACTGAAGTGACTGTGATCTCTGTGCAATATGGATCTGGAGAAGACTTTTTAAAAAACTTGCTTTAGCTTAAGCAAAACCTGTAAAACTACATTGCTACATTCCTTATAAATGCAATAGTTGCAATAAATATATATTAAATATATTACACAGTATGTGCTTAAAGATCACACCAGATGTAAATGGCCTTACTTGCAATGACCCCTGAATAAACATCAATAAGCCCAATGAGCTGTGAGTCAATATTGCCTTTAAATGCATTCCAGCATAACATTTTATAAACGTTTAATATAAAGCACTAAACTGAGCAATTTCCTAAATGACGGTAATGACTTATAGCAAAAGACCAAATTCCTCCCAGCTGAAATTCAGGTCTTTCTTGTACATTATTAAAACAAAATATTTGTGTACCTTACATTGCTGAAACTGAGGTACCTTCTAATAGTAGATACAACTTCAAAGATGTGCTCTGTCCTAAACTATACTCTAATATCATCACTAATCTCAATTGCCATTGAAAAGTAATCAAATCAAATGCTACTGTCATCTCAGGTAGTGACTTGGAAGTAATGTGAACAACCGATGAGAAAGGAAAGAAAAATAAAAGATAATAAAAATAAAAATATTAAAATGAGGTTAATTTGTCAAATTTGATTTAACAATAGCTGTCTACAAACAGGCATCCAAACCCTTTCCAAGGTCTGCAGAATGACCATTAAAAGGAGATTTATCCCCCTACCTTAAACATCTAAGGTGCAATTAAATGTCCTCAGTAAATTCCTTTTTCTCTCCATGGTTTATAAAGGAGGCTTAGAGAGACTTAGACAATTTTCATTTATCTGCTTGTTTTTAAGTCTTTTGAAGAAAATATTTGAATATAAGACTAGAGGGATGAATTGGCATCAACAGCATTCAAAGTTTCTATCTTTTGAAGATAAACTTCAGTCAAGAACTGCACAGGCTAGGCAAGTTTTTTTCCTGACACGGTTGGTCCTAGTTGACAAGGTAGCAGTACCAAAAGGAAGCTGCCTTGCTTTTGTTTTCACTACTCCTTCTAGTGGTCTTTGAAGGAAAGACATGGAAGAGATGATGAGATCAGTCTAGATACCCGTGTGACAGGATATGCAGGAAGAAATGGGAAAGCTGGGTGAACAGAGCAGTTAAGAGGAGCAGATGTAGAAAAGGAGCCAGAAAAGCTAATATTAGCAAAGCTAAGCATCCAGAAGTTGTGAAGTGGCAGAGTAAAGACTGCTTGAAACATTAGTTCGTATTTGTTTTCTTCTGGCACTATAATATCTAAGTACAAGATCTTACTTTAGTTTGATGTTTGCTATATCAGAAAAGGGAGCCTCCAGTCTCTCATTGCAGCGGAGGCGTTTCTTAAGCAGGACATTACATAGTTCAAGGGTATGAGAGCTAAAAGCCGAATAGGTTTAAATTAAGTATATCAGAAGACAACACTCAGTAGTGGAATCCAAAGCTGCTTCTATATATTTACCACACAGTCTCATAGGACCTTTCATTCTGTCTTCCTTCCTTAACCAGGACATGAGTTGCAGTTTGAAAGTCGTGGGCGGGGGTGGGTGGAAGGAGATATCAAATAATGTGTTAGCTATACGCCCAACTCGGGCAGTATCAGATTCACAGTCTGCCAACCGTAGGTCTGATCGCCTTTCTAGGAGCAAAGAGAGTTCTCAAATAGTGTGATCAACTATAAGCTCGACTCTGGCTGTATTGAATTGACGAAGTCTGTCAAAAATAGGTCCGATTGCCTTCCGAACAAGTAGTCGAGCTCACGAACAGCATGATTTATTCAAATGCAACATTTACAAAGCAGGTTTCGGATGTTAGTACTGGAAATTCTCTGCTACAGCATGTTTTTTTTTTGTTTGTTTTTTTTTTTTGCTAGCTCTGATGTACAAATGTGCAATCATCACTCACCCCAGAAGATGGGAGAGGGCTCTCAGTCTCAAATTTCCTCTGTCAGGATCCCAAACGGAGGTGAGGAAAGGAGGATCAGCCTGTTGACTGATCCCAGGAATTACGATGGAATCTTCCCTCCTCACTTCTCCTCCTTAGTTCACCTTTTCTACTTTTCTTTACATTCAGGTGGAGCTTGAGTGACTATAGTCATACTTAATATTGTTATTGATTGGTGCAAAAGTCTCTCACTTTCATTTAAAAGTACAGTCAATCGAAAATCTAGAGCTCAGTGAGTAATGGTCGTACCTCGGAGGTGGGTAACTTTGGGGATGGAGGTGTGTTTTGACATTATAATGAGCAAAGTTCAAGAAAAGTTCATCCCAAAGGAGTGATTTGCCACCCTTGCTGGCTCAGCACCGGACGTGTTATCGTGTATCTCCCCTTGGGCAGCTGCTGTGCAGCTGATCAGCGGCCCAGCACAGGGAGTGCAGCAGAGTTTGGCCGCGGTGCCTTCACTCCGCTCCAGCCTCCGTTGCTCCTCTCTGCAGCTGTGGGGAGGGCAGGTTGTGCTGCCAAGGGAACTGTGGAGGAGCAGAGTCTGGGCCTACCAACCATCCTGGAAGTGGCAGCTGTGTATCACCCCAAGCAAGCTTCTGTAATGCCTAAACTGCTGTTAGGCCCTGTTTTTTCTCTAAGTTCCCCCTTTCAAGCAATTCTTTCACATTGTGTCTATTAAAATATTAAAAAAATTAAGTGTACAGAATGAAAGTTGACCACCATTTTAATTCTAGTATTTTCTAAACTTTATAGATTTAAAGTTATTTAGATATACTCTTTCAATGGGAACTTTATACACAGATCAATAAATCCATCTTGAAATGATGCTTAAGTTTTTTAAAAATATTACTTTTAAACCTAAAGAAATGTGTCCAATAACTTTTCCCAAAAATACAGGTTGTAGTAAAAAAAAGAAAAAAAAATCTTGCAACAATGTATTGCTGAGTGTTCATGCACTATTCTGACAATAACAGTACTATTTAAATAGGTGAGATTTGTCCTACTGGATGACAAATCTGACACAAACCAAGAAGTTGTATTACCAAATACATAAAGCATTGTAATGCAAGCAAACAATGAACTCTGTCTGGTCAGTACCATCTAAAACTCAATGGCCTTAGAGGGCCATGACTACCTACGGGGGAAAAAAAAAAAAAAAAAGAGAAGCAAACAAAGTGAATGATTACTGTAGAGATAAGAATTGTCATGGATCAAATGTGTAAACACGGAAGAAGGGAAGGAATTCCTTCAACTATGCACAGTATAGGAATTATGTCATTCTACAGTCTGCATAGCAGATGACGTGGTCAGCACTGAGCATAAAAACGATCTTAAGATAGTGTGTTTTATTTGGTTGGTGCGAAGGTCTTTTTTTGTTGCTGTTGTCTGCTTTTGATTTACGTACACCCTAAGTAATATATATTAAACTCTCAATATTTTGATGCAAATTTAAAATACATAATGCTGAGCAGTATTCCTCTATGTTTACGTGAAAACACTCTGTCATCTTTGGTCTTTCATTAAGTTAGTGGAAATGTTTCTGTATCATCTCCATTGTTTTGCAAGAATGAAGTCTGAAAAATTAATACAAACATTTGGTCGTTTTTTCCCCCTTAGTTTTGAATAAAACTGATAAAACAACATAAATATTAAATATCACTTGTAGAGTTTGAGACAACAATTTAGGAAGCTTTTGATTTAAAGAAAGTATAGTTTATGTACTGTTGAAAGACACAAAAAGAATTCCAAATTAAACAATGGAGTAATTGCAACAAGTTACTTGCTTTCCATCTTGATTTGAATAAACAGCTCTGCAGTTCAACTGCTATTTTATGATGAATAAATATAAAGATACACTATTTAGTTCAAAAATAACAAAAGAAAGCTCCAAAGCTAAAATATTTGACAACCAAACCAAAGATTGTTCTTAAGAGAAAGGATTTGTGAATTTTAAGAATAGTGCCTATGTATATATATATTTATTTATATTTATATATCTATCTAAATATATATACATATTTATATTTAAGAATATAAAAATATTCTGAATTTTCTAAAAATGTTGAATTCTATGCCAATATAGGGATTGATTTAACCAAACATTTTTCTTTTTCTCATCAATATCTTTTTAAATGAAATATTTCATTTAAAGAAAGAGCTTTGATATATGTTTATAGGATGGAGATAATTTATAGTTTTATTAAACATTGTATAACTAAATAAGGCGACAGAACAGAGCTTAAGAATGCCGTCTTAGTTTCCACCTTTCCTTTTAACATGAACTTAATTTTATTATGCCTCCTGAAGTCTGTTCTGGAAACACTAATAAGTGTAACTCCTGAAGAATACAGGGAATGGGAAACCTCTTACATTTCAAGTGTGTGAAAAGCTGAAATCCTTATTTCTATTTGGGAAAACTCTCATTAGCAATAACTATGGTCTTCAGCATTCATGCTGGAAGACTGGAAGTCTTTGTTCTGATATATGAAAACAATAAACAGTAGAAAGAAACATAAATGGTCTAGAAATTTCATGGATGTTTACTAGAGATTAAGGAATGATATTAGATAGTTTGGTGAAATATATATGTATATTTCTGTCATGTTAAACCTGAAATCATAAGCAAAAACTGATGTTTTGCTTTAGCTTTATTAAAACTAAATCTCCCTTGTTCCTTGATTTAAATATGTGTGAGAAATTTCACAAATACTTTTTCCGCTGGTACCTTTATTTTCCTAGTACAGTGTCTGGGGGTTTGTCGTGCAGATAACAATGTCACATTAGCTGTAATTTAAAACCAGAACAGTAATCTGTACCACATAATGTTTCAGTGGATGACTGTGCTTTAGTCTGCTCTGTGTAATATGATCCATTTATTAACAATCTGAGATGCCCATTGTTTTATGAGGTTCTGTGAAGATGATAGATGTTCCCTAAATCCCCACTCAATGAGTGAATTCCTTGTATACAAATCTTCTACATAGAAAATTATTAAATTATAAAGAATGCAAAATTTCCAGTAAAGATAATGTGCTGGAGTAAGCTCCTTGACCAGAGCTAAATGAAAATGGGCATGCAAGATACTTCTAAGACAGCAGATGATTTATTTAGGAGTGTATCAGCAGATTATCTTTTCAGTTCATGCGCATCAACAGATTTTGACCAAGGGACAAACTGAAATAAAAAACATCCAACATATATTGTCCTGCTGATTAAAAAAAAACAAAAACAAAAACAAACAAGCAAACAACAACAACAACAACAAATTAATAATAGGGCTGGCAATGAATTTAAGAAAATGGATTTCTCAAATGAAGTACCTCAGGATTTTAACTATACCCCAGCCTTTATTGTAATTATGTGTTTCCACAGAGGAGTGTTTTCATTGTTATGCTTACTAGAAAAATTAATTTGTCAGTGTATAACTCTTCTTTTTTGTCATGGAGAAACTTCAGAAATCATAAGGATATTCTGTACTTACACTTGGGAAAAATTGTTCTAATATATTCTCAGTATAACTATTTCCCACATGAGGTTGTTTTCCAGTTCTCATCTAGGCAGAGAGATAGTCATGCAAAGAGACTGCATAGGCTGTGGATTTCAAATAGGAAGGGTAGCATTTCTCATCTCTTTCCATGGTCTCTCTATAAGCAAAAATCTCATCAATTCAGTACTGTGAAAGTAGTATTGACTCAAATTCTGCATGTTTAAAATGCACATAACATTTGGAACATTTGGTGGATTTAATTCTGCAAAGTTTCTATGTGTAAGTAATCACATTCACTTGAATAATCACACACTGCTAGTGCTCCACTTGTTTGTGAAGTTACTAGAGATTTAGGAGTTAAAGGATAGTGTTCTTCAAAAAGTACCAGGTTTGTATCCAACAAGCACCCATTTGCATCTTCAGGATTTCAAATCTGAGCTATCTTACACTAAATTTAGATAGCCACTATAAAAGCATCTTTTTTTGCCTGTTGCTGTAAACGGTGTTTTATTTTTTCCTTTTCCCCACATAAATATCTTTCTCCAAGTATAAACTTCTCTACAAGACCATCCTGAGTTGACTTCAGATATTTTGAAGAACTAAACTTTTTTTTCAGAAAAAAAAAACTTTCTTGTTTTGAAATGAAACTTTTTTTGGTTAACAATTTATATTCATTTGTTTCTATGAAAATAATAAAAAAGCTTACATTTCATTATTTGCAGAGCTTTTAATTTTTTAAGCTTATACCTATTTTCTTTTCAAATCTTCCTTCTGTTATTTCAAAGGAAAATTGTTTAATGTAAGTTTTAGTACAGCCAAACAGTACTTTTATTTCTCCTTAAGACTGGTGTTCTTTCGTCTTGTGCTATGTCAAATGTAACTACTAAATCTTCAAACACAGAATGATCTATCACATAGCCCTAATATATAATCCCTCAAGAGTAAAATGCTAATTATTTTAAATTGGTTAAAACAGTAGTCTTTATGATACTAAATTATGGTTATTATAGCATAGGTGAGGTTCTTCTTAAAGAATTTTAAGAATTTTTTTTTTATTAAACGATTTGTCAGTCATGTAAATAAAGTCTTAACCAAAACTCTTCTGTAAGAAAATAAATAAACAAACAAACAAAAACAATATGTTACCAATTCTTCATGCAAAAATCGACCTTTAAATTTTATTGTAATCTCATTTCCCATAAAGATTACCCATATGTACAAGCATTTGCTTAACACAGGGCAAATACAAACAGGCATGTGGAGGAGATCTAAAGACATAACAATCAGATATTGAAAAACAGATGTTTAAAAATCTGAACTAAAGTCATACAGCAAGATTTTTTTGTCCATCTGTTTGTTTGTTTTGCATTCTTTTGTCTTTCTGGTGTTATTATGAATTTTCTATTGCATTCGCTTCTCTCTTTATACTATCTGGTTGCTTATTTAGAAACAAATGATGTAAATATTCATATAAACACCTTTACTGAGAGCAAGGCAGGGATTAGTGATGCATAAAATTACTCATGTATAGTATTCAATTAGAAAAATCAGGGGAGTGAGCTATACTCTTACAAATTTTATAAAACAGCTGTTAGCTTTTTCATACAAGCAACACAATTAATTAAATCAGTATTACATTTTTTTTTGGATAGTATGCAGCATATAAAAAAAGCCACCATCTGAGTTTTAAATCTGCATTTTTTTTGTGTGTGTTTTTTTTTTTTCATCTTCAAAGTGATTTACATTGCAATGTTTAAGAAGAAAGAATGGTATCTTTGACTTACGGAAAACACAGAAGATTCTTTTTCATACTAAAAGATAAGAAGCAAATATGCTATTTCATTGCCTTACTTTTATAACTAAGCATGGACAAGATATTTAAAGTTCTTCAGTGGGACAGAAGACAACTATTTATCCCTCTTGGTTTATTTTCCAAAAATCACACTGAATATAATTCAGCCTTTTTACAGTAAATATGCAAAACATCTTTATTAGGTAGGTGCAGAAGAATTTCATATATTGCTGGTGTTATTATAAAAAAAATCATAATTGCTAATCTATCATTTATAAAGGCAACCTAACTTGCCGAAGAAAATGCAAAAGACATTTTATTGTACAGTGTAGCAGTAACAGGACATAAACATAAGAGTGTTTGCTTAGTGACTCTAATTCATAACCTTTTAAAATAGGCTTTAAAGAAGTCTTGGTAGATATAGCAAAAACATGTAATATCTTTATTATTTTATGCAAATTTATTTCCAACACATGTGAATAAGAAGTCTTAATAGACTCTGGGTATAGTATGATTTCATTGTAAGATTAGCTCTTTTGATATTACAATTATTATGACTTTTCAAAAATCTGTAATTCTGATCACCAGTATTAACAGGACACTGGAAATACCTCTCTGACTGTTCAGACCTCAAAAGCCAATGACACATATTAATAAAAGTAATGTAACTCTCTCAAAAATGTTAGAGATTCCTATCATTAGCAGCTTTTGCAGATTGAAAACCATGATGGCGGGGGGGG
>VZSV01000146.1:1669347-1703538 GCA_013398735.1 Nothocercus julius | reverse complement strand
CGATGGAATCTTCCCTCCTCACTTCTCCTCCTTAGTTCACCTTTTCTACTTTTCTTTACATTCAGGTGGAGCTTGAGTGACTATAGTCATACTTACCATTGTTATTTATTGGTGCAAAAGTCTCTCGCTTTCGTTTAAAGGTGCAGTCAATGGAAAATCTAGAGTGCATGCTCAGTGAGGAGTGCTCGTACCTCGGAGGCGGGTAACTTTGGGGATGGAGGTGTGTTTTGACATTATAATGAGCTTATAATGAACAAAGTTCAAGAAAAGTTCATCCGAATGGAGTGATTTGCCACCCTTGCTGGCTCAGCACCGGACATGTTATCGTGCATCTCCCCTTGGGCAGCTGCTGTGCGGCTGATCAGCGGCCCAGCACAGGGAGTGCAGCAGAGTTTGGCCGCGGTGCCTTCACTCCGCTCCAGCCTCCGTTACTCCCCTCTGCAGCTGTGGGGAGGGCAGGTTGTGGTGCCTAGGGAACCGTGGAGGAGCAGAGTCCGGGCCTACCAACCATCCTGGAAGTGGCAGCTGTGTATCACCCCAAGCAAGCTCCTGTAATGCCAAAACTGCTGTTAGGCCCTGTTTTTTCTCTAAGTTTCGCCTTTTCAAGCAATTCTTCCACAGCAGCTCAAGTGGTAAGACAGAAGCTGTGATAATAAAAATCTGAGGTTTATTCTGTTCTGCATATTTCTTCCTACAATGCTCATTCTCCTCTATCAGATCCAGTTCCCACTCCTCCTCAAAAACAAAGAACCCAACTATCTACCAAAGAGACAGTAATGACTATTGAAGAGAGACAAGTCACATATTCAATAAAAATTATATATAATGTAAGTTATCAGATGTTCCTGTCCTTTCTAAAGAGCTGAAAGTCTGTTGTACAAGTCAGAGCTTTATAAAATCTGGTGTTCTCACTCTTTCCTTTTCTTTAGTGTGATCTACTTTTGAAGTGAGCAAAATAAATAGATATTTTATTTTTATAAAATTCAGCAATAATAAGAGGTAGAAAAAGAACTGTTACTCAGTATGAAATGTATTCGAGAATGTTCATTAAAGCTATCTGTTTTGAATAACCTAATATATTACACATGTAAACCTACATTGAACCATTTTTTTACAGTATTACATGAAAATAAATTCAAGTAAGTTTGTAAAAATACTTTCAGAAAATAAATTCAGGAGAGTTCTAAATTACTGATAATTTGTAGAGCAACACATATGACATGTTAGAATACATGATGTTAAAGTTTGCCATTATCTAGCTGGAAAAAACTAAGAAGGTGATCAATCACAAAAGAGGATCAGTATGTTCTCATTATAAAAAGGGAATCCCACTCTTGCAATTTTTGGTTTTCTAACAAGATATTCACCAATACCAAAGCAAAGTATATGAAATAAGGATCCAAGAATTTCTTAATAACTAAAAGAAAAATAATGAGCGAGTTACAACTACCCCTTACACGGTGGCCTTACCTGTAGAGTACCAAGGTAAGCCAACATTCAGTTTTCTTTTGCAGGGTTTTTTGGTTATAATTTATACACCAAAGACCTCACCAAGAGGTATTGATTTTTCAATGGTGTCATATTCTTTGCCTCTGAGGTCCTCTGGGAACACTTTTTAATTAACCTGATGCAACCACATTTTGGTAGGATCTGAGGTTTCTTGAGGGTGGCAGACTCGGTCTATCTGCCTATTTGTGATGCTATCATGAATTGACTTATTTAAGCTTATTACAGTTAAACAGCTTCCAGATCTAAAGCTAGTTTGGTGAATGCAACCTGAGATCACTGTTGATAACCTCTAAAACCAAAAAATCCTTGAAAATCATATGGACATTACCACAAAAATCTTTAGATCTTTTAAAAATCCAACCTCATTTTGTGTTTTTTCATACTCAAGAATTTATGATCTATCTGTATTTATTTACAATACTTTGAGAAGAATATTGTGTGCACCCTTCATGTAGAAAAAAATCAGTAGTGTCAGTAAAATGCAATATGGAGTACAAAAAAAAAGTTTTCTTTCTGGGTGTGAATTCTAGCTCACAAGACAAACAAAATTAATCAGTGATGTATGCCAAATTGCTCCTGAAATGGAAAGTTTTTTCAGTACACTTCATTGCTGAAATAAGAGTTGCTGCATTGATGAAATCAATAATTTTGCACTCTTCTTCTTCAGGAAGTGAATTTAAGTCTGGATTATCTTTTTTATTACTATTATTTGTTCAGTGTTATTACTTTTTTCAGTGTTTTTCAGCAAATCAATCTAGAAGAAATGTCTTTGATTTATGTTCTTTTATAATTTAATGCAAATATCAATACTTTATTTCACAGTGAATTCTAATTCTGCTTTCAGGTTAAAAACAAGATAATGTGTTTATTGAAGGGTTATCTGGGAAAAAAAAAAACCTTCCTTTAGAACATCTCTTTGTGCTACATTATATCCATGTGTCCTGCTTAAAATGCTAGGCACAAAAGTTGTAGTTTGTCATTTTACCACTGATTATTACCTGAGATCTACCACAGTTTGCTATTTAAAAGAAACTTTGTCGACATTTATCTGTCATTGCTAACATAAGAAGATTAATCTTTTTGAAATAAAATTTACCTACATCAAAAAGAGCTTGAAGCGAGTAACAACAGATTAATTAAAAATGGAAGCTTTACCTGTGCAGTTTATCACTCGAGAAAAAGTCAGCATTACATGCATCAAGTTTCATTTAAAAAATGGTATTGATACTAATTTTTTTTTTTTTTTTTTTAGTTTAGCCCGTAGAAAAACTTAGGAAAGAACTCCTAGAATGTTTATCCCAAAATCCAAAGTTCATGATGAATTAGTATTTATTTAAGCTGCCTCTTGGCCAAACAAATAAACAAAAAACTCATTAGCAAAAACACTTTCTGAAACCTTATAGGTAGGGCCCAAGATGATTTATTATTAGTTTTCCAGTAGTATCTTTGACCTCTGAAACTATATTTTCCTTTCTCTCAAGGTACAATGAATCACAGAATCACAGAATGGTTTAGGGAAACGTGCTATCGTCCTTTTTTTGGAGGACTAAATGTACTTCAAAAAGAAATAATTGTAGAGGAAGACAATATACTTCAAAAATAAACAGCATGATCTTCATTTTAGGTAGTAGGTCTACAAGACAATACATCTTCATGTCATTATACTTTTTATAAAGCTAATGTTTCTGTTACTTGTATTACTGCTCAGATAATCAAGCAACATGTGGAACCAGAGCTTTAAGAATTTAAAAAATTAAGCCTGAACTATAATAACTAAATTCAGATTGTAGATGCCCAGAAGCCACTGCTTAGTTGCCACTTATTCCTGAAAGCTCCTGAGGAAAATAATGCCTTTTCCTTTTTCCAGTGTTAAACTTCCTCTATAGCAAAACTTTATATAACAATATACTATGATGGTTTCGGTCTTTGCAATGGTCTATATTATATTTAAACTTTGCCAATATACACAAAAAATGAGGTGAGGTAGGGAGGAAGAATGCAAGACACTTGCCCTTTTTCTGTGAATCTCACAATGTAGATGTGGTGTCCCCATTATACAGTATCTCAGTAGACAGAGGTCAGTAACTGGGGTCAGATAAGATAATTTACCTAAGTTAAATTTAGTGTAGACCAAAGTTGAACTTTCTTTTATGTCTGCAGATATTCAAGGCCTTTTCTATCAGCTGAATAGAACAGTATCCCAAACATATTGTAACCTGTAATTTAACCTAATTCCTAGAAAGTGCTTGGAAGTTCTGTAATGAGAGAAAAAAGGGAATATTTTGAGAAAATGTTTGGGGGCAACTGGAATCATCTCCGTTTTGTATACCTCTCATCATTTCTAAATAAAATGTAACTAAGTAATTAAGTAATCAATTACATTTGATTTATTAA
This sequence comes from Nothocercus julius, assembly GCA_013398735.1. Taxonomy (NCBI): domain Eukaryota; kingdom Metazoa; phylum Chordata; class Aves; order Tinamiformes; family Tinamidae; genus Nothocercus; species Nothocercus julius. Next base: position 1,699,635 of record VZSV01000146.1, on the reverse strand, counting down.
AAGCGATTAAGGTACTCCAGCTGTCATATTCAGTAGTGGAGAGTTTGTGTCCCTCAACACCTGCCTTTTCTTGATCCCATACTCAATCCCAGCATTGTATTAGAGACATTTAATAGAATGGTGAATATTGCATTTGAATCCAAATGTTGTAATGCTCAGTGTCTTGATACTGTTCTTCTGTGTTTTTATCTGCAAGTATTCCAGAAGTTTCTACATAGATGATATTTTGCTGCAGTGAATGCTGTATAAAAATGCCAATTGACACGTATATATTGGACTTTGAATAAGTAGCAGAATCTTGAATAGTCTTCTGGAGTTTGCAATGTTTGCTATTTAGATAAGGGAATATCTAATTTTCTTTAACTTTTAGTTGAAGAGTTGGTGATGTAACCACACAGCATAGCCAAATCCATAGGCATTGAAAGTTGCAGTTTGATCACCAGTATGATCTTTGAGTTACACTTTCTGTAATGAAATGTAATAAAAAGTTTATTTCAACAGTAAGTAATGGAAATTTTAAATATCATGTAAACAATCTTTTCAGAGATTTAAAATAGTATCCAACAACAAATGAAGCTCCCTACATTTAAATTATTCAGTTTGGAGTTGAACATGGAGTCAAAAGAGGAAAACTTCTATTATTTATTGACATTTAAACAACATTCATTTTTTCTCCATAAATGTAACCCGTGATGGTAGACTCAGGGAAACAAAAATAAATAAATAAATATATAAACCACAAAGTACTTTATTAGCATTTTTTTAAGATCTGTTATGCATCTTAATTCCAAATTAGAGCCACAGATCTGAACTGTATAGTATGAATATTTAACAAGCTGCAAAGCTAATTGCAAAACCTAAGATTCTTTTAGGACTTGATCTTTCTTTGAGAGGCATGTTTCTCCTTTGAGAGAAGCTGAGCTCCTAGACTCGTGAGAATATTCTTCAAAATGCAGCTGTGCATTGAAAACTGGGTGACAAGATCCAATACAATCTACGCAGGCTACTAAAAGATTTTTTTTTTAACTATTCGTTCATACAATATTTGGGGTATACATCTGAAATAAAGTTAAAAAATAAAAGTTCAACCATTAAATCGTGGGTTTATTATCAATGAATTAATTGCCTGGTCATATTTTTCAAGTATAGTTCAAAAAGATCATTGATTATCTAATGCTTTTATGCTATAATTGTCATCCCTGAAATAATTTACAAATTTTATGTATCTGGTAGCAATGTCTATTAAACACTGGATTGAAGTTAATTAGAGTCTATATAGAAAAAAAAATCCTGACTGAGCATAGCCATTCAGTGTTAATTTGGAATAACATAGAGAATAAAATGCTCTGTGAAACTCTAATTGCAAGGAAAATTCATCTATCTTAAATAAAACTGATGAATACTCTTAAATTATATGTATGAAATTCACTTACACATATTGAGTTGAAACTACTAAGGAATAAGAGAATTTTCAAGAGGATAAACCATTCTCAACAAAAACTAATGAAACAAAAAATCATAATGGGTGTAATACATTTTCTTTAATACACATTTGATAGTTTTTCTTAGTCTAAGTATCACCTTCAGAGTCAGAGGAGAGGAAATTGTTTGAAAAATTAGAGAACTGGTTTGGCAATTTCTTCTGAAAAGGACTCGTGCTTTGAAGCTTTTTCTCTATAATATTAATCACTGCTGTGCTTATAGTATGATGAAAGCAAACTTCTGTCATCTTGTTTTTTATCTTAGGAAGGCATAGCAGGAGCTTGGCACAAAGGAAGTGTGAAAGATATAGGAGGAATCAACATTTGTTCAAAACATTTTTAAAGAAAACTAGCGCTTGCATGCAGCATTAATGGGGGAATAAACGACAATGGGTTAATAAATGCTTAATCAAAATAGAAAAAGATAAAATAAAAGATGAAAAGCATTGTTTTGTTTTTTAAGGATTGTCTTTTCTTTCTTTTCTTTTTTTTTTTAAAGTTTTTAATTTTTTTAAGGTCCCTAGTTTTATTTCATTAAATGAGATATTCTCTTCCCTCGGGGCTGAAAGCATTTTAGATTTCTTGATGTTGTTCTTTTAGGTCTGCAGCCACGGACATCATTGTTTTAATGGTAATATATCTCTATTTAAAATATATTTGCATTTAAAAGTTGATTTTGGACATTTTATGTGCAATTCAGTCTATTTTTAATTTTTTCTATAGGCAATATAGTAATAAGCAAGTTGTCAATACTTATATTAAAGATAGAAATCCAAGAAAGAGCAGGAAAGCATACTTCTAAAAATAAAATAAAATCAGAAAGGTAAAAGTCAGTACAAAGAGCCATAAGATATCTGCAGTTGGCACTGATTAGGAATTTAACAGATACTGTACATACACTTACACTTGCATACACATACACACACTCCCTTACACACTCATACCTACATATTAAAGTTTGTCTTGATTTTCAGGAGAGCTTCAAAAGCAGAAATAGATGAAAATACTAATAAAACAGAACTGGATTAAGTTGTCTAAAAATAAATTATTGAAAACTATTCAATTAGCTCTTTCATAACATCCTAGGAATTTGTGTTAGACCTGTCTGTACCCTAGAATTCTGGGGAGATGCATACATATACTGTTTTCTCCAGGGTTATTACAATACAGTCATATGATTATTTTTGGTTAGTGGACAGCATTATGTCAAAGGAAAGTATTGAGCAATATTTCTAGTTAAAATGAAGATAAAGCCTGGTCTACTGCCAATTAGTCAATGGAATCTTTGCTCGACACTTCAGTGGGCAGTCAAATGGTATATATGCTCTGACGTCAAATTCTTAAGAGCCTTGTCTCTCTAGAGATCATAATGTCTTTGGTTGCCTTCTTGGAATTATTTAGTTAGAGAACAGGTAGTAAAATATAGCAGTGTTTGAAGAAATTAGTACAATATTCCTCTAAGTTTTAATAGGAAAGCCTCTCTCCTACGTCAGCCCTGCTCAGACTTCATAAGGATAAAACGTATGGATATGAAATCTAATTCTTCAACCTAGCAGAACAGAAGTAAAAAAAAAAAAAAAAAAAAAAAGTAGATTCTTGGATTCCTGACCCCACAGAGACTTCTTAAGCTCACTGGAATCCCTACACAGCTAATAGAAGTAGGTGAGGAATATGATTCAAAACTAAGGACACATGAAAGGTAGTATTTATCTTATCCACATTAAATTGTCAACAGTTACAGATCTATCCTCCACTATTCATCTTGGCTTTTCTTACACTATTTGTCTTTGCTTTATACTCAGTGAAATGAGACAGGCCATCCAAAGGATGAGTTACCACACCTATCTTTGGATTAAGTCAAACTTTTCTTGGAGTTGCTTCAGTGTCTAAGGTAAGACAAGCTTTTATATACAAGGAAACAAAGGTCAAATCTTTCCTGCTATCTTGTTCAAATCCAATGACTATAGATTAAAAACTATATAGATGAGTCTGGGAATGGGAATGAGTATCTCCTTCCAGTTGAGTATCCCAGCTTTCAGAACAAAGTTCTGCTTTCTCTATCTTACACTTTATTTGTAAATTTGACTTTATTTCCAGGAAACTACAATGTAAAATAGATTGATCTCTCTTGTCTAGCCTTTCTTTTTTTATTTTTTTTTTCTTTAAAGAAAACGTGACTGTTGCTGAACACATTGCCAGCAAATCTGAAATACCAGGCCCAGACAAGGTTATCTAGGCAATTCAATGGTCGAAAATTATGTTAATTAAGCATAACAAAAATATTAAATTCCAGAGTTAGTCAGAATTGTAAATTATTATTATTTTTTTTTATACCAAGTAACTCACTTAAGATAGGCATTTCAATCTTTCCTTGGTAACTCTCTCAAGAAAACACTGTCAGTTCATGTTCAAATGATTGTCTTAATCTTTCCCTCAAATACAGTTGTTTTAAAAACATAACATAGTATTTTAGAGTAAAAATGCACAGCAAAAATAACTGGAGTATCATCAGTCTCAGACATTAAGAAGGGTGTGTCTTCGGGACACACTGGCAAGTACATGATGAATTGTTTTGCATTGTTTTGGTCTCCTTTGCTACCACTGTGTCAGGATAAAACAGATAATTATCAAATCACAAGAAGAATGGCAATATAAATATATTTTACAAATATATTTACTTGCATGTATCCAAATCTGTATTTTAATCCTCCGGGTTTATCTGACTTTTGATTTGCTGGGATAAAAGCCAAATTTTAATATCCACTTTATGAAGGGTTTTGTTTGGAGTTCCCATGAACAACTCTCCATATGATGCCATTCACCTCCACATACATGCTTGCTACTTCACACAATAAAACGTTTGCTGTACTTAATGGAAAAAAAGTTACCTATGTAACTCTAATCAAAGCTTACTTGCGTGCTCAGCTCACAATGAGAGGCAATACCCTTATGAGATACACCAAGGTTCCAAATTAATAGATTTAAATGTCAAAACTATAGGAGAGGGGATGCTGAAATCTGTGTTCAAAATGCCAGTCAAAAATTTAGCTCAAGATGCACTCAGACCTAAAATAAATCATGTGAAAATAATATATGCCTGTAAAGAACAATGAAGAAAGAATCCATCAAATAAACATCAATACTAAGTGGAGAGTTCCAAATATTCAGATATAGTCCAAATATTCAAATATTCACTTTTAGCTTCAAGTTCATGAAATGTTATCTACTCAGCAGTCCAAGGTTTCACTGTAGCCATTCATTGGCAGCCTGACCTAGTTCTTATTAAATGCATTGGCAATATCCCCACAGAATTTAATGGGAGCAAGATTTATCCCTGAATTCTTGATTAAAAGAAAAAAAAAAAAAAAACACTATACATAAATGGAGTTTGCACAGAATATATCGCTTCAAACCTATTGTGTTTTGATTTTGAATGTACTTATTTTCTGAATAAAAGCTGGACAGTAATTCCCAAAGTCATGTGAGGAAGGAATGATAAATGTAGTGGAATCTGAATCAAGACATTATTTCAGGTCAGCCAGATCTTTTATAACTCAGGTATTTGCACTGCTCAATGTGATATTTTGAGCTGTCTATGAGTATTTCGGTAGTATGCCTTAGAGTTTCATGAAGATATATGACCAATAGCAGAATTGGCTCACGCAGAACAAGATGCAGTATGGTTACATTAACATGAAGCTGTGTTTGGCTATATATTCATGCCTACAGCTAAAGAGTATGGCAAGTTAACCTGGGCACAATCCTGAACTGACTATCATGTATTCTTGTTCTAATGTACTTTTTCTGCATGATGTTGCTTGCATTTGTGTAAAAGAAAAAAATTGTGTGTCTGTTGCACAATAGGAATAATTTCTTTCTCTTTCTTTTTTTTTTTTTTTTTTTTTTTTTCCTTCTTGTCTGTTTATTTGTTTTTGAACATACCGGTTCAATGAAATGATGTGTACCATAGTGGCTTTCTATTTGGGTCTGGTTTGGAATACTTGAAAAGAAACTAAGAATCCTGGATGTAGAGGTCCAAATCAATAGAAATCCATATTTCTAAAATTGAGCAATCTTACTCTTCTGGCAGAAAAAGAACTTAGAATAACTTCTGATGAAAGAAAGGATTGCCTGATATAAACTTATATAGGAAAGCGTAATGAACACTCATGGACGGCCAACTCAAAAACTGAAATAATCTTGGTGAAAATTGGGTCCCAGGAGTAAAACTACATACTAAGACCATATTAACTAAAAGTTTATATTAAGACAAACTCAGCTTAGTAGACTTCCCACAGCTGATGTCTGTGATGCTGATGCCTGAATGGTGGCTAAACTCATAGCTGGATATCATGAGTACTGGCCATCTGTCAATGTCTGGGTCCTCAGAAAACTCACTTGAGTTTCAATATAGAAACATTAGTCCATAATGTCCTGGCAACCTTTCTCATTTTCACAGAATCATGTAAATGTTTAGCAAGAGTTCTGAATCTCATCTAGCACCATTTCCTGCTCAAATCAGGCTAATTTCAATGCTGATCAGGTAGCTCAGTGCCTTATTCAAGAAAGTTTTAAAAATCTGCAAGTATGAGGAGGTTGCCTCTTGGATAACTGCATTCAGCACAACCACATTAATAGAACAAAACTTGAGATGTTTCAAACTGACCAACAGTGGAGAACACTTTTGAAAGCTGTCCAGCACTAGAATAAATTCTTTAGAAAGGTAAGGATTGTATAATTTTTGAAACTGCTCTACAAGGAAGGCGTACTTTATTCCCTGGTGTCTTATATGAATCGACAGCAAAAATAATATATTGAAAACAAAACCAAAAGCAAATAGGAAGGGAAAAATTAAGAAAACTCAGAGTACTCTCAGAAGTCATGGCAAACAGATTAAAGGATAGATAGATAGATCTGGTAGGCAGTAATTTGTTTATATAGAAAAGCTGACTACTGAGTTAGAAACTTGCATAATGGAAGAAGCCTATCCTTTCCCAGTTAAAAAGAAAACAGATAAAGTTCTTATATCACATTGCGTTCCTGTATTTGAAAAGATCTACCAGTGTCCCTTGCAATATTTCATTTTTTTTCCTGCATTGCAATTTGGATTGGAAAAGTTCATTTTTGCTGTGGACAACTCTCAGTTGCTACAATGAATTCTTTTGCCTTTGTAACTAGAGTAGATGAGATGTGGCAATGAGAATAAAATGAAGAAGAGCTTACTCCAGCACAGACAATTTCTTAGTGGCGACTTTCGCTTCAGGCTTGCCAAAGACCCAGATTTTACCTACCTGCTGTGTTTACCTTTCTAGTTACACTGTTTCGTTACTCAGATGAGAATTAAATAATTATTTATTCACATGAGTATTCCTTTGGATTTGTACTGCTTCAACCCTCTGATATCTTTCAAGTAGCAAGCAGATACAGATATCTGGCTGACAGTTTGCAGAATTATTATGGGATAGTCAGAGCAAAGTGAAAACAGTAGCTGAGGATTCAATTAACAGAGATTCATTAGGATGGCATCAGACATAATAACAGCATCTTCTAATAAACCTCTGCCCTAAGGTTTTTCCTAAATTGCTGTACAATGATCTCAAAGTCCTGAAGATAGTTTCAAAAGGGTAATCTACATCTTATCCTATCTACTCAAACAAAAATTAGACAGCATTACAGAAGAGAGACAGAAAAGCCTTTTAGACTGGCCCATGAGGTTGTTCCCTCTTGTGCATTCTCCAGTCATAAGTAAAGTCTGTATTTAAAAGTCTATAGCAATGAGATTTCTACTGCATCATTTGGAAATCTATTCCACAGACATCTCTATCTCCTTACTGGCAAGTGTTCTCTGATATTAAGTGTAAATGCTATTTTCTTTTTTATCACAGTTATTTTGCTATGTACCACACTAATAATCACTCTCTATACATTTTAACAACCTTCAAATACTTGTAGAATATTATGGTCTACTTTGTCATCACCTTCCTACAAAGCATACTTAGCTCTTTACTCAAAAGTCAATTTGTTTGTCTTCCCTGCTCATTCTAGTTGTTTTTTATAACATAGAGCTTTCAGCTAGGGGAAGCATTTACTATTTCCCTGTTACTTACTCTAGGCTAATATCAAAATTAACTATCAGACTAAGAATGTCTAAAATGGTGCATTTGTGTTTGCCATGGTCCTATGTTTATTTCTTATTCCTCAGTTTTAAGTTATAGCAGTGTATGCCCCAAGCCTGCTGCCAACTTATTTTATTTTATTTCATCAAATGCTATATCAATTCTTGAGTGTCTGTCTGGCAGTCTATTTTAGGAAGCATATCATTGCCAATCACCATGATATCTGCATCTGTGCTATACAAAACTGATGACAATAGTAGAATTAATGAGAAACATATTGGCACTTCTTTGTGGAACATATATTCAGATTATGTTAGAGATTTTATGTTGTAAATCTTTTAAATTTTACAGCTTTTCCTGTATCTCACCTCCTGTTTTTGACTGAGTTTCAGGTAAAAGAATAGATCCAGAAAGAGCATAGTACATTACCACCTCTGTGAAGCAAATAACAAAGAACAATGATCTTATCTGCTGTGCTCAACAGCACAGATCTTCAATTCTCCTACACCGTTTAGAATATCTAATATAGAGCAAAGTGACCAAATTTTCATTCTCTTAAAAATAATAGTTTCTTTGACACTGAAACAGAGGAACATATCTTCAGTGTTGCTTGCCTCAATGCAAGACCTAACACAGCTGCTGGTCTAAAACTGAGCAAAATCAATGTAAGACATAGGGAAATGGGGATAGGACTACAGAGAATGTGAATGCATGTTAGTCTTCACAGAAAACTTAAGGAAAATTCTGTCCCTTTGACTGGTCACCAGATTGCCACTTTCAGCGAGAATCACAACTATTTCCTGTCCTGTTGCTCTGGAATGGAGCTACCCATGATTCAGTGATTTTGAAAAATTAGTCCCTCAGAATATTTTGAGGTATTTTTTATTCACTGAGTTCTACTTATTTTATATTCTTCAAACATGCCATATCCAATCATCCTTTCTTTTTTTCCTATTCAATATTTTCTATGGTCAAGGTGACAGCACAAAGGTGAACTGTCATGCTATGTATGTAATACTGAAAAATGGGCAAGGTAGGGAAATTCTAGCAGGTAATTATGAATATGAAATTACCAGATTTTTTTTCAGCAATAGTAGGCCTCCTTGAGTTATATATGCCACAAAGAGCTTTCTAGTAGGTAACATTCTGGAAGTGTGCAAATGAAATTGAGTTACTAGGCATCAAGGGCTGAGGGATAAATTCCTGGCCAGAAAAATTAGGTGCACGTATCATTGAAAATAACAAAGAAATTTAGAAACTCTTTTATGATTAATGTATTTACAACATTCCTATAATTCATACCTTCTGCAGAGATTGTCACTAGATCTACATTATCTTTCACATTTCTAATTAACTTTCACATTAGGTTATATTAAAAAATATCTCTGATACTCCAGCTGTGCTCTCTATACAATATCATGTTTATTTGCATGAAATCACATTCATTCCACAGAGTCGTTGAATTTCAGAAGGCAGAAGACATTAAGCCAAATTCAGTTTGCTTAAGAGTCAGTTATTATCAAAGCAGACCTATAATTCCTGAGGAGAAGTATCTACAGAATAGTTTTGCTTCAGGTATAAGAAAATCCCAGTTCATATAAATGGAAAATAAATCCCATTTATGTCTCATGCAACTGTTTTATGTTAAAATATTAGACCTAGGGAATGATTCATTTCACAAATTCCAACAAATTACACAAAGTCCAACAATCCAATTATATATTGTAGTATCTCTCAGATAAAGGGAAGGCTAACTGAAATGTCTACAAAAATAAGACATTAAAGAATGTGAAACAGAAAAAAATAAAAGAAATAGAATTCAAAAAGAAAATAAAATCTGAGAAAAAAAGATCTTATATTATGAGAGTTAATAGAAAAGTTTTTTTAATACAAAACCTTATTTTGATGTTGAGGCTGAATAAATACCCCTAGGATAGAGAAAAAAAAAAAAAAAAAAAAAAAAAAAGAGGAAGAATATTCCAGACAGAAAGTTTTTCTATTATTTATTTCAAATTGCCAAACAGTTCTTGCTGAATACACTCAGGAAGACACAGCATATAGAAGAAACAAAGAAACCTGGTTACAGAGAAACATTATAATAAGGAAGACAAGGACAAAAGTCTATAAACATGGTAGCATTCAGTGTTAGAGGAAACAATTCAACACAATAAGAAACAAAGAAAGCAATTTCTGCTTTGGCTATGCTTCAGTGAAATTCAAGCCCAATATATAAAGAAATAATTGAAACTTAAGACTAAATTTACGTGAATGAAACTATATTAAAAAAGACTCATAACTGCATTTCTCAAGATTCCAATTAACATAAATGCTGTATTTCAAAATGCTTGGGATCTAATAGAAAATGAAAACTAAGTTATGAAGTTATGTGTGCAGTCAATATTCTTTATTTCTGTTCTACTAACTCATCTTCTGGCAGTGTTTACATTCCCCACTAATCTATAACCGCTAAGCTATAAAAGGGTGATTTCTTTTTCTGCCACAGCCACATGTCCACTCTTCCTTCTGTTTCATTGTGCTTTGCCTTTCTGTAAAATAAGTAAGTTGCTAAAATGTTTTTGCACTCAGGCTTGAAAAATGAGACGTTAGCTGTTATAAGTTGCAATCTTCTATAACACAGACACTGAGTGTTTTGCTGAAGTGAAGCATTGCTCAAAACATACTCCCCAAAAGAATAAGTAGGATGGAATAGAAAACACAACTCTGTTTCATACAGTAAAACACTTTTTTGCAAACAAAGAAACAGAATTCTAAACTACTTCAAATATGTCTAAATCATTATCAAACAAATGGCTCTGAGGTATGGCTCTGAGCAAAAGAAGCAATCCTTCTGCATCCACTGGAAAGAGAAGAGGCAGCTGTGAGCCCTATATGCTGTTTAGAATATTTTGTAAACTCACTGAGGGGCACTTCATAGCTGCCCATGAGCAGATTAGAAATCTAAGACCTTTGAATCACAATTCCTCTATTATACCTCTTTTCTTTTACAGCTTAGTAAATTATTCCTTCATGATGCAGAATTTTATTCCTCTATGCACTTCTTGAAATTTTTAAGAATGGATTTTTTTTTCCTTTTTTCTGTATAATTGAAAGAAAAGGATGAGACTCAAGGTTCTTCTCACTCCTTGCTTGGATCCCTCCTTTTCCCTGTTCAGATGGGACTGCGTGGATTAGCTGATGGGAAAGTGGAAGGGCAGAAATACATTCATTATGTAACTATGCTAACACAGAGTTTCTAATAGCTTCAGGAAAGTTTATTTTCAGTCTGATCCTGGTAATTCTTGTTTAATCAGAAGAACTGAATCAGCTTTTCCTCACTTTATATTAGTGAAATTATTAAAAACCTCTTGACATTCCCCAAAAGAATCACTTCATTATACTAAAAGGAACACATATTCCTTCTTTCATTAGAAGAATATTGAGTAGAAAGAATTTTTATTATTATTATTATTTCAACAAAAGCTTCATACAATCTCATTAGAATATCTGTGCATTTTATTTTTTACAGCAAGTAGTTAATGATGCAGGACATAATTTACATGTATTTGTTGTAGAGTTTTAAACATTTGTTTTCCAGTTACTACACCATGGACCATGCCCTTTTTCACCCAAATGCCGTATGGCTATAAATATGACAGAAAAAAAATGGCATGGGACTAAAGCTAAGCAGAACATTCTCTGCTACCTGCAAATCCAATCTCTCAAATGCTGAGAGATAGATTTGTCATAATTATTAATGATTCATGGTTATGAGTGATATTTCCTACTAAAATCATAAGGAGAACCTTATCAAGGAAGATATATTCAGATTTGGTCATTTTGACTCTATTACAAAAGACATGTTATAAAGCAATAGATTTTTAGAAAATAGTGCTGGTGTAGTTCTCTTTTTTCAGTTACAAAGTTCATAGAGTTGATGTGTTTATATGCTTTAGCAAAAGCCTTTGCTAACATATGTAATCCTCTTGATTTCGTTCTAATGAATACTGTAGCATGGTTACTCAAATGTCCCAAAGAGAATAAAGGCATCTATAAATTGTATCTACTTCATAAGAGTGGATACATCCACCAATTCTTAATATTCATTCAGCTTTTGAGTTGTCAATGAAACAACATGATATTTCTGCAAATGATCACAAGTTAAATCAAAAATTTTAGGACAATGGATTTATAGATTAAATTAAGTTTATGTTATTAAGAAGAAGTCATTTGTGGCTATAATGATACAGTAGGCCTTCACAGATAGATAATTGTTATCAAACTCATTGCATTAAACCTACTTTTTTACAGTATCAAAAATTCCATTTCCTAGCTTTCCTAATAATGTAAAGCATTTATGAATAGACTTTTAATCTGGAATCTGGAATAATTTGTTCAAAATATGACCCAGTAATAGCTTCCAAATCATTGTCATTCACAGACTTAGAAATGGAAACTTCAGACTGAGTGTCTTTGTTCATATTCTGCTTCCCTTGATGACTGTAATAAACTTCAGAGGTGCACTGTCTTTACACTAAAAATGCTGTACTGTAGCCATATCAAGCCTCTACTTCAGGTTTTGCATTTCATAAGGAAAAGAGATACTCAGATACTTTTTAAATTTAGCAGCAGAAACACTATCAAATGATGCTTAAAATTTAAAATTATGCTGTTAAAAAGTTCACAAATTGAAACATCTTTGTGTTTCACTTTTTAATCAAATAAATATGTAAAAGAAAAGCATGATAAAAATATTGTTCATGAATCAGTGGGTGTTTCCTTTCCAAATGTTTATGAGAACAGTTCATGAAGAACAGATAGTGCAAAGTAATACCAGCATGTGAGTTAGTTTTCTTTCAGAGGTTGAAAGAGGTTGCTTTTAGAGGCATTTCTTTTTGATTAAAAATAAGATGTGAAGATGAGTCAATCTTTTGAACAGGTTGTATATTTTAAAAAGCAAGTTAGGCTTTTTGTGTATGTGCATGTGTGCATATGTATACATTCATATTTATTTCAAATAAACTGTACTTATAATCTGACTTGATAATAAAGACTAGACATTTGCACCTAGAATTCAATGAGAAATTCACAAAAAAAATCTCAATATCTCAAAATATCTCAATAGAAATACACTACAAACCAATAGTTAATAATGGGATACAGTATCAAAGAGATTTCTGCAATGTGTTTCTTTTTATATCTATCTGCTTATATAGAGGTGTACATATATCATGAAAATTAAGTATTCTTGAATTAAATTTCACCTCTATTTTATTTTTGTGAATTCATACAAGCATTTCTCCTAATGTGAAGTCTGCAAAGATATCTACTAACATAACTGACAAGAGGAAACTTTAATGAATATAGTCCAAGGGGTCATACATTGAAACCGAAAAAAAAATGAAAAAAAAAAAAAAAAAGGCAGAGATCAACATTTTTTGGGACTATATTATGTGTTATTTAACCTTCAAAGTTGTCAGCTCTTCTCAAGGAAATGTCACCTGTGTTGTGAATTTGGTAGGTTTCTCAGTGTGGCTTTTGCCTAAATTATACAAATATGAGAGCAGTATTTTATAAAGACATTCAAAATTAATGGACAAGAACGAGTCACTTGGCCCACGACTTCTGTAGCTTCCGAATTTGACTCACTCTCGTAACATTAAAGCGGTGAAACTTTTATTAATGCTCCATAATGCTATATTTCCATTATTACTAATTAACAGAAAACATTTGACTTCAAATTTAAGCACACACAATTACCCTTTGAAGGCCAAATTTAAGTCTGAAAACTTCTAACAAATTCATAATTCAGAAATGTAAAGATATATGTGTAGAATACTTAATCAAAACCAAAGGCAGCATTCTTCGGTACCCGCATTTTTTTTTTCATATTAATTAAGTTGTGGATCTGCTGGATGCTTTTATTCTTGAGATCAGGTGGACAAATCTGTGATATTGCTGTTCTTTAAACTATATAGCTATGTCTACATCATATGCTTAGAGAAATACTGGAGAACATTTGACATATTTGTTCAATATAAGTATAACGTTTAAACTCAAAAATATCCTGAATTTTGTTGTTACTTAGTCAAAAATGTTGAAGTTATTTTGCATGGTAAGAGGAAATTTTTAGCAACACAGGGATTAACTCCTGTTTTAGAGCATTCAAATGAGCTTCCTTATTGTGTTCAGTTTATTCCTACCAAATAGATAGACAGGTGAATGGGTTCTCAGGGGTTTAGTTATCAAAATGTTGTTATAGTGCCTATGTACAGAGTTATTGCATGATCTTGCCTAGTTTCAGAAAGTGCCCAAGAAGACTTGGAGCTGCTTTTGTTTATATTAGGGCAGAAGAGAACCTTTCCTATTCCAACTACCCCCAAACACCCAAATCTAACAACTTAAGAGTTGTGGAGTTTCCTCCTGCAATGGGCAGAGGCAATTACCCAGGCATTCCCGAGAGGCAGCAGTCAGGTGGGAGCTGAAGCAGACTGAAACTAAAGATTCTATTGCTTGTTGCACTGGGGAAGCACATCTCCCAGCGCGTCCCCACTGCTCTATGCCATGACCTACAGCCTTTGAAAGCCTGTAACCTTCTTTTCATGTGCATATTTTAACTGCTTAGTCTTTCCTGTATGTTTTCATGTAACATCGCAGTGTGGTTAATAAAGACTTACTGCATAATTAGAGACAGTTATAGACAGAGCCTTGCAGTGCAGAAATTGGCTTAACAAGAGTTTTACACATATTGAAACCCTGTTTAATTTATGTCATTCTGTTCAACTTCATTATATTAGCAGTGTGTGCCGTGTGTTTATTTTTAATCACATTTTTGCATTTTTAGAGACACAGAGAGATGAAAGCTCCTGAATTTTTATGAGGTTCTAATACAGCACTTTTTTTTTTTTTTTTTTTTTTTTTTGGTAGTTGGATCTGAAATCTGTGACAACTTTGAGTGGGTGTAGGGAACGGTTTAAATCTAGCCGTGTGCCTGGGGCTAGAATTTATGTGGCTGAAAAAATATGTCCTTTCATCATTCTTTGACAGAAACTGGTTTCATATAGTGGCACTTTTTTTTTTTTTTTTTTTTTAACTCTAGCTGCTTGAATCTTGAATCTATCCTTTTTTTTTTTTATATACTAATAATCATTAAACATGGTTTAAGTCATAAACATTCTCTCTCCTGAACACTTTACTGTTAATATTGTCATCCAGGATTCTAAGTATTGCTGTCTGGCTGTGCTATCAGCAATACTTGCATCTTAGCTTTGTATATCTTTGAAAGTCATACTCCAAGGAGTATGGAGGAGAAATTAGCCACCCATAATCTCAGTACAAGTTAAGTGTGATTTGAGTGAAAAATGTTCCTTTTATTTTGCTTAAAAAATTGAAACTTACTTTTGTTTCAGCCATTTTTAAAGCAACTCTAACCTTCCCTCATCATTTTTCCAAACTGGCTCCACACCCATAGAAATGTATTTTATTGAACAAGGAGGGTATTAATATCGATACCACTTCGCAAGACATAACTCAAAAAACACTCTTTTTTCCCTTCTGCAGCAGTGTGGCTGCATTCAAACTAGAAAATATCCTTATTTCATGCTGACTCTCAGACTATACTCAAATATTGCCTCAGAGAGCACTAGTTGCTCTCAGAAGAAACCCTGCCTAGAGTATGCTAGTAGTTGAACAGCACAGACATTCACATGACACCGCTTAAGCCCATGTGCTGAAGCTTTTACCTTACTTGTGCAGGTGTATAATTTGATGTGATATATCATAAGTAGAGAAGGCAATACAAACTAAAAGGACACTCTTCTACCAAGATTAATGAAATTAGATGGTAAAAGGTTTAAAGCAGCCAAATTAAAAATCAGTTGAAATGCATATGTAAGCATATGTTAAGATACGAAGGTACTTTAAATATCTTAATGACTTTGTATACAAGCAAGCTATTTGAAATATATGCTTCAGAGGGAAGAAAAATGACTAGTTTCAGTATAGGATTAATGAAGTGAAATGTAATAGCATGCCATATACTGGTCATACTGGACAATCTAACAGTTCTTCCAGCTTTAGTCTTTAAGATTTGATAAATCAATGAATGTTTCATATATTCATGGTAAACTTTCATTTCAATGACATATAAATATGATGTAAAAACACTGTAATTTTCACAAGGTTGTACTTTTAATGTCAGGTACATTATATTGTATTGTTGAAATCATTCCAATTTCTGAACCTGTCATATTTACTTCTGTAATTTTTTCTTTACAGTTACCTCTATCCTGCTACTGTTAAAAGAAAATTATGTTGAAAGGTGTGTAAAGATTTATATATACGTGTATGTATCTATGTACATGTGGCAGAATTTCTTGAAAAGGGTAAATTTAGAGAAAAACTAGGGTCTAAGAGCAGTTTTGGCATTACAGAAGCTTGTTTGGGGTGATGCACAGCTGCCACTTCCAGGATGGTTGGTAGGCCCGGACTCTGCTCCTCCATGGTTCCCTAGGCACCACAACCTGCCCTTCCCACAGCTGCAGAGAGGAGTAACGGAGGCTGGAGCAGAGTGAAGGCAAATTCTGCTGCGCTCCCTGTGCTGGGCTGCTGATCAGCCGCACAGCAGCTGCCCAAGGGGAGCTACACGATAACATGTCCAGTGCTGAGCCAGCAAGGGTGGCAAATCACTCCTTTGGGATGAACTTTTCTTGAACTTTGCTCATTACAAGCTCATTATAATGTCAAAACACACCTCCATCCCCAAAGTTACCCTCCTCCGAGGTATGACCACTCCTCACTGAGCATGCGCTCTAGATTTTCCATTGACTGTACCTTTAAAAGAAAGCGAGAAATTTTTGCACCAATCAATAACAATATTAAGTATGACTATAGTCACTCAAGCTCCACCTGAATGTAAAGAAAAGTATAAAAGATAAACTAAGGAGGAAAAGGATGCGGAAGGAAGAATCTATTGTAACTCTTGGGTCAGTTGACAGGCTGAACCCCCTTTCCTCCCCTTGGGTCAAGATGCTGCCTGAGGAGACTAAGAAGAGGAGGAAGGAGGACTGCATCATAAATTTTGGATCAGATGACTGGCTGATCCCCCTTTCCTCCCCTCCGGTTGGGATGCTGCCTGAGGAGACTCGAGACGGAGAGCCCTCTCCTATCTTTGGGGTGAGTGATGATTGCACATTCGTACATCAGAGCTAGCTAAAAACCCCATGCTGTAGTAGAGAATTTCCTGTACTGACATCCGAAACCTGCCTTGTAAATGTTGCATTTGAATAAATCATGCTGTTTGTGAACTTGACTACTTGTTTGAGGGGGCAATTGGACCTACAGTGGACAGACCGTTCATGAATCCGATACTGCTAGAGTTGAGCTTGTAGTTGATCACACTACTTAGGAACTCCTAGGAGTTTTCTCCTAGGAAGGCGATCGGACCTACAGTCGGCAGACTGTTGGTGAATCTGATGCTGCCAAAGTCGGGCATATAGTTAATACGGTATTTGATATCTCCTTTCCCCCCCCGTCACCACGGCTTTCAAACTGCAACAGTACATAGGCAAATAGTTACCTCAGTCTTACTCAATCACACTATTGGATATATATATGGAAAAAAAAAAAAAAAGACTCATTGATTTAGATCATTCAACACTCATTAGCATAAGTTGTTTGCAAAATGATCATGATACAATATCAAAGCTTCTTGGAATCTCACAGAAAAATAACTATGGGAAATGTGGAACAATTTGAAGAGAAGAGAAAACTTTTGAACTCTGATATATTACAAAACCTATTTCTAGTCACATAGAGCCAATGTACTTTTTCAGAAAACTATTTAAACAAACAAACGTATCTGATATAATTGGCCCTTCTGCTGCAATATATTTTACATGTTCGTCTTGTCACTCATTTTTAACAAAACTAGACGTCTTAACTTTCAGTATTTCCTCATAAGAAAGGGAGATAAATTGCCTCATATTTCAAGAACTGCAGCACAATGATGTGGCATCCAATCTGCAAAAGTAACATTGTTTTGTTCCAGATTATTGGGCATTTTTTTCTAACATCTTTGTTTTAATCTTCATATAATCAGTGAAACTAGAAATTGCAGAAGGCTATTCAACCCTTTTCCTCGTGTGGATATTCTCATATTTTGTCTCATCTCATTGTAATTAACTCAAGGAGGCTTCATTGTCGGGAGGATTTTTTTTTTTCCTTTTTGACATTTCGCCTAAATTTGCTTATTTGTGGTTCTTACTTAACACCTTATTCTATCCTAATGAAATATTTACACTTCCTACAGTTCCTTATACCTGTAAGGTTATTATCAGTATTTACTACTTACACATTTTGGTAGGAATGTCAGCAAAGAAAGATGATAGTCAATAAATACTATAATGAATTAAAGCTAAGCTTTAAATCCTACATTATAAGCCTTAAATGAGAAAGTTTAAAAGCTAAGGAGAGTAACTGAATGGTGGATTTTTGGCACAGCATGAAAACTCCCCCATAATTACAGATGTAGAAATGTTCTATCAATATAGAATTTTATTGGGTAATTTTCTATAAATGCTTCACTGTTTATAGTATTTCTCACTTTCAACATTTTCCATCATTTTTTTTTCAGAAACAAGGTTAGTTCTTGCACATGTATAATCTGAATGGAAAAAAAGAACAAGAGTAGACAGACCCAACAAGAGTAATAGACCCAACAAAGAAATCTGTCATCTGAAGCACTTTGATAGTACTGTATAGTACTGACAAATCAATATAAAACATTGTTCCATTGTAAATTCTTATTCACATGCTCCTTTCTGTCTTTTCTCAATCCTGTATGATTCCTTGGAAGTACTTTTTTTTTTTTTTTTTCTTTGTCCACTCAGTGGTGCAGGAAAGAGAAGGGAGGAGGGAAGCTCTAGCAGTCAGGATCCCTCAAGCAAAAAGTGCTTCCAGGAGAGTGAGTCATAGTAGCACCTGAGAGAGGCAAGCAGACCATCTGCTGTCTCTGTCATTTATTACATGGACAAGGTTGACCATGGAGAGAATGTGAGAATATAGCTCTCCTCGAGGGCTAAAGTGAGGAAGCAAGATCACTGATTGCAAGAGGACAATGAAAACACCAGATGCAAAATGGCCTGAAAGGAATAAAAGGAAATACACAAAGCAAAAATTATTATTAATAATAATAGTAATACTAAACACAAACAAGCCGACAACGAGCCTGCGCAACTTCAACATTTCTGCTCTCTTGTCTCTTGATAAGAATATATGCTAGTTCTGGCCTTACTAACAGAGCATCTGTGAAACATATTTTGTGGTTTAAATTGTCTGCTGTCCTTTAGATTAAAACACATTACCAGCTCCTCCACCACAGCTTTAGCACTGCCCACCCTTTGGATTCCTGGGTGTTATAGAAAAACAGGTGTTCAACAATGTGTAGCATATGGAGTTTCTACTCTTTGCTTTACTTTTGTTCCTTTCCCTGGAAACTGCATCATGATATACATTATTTGGTTTCACTTACAGGAAGCAGGGAATAGTTACAATATTATTTTCTGTCTTTTTTGCCTTTTTTTTTGTTTTTTCTCATGCATTGTTAATGTTTTTGATGAGCTTGCTGGAATAAGCAATACTACAACAGAAGAAAATCCATGGAAGCTGCATAACATGGATTAATATTTCCCTCCAGGAATACCTGAAATACAGAGTACCACAATGTGGAAGCAGATAATTCCTTGATTTTCTGAGGCTAGTCAGCTATTTTAGTTTAACCTGCTTTACTGAGTGCTAACATTCGGTGTGTGAGTATCTCTTATAACTTCTTTATCTAGAGATAAAAGTTATACATATATAAGGGAAACTTAAGAAACCCACTTGTATTCCTACAATGAGAACATTTGTTAATATTTTAAGATTGATATTTGGTGCCCCATTGATCTTATTACCTCAATAACATGGCAAAACTTATACAAGGGAAAGAAACATGAAATTCCATTTCTGCAGATACATTGTACAGATGTTGTGTATCAGGTAGCTGCCAGTTCTTTCCAGATCTTGCTATGAAAGAATGTCCACTCAAATCTTTAAGTATAATACAATGTTTAATCAGAATATTCAAAGATAATGATGGGAGCAGAATAAGATTAACAATTAAATCTTATGTCTTTTCTGATGTTGGGAACCCTGAGATGATAGAGCATCAGATGGGATCACCATGGGATCTTCATAGCAAGTCTGATCAGTCTGATGCTGTATCACTTCAGGGTTCCCAGCATCAGCAGCATCAGAAGGGATATAAGATTTTAATCACTTCACACTTGCTTCACACTCCTAAATTTGAACATTCTTATTAAACACTGTATTATACTTAAGGGAGTACTCTTTCCTTCCGTTAAAGATACAACCAGTGTTACACTTGCTGGCCTACTTTTCAACAACTTTATCTTCGTTCAAAGAACAAACACAATCTATTCTTTTTGGCCTGCAGATTCTTTTGCCTACTTTAAAACTACAAAAGATGAATATTTTGAAAGTTCAAAGCAAACCATCCAAGCTGCTTTCAGCTTGTAGTGTAGTGAAAATGTAACATGTTTCTGCTTTAATTTACACATTCATTATGTTAATTCTTTGAAGTTATTTTGAGAGGAACGCGTTAGCAACCTTAGCTGGAACATACCCATTTTCATGTGTACATGCATATGTGTTGCTGTTGCTGCATATTTGGTTCAGAAAAAAAAAAAAAAAAAAAAAAAAAAAAAAAGTTGGATATGTTTTAAAATACATTTGTCCTGGTTTTGAAAAGTGATTTTTCTCACAGTTTTGTGGCCTTTATTCTTAACTTGCAGTGTGATTGGTGACTTTGGACAGTCAAGCATTCTTGCTACCCCAATATCCTCAAGGTGTCTGGCTGTAACATTTCATCCAGTTGCCAGCAATGCTCATATTTTCCTTCTGGTTTTAGCTTATATCCCCCTTTCTTCTTTTACATTGTTTCTTCAGATCAAATTGGTGGAGTGATTAACTGATAAACATATCTATGTGCATTGGAGCCTGTATTTTTAAGTTGTCTTATGCCCCACAACCAGGCAGCCACCTCCAAACCACTTGATGCTTATGGTTCTGGTGCAATACCAACCCCTAAAGCATGCTAAGGCATTATTTGGAGTGTGCTAGTTAGCCCTGACCGAAGTGTGCTAAGCAGAGTGCTAGGAATTTAATAACACAGCTGCATGAGTCCCAGTGCGTTGGCGTGGCCCCTGATCTGGTTAAGCAAACTAGTATAGGTGTATGCAGTGTGTAACCCTTCTCCCAGGACTTCAGCTGTGTGTGAGGCAAGATGTGCTTTTTATACAGTACAACTGTGTAACATTGGCTCAGATTTTTGAGGATCTTGCTAAGTTGTGGGAAGCAGTTGCAAGAAAGTATATAAACCACAGCCACTCAAGGTAAGAGAGGTAAAATTGCAGACAAAGGTAAGATTGTCAAGTCTGGGATAGTCAGCAGCTCAAGAATTCAGGAGGGAAAACATAGGCATGAAAGGGCTTAAAATCCTAAGGAAAAAGAAAAAAGAAAAAAAAAAAAAAACAGTGAACTGGAAAATAGCAATTCAGCAGTAGTTAAAGAAACAAAGGGGTTCAAAAAGTAAAAGCAGTGAAATTTTACTCATCTACTTGGCTACTGTCTGTCCAACAAAGTGTTTTACTGTGTCTTACCATGGCTGATGAGCATATTAATGTTCAACCTGCTATCTTGCTAGTCCCCACTGTCTGTTGTTCATATCAATAAATAAAGCTTTTATTATTATTATTTTTATTATTATTATTATTGACTTTAAAGTTGTGTTAAAGCTGTGATGTTCCATTTGCAAAATCTTTTTGCACATTAGTAAAAGACACCTAAGTGACTCAGCAAGTAAGATTGCAAGACTATATGAAAAGAACATGTTTGATGCTATTTACTTAAAAATAATAGCCTCTCTCTAACAAATATTTCTACCTTGTTACATGAAAGAAATACAAAATAAAATAAAGATGACATTTTATATTCTAGGTTTACTAATGTGACCTTAAGGAATTAAAATCTATGATCATGATCTTGTAGAGAACCTGGTTTAAGATGAGTGCCTGACATTAAAGGATTAATTGCAAGATTAGGATATATTAGGATAAACCAAAGTGCAGCACTAGCAAAAGTATACTTTATTGATCTGTCCTCAGAGCCTCATAATACCTTTCTTTTTGCCCTCATTCTTTATCAAGGCTTTTGGAAAAGATGCTTTGTCCAATTCCCTTGCTGACTGGCAGCTCTGCAAAGCTCTGCTGTTCTTGTACCACTGTGGCCAAAATGGTTTGAGTTAGGCAACATAAAAATTTGAATAAAATATGTGCATCCTTTATATTGTTGATTCTGCTCATCAATTCTCTGCTGTTATTTTGCTTCAAGCAGATTTTAAATACAGAACCCTTAAGTACAAGGTGTGTCTGCTACTTCTCATACTTGTAAATGTCTTTATATATTCTCATTTGACATCTATGCAGGCAGATTACATTAAAAAATCTGGACTCAGGATTCTGTTTTCAGAGCCCTGATATATTTCTGTCCATCATTGTATTTTAACATGCAGGATCTATAACACTGAGCATATAAAAGTATGCAAGGCATCTAATCTATTTTACAGATGCTTGACTTATTATAATATGTGTGAATAAATAAATATGGATTTTATCACAAGATTGTTGTCTTTTGATCTGCCTGCTATAGGTGTGAAGAATAAAAACAAAGTCTAAACTTTGACATTTAAATAGAAAACATGCTTATTTTTTACCTGACATAAAGTTTATCATGCATCACGTGTTACTTCTTTCCAGTCATTTCTACTTGCTTCACAATTAGTTTTCTGTGTGAGTACTCTCTCCTGGCAGTCTTTTTCATATCTTTGAGAGAAGTAGAAATGTACCGTGTAGTAAAGATTCTCAAGGAGGCTCTATGAGCAGTCCCCTAGTTGTTCCTTCCTGGCAAAGTTACTGATGTCCAGGTCAGAAATTAGGACAGAAACTAGGACTAGAAACAATCATAACACAGGATTTCAAGATATCCTATGTCTTTAAATTTAAAGTGAGGAAATAAGTCAGCATAATCTGGGAGAATTGTACACAGCTCTTTGCACATCTAATTTCATATTTCCTTTTTCTTGGCTCATTACAGGCTGTTTTTTCTGTGACTTTCATTTGGTTTTGCCTTGCATTCATAAACAGTACTTCCAGTTCCTTTGCTTCCCACCTCCTTTTAGACAGTTCCTAGCTTTTAGTTTTTCTAGTACTCATCTCCCACTTCACAAGTTGTCAAATGATTACTCAAGTAGTGTAAAAACAAAGACTCTGTGGAGGTTTAAATTAAATGTTAGCAGATCTCTGAAAATCAGCTTTAGTGTACCTTCTTATGGCCTTACAAATTATAATGAGAATTAGCACTTTACCAAGAAAGGCTGGTTTACAAATTTTGCTACTGCCACCAGCCTCCTTCCTATCCAGTTTCATTCCATAGAGTTTTTAGCCCTATTTTCCCACATGTGCTGGCTGCATCATTTCTGGTCATTTGAACTAACTCAACCATCTGTTAAAAAGCATTAGTTGGCAACACTTTGTTGCTTGTTTGCAATTCCTCCGTTTAAACAGAGACAAGATGAGCAATAAATGCATCTTGTGTTACAATTTGACCATGAGACTTTGTTAACTCAGAGCTTTGACCTATTACACATAGGCTTAGGTCTTTCACCTAGATGAATGATTGTATTCCCTCTCTAAAGCTTCTCTGTGAAGTTCAAAAGGTATACCAAGACAGCAGTAATAAAAAGAATTAAAATAGATAGTTTAGATGCTCAGGACATTATTGCTGTATCATAAATGTAACAGCAAACTATTTATTTATTCATATAGGCCTACCAATACATGCCTACTAATAGGCATGTCAGGAGAACCAGGAGCAAAGTGGAAGAGCAGCAAAGGGCTTCTGGAATCTACAGAGGTAGTTTAGGATTAAGATTCCTAGATAAATAAATATTTTATTTTTATATTTTATACAGCTTCTAGTTTATATGTTTTAATGTATTACTATCTAGGTCTGTGTGAATATGTGTTCACATGAAACTTCAGTAAGTTTTCTAAATATGCAGCTTTTGCTTTTTAAGATACAATCAAGATAAAGAATTTCTACATAAATACACAACGAAAATACATTATTATGCACAAGGAACCTAGATCGGGTTTTCAGTAAGAGTAAACAATATTTCTGGAACTGAAATAATGTCATTTAATAAAACTTATTTACAGAGGTACAAATTGTGATTCATTAAATGAAAGAAAAAAGAAAAGTCTTTCAGAGAAGACTAAGATTTCTCCCTGAAAAAACTCCTGCAGTGTTTGATTTGGAAAATTTGAACAGTATTTATAAAGCTGCGGAAGAAAGTAAATATTATTGTCACCCAGGAATGTTTGTGAGACTGAAGTACTTGTAGGCATGAAAGCCTCAATTATGCCCCCCTGTCTTTCAAGCTCAGCCATATCCTCCCTTAGTCTTCATTCTTACAATGCCTGGAACAATACCAATGTAAGAGCTAGAGAGGAATGTCTTTCCTGATCATGGTAAGTCAGAATGACACTGTCTGTAAAGCTCAGATCACCAAATGTAGTAGACATTAATGAGGCATCCCTGAATTTCTCAAAATCATTGCCCCTACAGTGGTGAAATATACCACAGCCTATGTTTCATGGGCACCTAAATTCCTACCTATTGACTGTTGTGGAGTAAAACATTACAGCCAAGAGCTAGTGACTAGCATTGGCTCTAACTCAAGCCAAAACCACAGATTCCTGTAGCACAGGGCTCTAATCCAACAGGGAAACTTTAGCCTTACGTACTGGTTGTATGTTAAAAATGAGTAGAACCCAAGGTGTGCACCTATCTATCCTGATGTGGGAAATTCATGTTCCTGTGCCCTCACCTGAGTTTCCTTCACACTACAAGCGTACAGAATGCAATAAATGCTTTGTATTATTATTAGCAACTTTACATTATAAGAAATGGTAAAGTCATGGCTGATGGTGTGAGTTAATTACCACAATATGTATAAATGTACATCTTATGACTTATATGTCGATATCAAAAAATTACAAGTGTAAAAGAGTCCATGCAAATGTAAAAATGCAAGTACAGACAAAATATTGAAAGGTTTCAAGACATTTAGTAGATAACATGATATAAAGATTTACCACCAATTGTTAGTGATATTGATGTTATTCTGTTCCTTTATGGCAACAGAAACTTTAAAACTCAGAATGGCTGAGCATATATATAATGTATATTATATATATACATATATATAATATACATATATATATATATAATGTCTATATATATAATTACATATATACATTGATGAATTTCTTTTCAAGGAGATATTCTTAAATAGATACCAACCTGGGGAACTATACAGTAAAACAAACAGGTAAATGTTCTTGCAAATCCTTGAATAATTTTTTTATGTGAGGTAGTTGAATGAGAAGACTAACAGATTCTGCTGACACTGATGTTGGTTAAAATCTTAGCTGTATCTTTGCCTTTCACATAGAAGTAGAATAATGAGCATTTTCCTCCACTTCAGAAAAAAACCCTTTGTCTTTATATCAAAACAAAGTATCTTTGTAATCTTTATAAGGAGAAAAGAAAGGTTTGGCTTTTGTCTTATCAATACGTAAGACAAGGCAAAGCAAGTATAAATATAATGGTATAGAAACATATTACGCTTGGGAGAAAGGACTTAATTAAAAAAAAAAAAAAATTGTTCATCTTTCTGGAAGATGTCTCACTGAACTTTGTGAAATGGAATTATAATTTCCTATGTAGTAAAACCTCCACTGATGTAACCTATAACCTGTAACATTTACCTTTCCCGCAGCCACGCTTCAATAATATTTTATCAGTAAAAGTTACTAATTTGTTACTATTCTGTGGTCTCCCTCATTGTTTTCAAGATCTAATGTTCATTTGTGCATAAATATGACATACTGGCAAAATTTCTAGAAGATTAGTTTGATGAGTTTGAAAAAATGTGATGACCTTTGAAGTGGCGAGACCTGCATATAACAGCTCTTGCTTAAACTCTTTCTTAAACTTCTGTTAAGTATTATGCCCTAAAGACTCATCTTATTTATTGTACTGGGTATTGAGCAGTGAAACTGTCCAAGAAACACCTGCATAAGAACATGATACTCCCAGCTGTTATTTTAATCTCTATTATTATTCCCTAAATACATCTTCTTACATTTTATAATACTTAATTTAATACCATAGGTTCTCTACTGTCATCCAGCCTTTCCTGTATGATATCCCAATTCTCACTGAATGAATGCTACTTTTTAATTTTGCCCATCTGCTGCTACTTCTAGATTTTTTTTTACACCTCAGAGCACTTTAATAGCTTTCAGTGTTGTATGTAACCATGCAGATATTATTTTAATCCCTAGAATTATCTGGTTTTAGATAAATTGAAGAGAGGAAAAAAAGGATAGAGAGAAGGAGCATGGAACTTAGACTTTATAAATTCAAGTATCTACCTCTACTTTCATTGGCTTGAAGATAAAAGCAGGGCTTTCTGCAGAGTGGGACAGTGTTTGCAGCTCCTATTATTCTCCATCCTTTAAGGGTGTCATCCTTGCGTAACTTTGAATCTCACTCTATTTGGTACATTTTTAAGAAATGTAGATGAATGATAAGGTCTCATCCAAACTATTGGCTAATTTATCATGAAGTCCCACTAAGTAACAGTATTTGCTGACATTGCATTCTGAGTTTTCTGATTATGCTTGATGGGACTAAAGGGAATGATTTTGATCTATAATGTGTTCACTGACTAGTAATTATTATATGACACTACAGAGGAAGTAATGAGAGGCCATTTGGCTTGCATAATTGTTTTTATAGTACAATTTTAATGAATGTAAAGCTGTCCAGTGGAGATTGCTTTATGCTGTTCCCAAACCTCAACAGATGCCTCAAAACTATTTTTTTGTTTTGTTTTGTTTTGTTATGCGTCAGGATGTAGACTCCTACACAAAGTGGAAAGCACATATAAGGAGTTCTGTTACCTGTGCTTTGGCCATTTAAAAGTTTTTTTAAGTTACTACCACTTAAGTGGCTTGTTCGAATTCTCTAAATGCTGATTTTGCTAAAGAAGTTACTATGTACCATCAGCACTTACATATTATTTTAATTTAGAAATGCTATTCCTTTCCTGACTTCCAACATCTGGCTTCATTCCCTTAATCAATACAGTCCCCTAGGACAGACAAGAAACAAGTTAAAATCCTTGCACTAAAGTGCATTTATTTATATATTTTAATAGCCGTATGCAGACAATGGAGCAGTTATTTTTTTTAGTAATCAGGGATTACCAGAATTTTTTTTTGTTAAAGTATATTACTGATTATTTCTATTACTGATATTAATGAAGCAAAAGACACAATGTAAAATGTGCTAGCCTTGGCAATTTATTAGTGCTTCATGCAAATTTAGACCTTTAAACTAGAAGCTTTAAATTGAAAAATATTCTGAAATATGCAACATGATATTCAGTGGGGGATTTATAACCCTACTCACTGGATGTCACTATTGCTCTACAGTAATACCCTGAGAAGTACTACATTTTTGTAGTCAAAAAGTGACCCTTAAAGAAGAAATTTTGCTTTTAAAGCAAGATTCAATTTACTTTCATGACTGTCTTCACAAACAAAGCCTGACATTATTAATCATTTTAAACACCCTATTTTGACCTTTACATTTACAAGGTTAGGATTATGTATGATTTTCCATTTAAGAGACATTTAGAGCAGAAATTTGTTTCTATCTCCATGTCTGGAATCTAGACATAAGGGAATCTTCAACAAAAAAGACCAGATCAATACAGCTTAGGACCAAAACAACAGAGAAAATGGTAGAAATAATCTAACAAAATAAATGAAGATTAAATGTCAAAACTTTAGCCTTGAAAAAGTAATTGAGTAGAACCCAATCTCATCACCAAAACATTTAATAAATTGTATTTATTTGATAACAAAATCATGTTAATGGACAGATACGGGAAAAAATCAGAAAAAAAAAGTTATTTATTACTTAAGTGTTTTTCTTTGATTTTAATAAATGTGCATTTAAATTTGCCTTTGTAATGACAGTATATTATGCTGGTGTGGAGAGTTCTTTATAGACATTTGGATTTTTCTTTAAATCTATTTATTGTTTTGATCAGAAATTACAAAAAAACCCCTAATCTTTAGTCTGACCTAAAGAACTGTGCCACATAGATATCAACAGAGGTGCACAGCTACCATGTAATTTGAATTTGCATTTTTTTTCCTTTTCCTGTTTGCTTCTGCTAGACTCTCAAGTTATTTTCCTGCTGGTTTGTGCAAGATCCTTCTTTCACTTCAACATTAACAGGAGAGATCTATAGGATTTCTTACTGCGTATACTTACAAAGACAGCAGGGTAGAGACTGACGAGGAGCCTTAAAGATACATGAAAATAAACCCAGTAGCCCAATTTCTTAATGTATACAAATGGCTGAGTCTAATAGGCCGATTCCTAGCTTAGAACAGCAACTGATGGCTGTCAGAAGCAACAACACATCAGTCTCTTCTGGATTTTGAGACAGGAAGATTACCTTACTTCAAGTATTTTTCAGCCTATAAGCATCAATTGAAGATTTTTCAGTTGTCTAAACAGTAGCATATATTTCATGTTTCTTATTCAAATAAAGTTGAATATATTAATAATAATGTCATTTTTGTGCTTTGATGCAGGAATGCTGTCTGGCAATAGCATAGTACAGTATAGTGCATTGCTCCTGCAGGGTCTTTGAATCTGAACTTAAGTGGCCAGTCATGCCAGATAACAGCTTACTTCTCTTTGCTTTTTTATAGTGGTGAGAAATCATGCCATTAAAATATTTATATTTAGAGTTAACAGTTGCACGCTCTCTAAACAAGCTCCATCAATAATTTTCACTTTGATGCTTTTTATGATAATACACTGTAATTGGATTCAGCAGTAAATCCAAACACAGCTCTGAGGCATTGATTTTTCAAACGGTTTTGTCAAAATTATGCAGTAAGAAATGAACCAGCAGCTTGATGAGGCATATCAAAAAATGGTTTTAAAATATGGTTATTGAGCAGAAGATATCAGGAAGTTGATAGTTTGCTTCTTAAGCTAAACCTGTCAGGGACATCTATGGAATTGATATAATTTTCTATACTGACCCATTGTAAATGCACATTGGCAGACAAAGGAGTTATATTTCATTTGTCAAGACTGACAGGAAAAATCCTGTCAGTGATGTCAGAGGTGTTATTGAGTCATTGTTAATGAAAAGCAATTAAAAAAAAATATTTTCTCTTAAGATTTAGAACACAATTCTTGCAAATAGACGAGTCATTCTTAATGGAACAACACTGATTTATGATGATTTATTTATATGCTATAGATAGCGTATAGTTTATTAATGCTGTGAAACAATTTATAGCCTCTGTGTATGTAAGCCACTAGTATGGTCTGTAAGTAAAACACCTATTGTCAAAGTACAATGTGTTCTGATGCAATTCAGAGAACTTTATTCTCCTTTTGTAAGTATATAGAGAAAGTACTTCAAGCATCTTCCAGTTTAAAGCCTAAATCTACAGTAATTTTTCTATACTCAGTACAGTTTCCATGAAATAGGAAAGAAAAGACTGTTTTTTGTAGGCTGCATGTCAAAAAAAAAAAAAAAAAGAAAAACAGTTTTTGGCAAACAGCACAATCGGATCTCCCTACAAATGAGGATGAAAGTGCAAACAATCCAGGACCAGCCATATTACAGCCATATTACTTATTTGGGCTATGCCATGTTCAGACTTTTCAAGAATCAATATGCATTGATTTTCCGCAGAATAATTTGTTCATGTGATAATAATGTTAAAAAAAAGAAAAAGCTTTGCTATCTAGCTTCAGCTAATCCTTGCCTGAGTTATACTTGTAATGTTTCCTTGGATTTGTTTTAGTCATTGCTGAATTTGAAGGCATTTTATATCTGTGAAACATTTTTCAAATATTTTGGAATACAGAAACAGAGAAAATCTGACCTCTAGCATGTCACTAAATATATCACTTTACCCTAAATGAAGTCATACACTGTCTTCTATTATGCTCTTAGTATTTTGGGTAGATATTTGTTTTGCCTCCAAGATGACAGTCTGAAAGCATTTTCAATCAAAATGTTGCTAAATCCAACTTCTGAATGATATTAATAAGGATTATTCTGATCATGAGGCTAATACAAACTATGGAAATAAAAAAAAAAAAGAAAAGAAAAAAAAGCTTGATAGTAGATTTATTCTTTCCTCTTACCATAATTTTGTAGAGATCTATGCTAAATTAGTTCAGAACAATATATCTAAAATGAGACTTAATAGAAGGATATTTAATAACATTAGTAAATAGGAAAGGCATGTCATATATAGCCTTGTCAAAGATAACACTATTAAAGTTCTGGAAAGACAGCTTCCATTATTATAATGAATTATGAAAATACAAAAAGATGTTTATTTCCCAGTTAAATGATTGTGAAATTACCTGAAATAAAACATGGATCCATTTTTAGG
>VZSV01000146.1:1653231-1668027 GCA_013398735.1 Nothocercus julius | reverse complement strand
CAGCCTTCTCTTCTCCAGGCTGGACAGGCCCAGCTCTCTCAGCCTTTCCTCATAGGGCAGATGTTCCAGGCCCCGGATCATCCTCATAGCCCTGCACTGGACTCTCTCCAGCAGCTCCACATCCCTCTTGTACTGGGGAGCCCAGAACTGGACACAGCGCTCCAGGTGTGGCCTCACCAGGGCTGAGTAGAGGGGCAGGATCCTCTCCCTCGACCTGCTGGAGACGCTCCTCCTAATGCACCCCAGGACCCATTGGCCTTCTTGGCCACAAGAGCACACTGCTGCCTCATGGTCAACTTCTCACCCACCATGACGCCCAGGTCCCTCTCTGCGGCGCTGCTCTCCAGAAGGTCGGTCCCCAGCCTGTACTATTGGATGATCCCTATGTATTTGATTGATTAAAGACAGGAATTAGTATTCTCTTTTGAGGAATGACTTCAATTTAACAGCCGAAAACACAGTGGTAATCTTATACAAGGAAAATTTGGTTTGAGATGGTTGATTTGTCCACTTTACAGATCTGGGGTATTTTTTTGTTTGTCTGTTTTCCAAAGGCCATTTTCTCACTGATTTTTTTTCTTTTTATGGATGGTTTCATTTAGCTAGACTGTTGCTGTTGAGTGCCTTCTGTGATTGGAGAAATCTTTCAGTTTACACGGTTCAATCCCACTACCAGCACTATTGTTTCAGCACTGCAGGAAGAATTTAAACATCTGTAAATCATCCTTTGTTCTGTTTTCTTTCTCATTCTGTCTATGAATAACTCTTTTTTTTTTTTTTTTTTGACTTGCAGCTCTTCAGTTATAGTTATCCCCTTCATACACATTAACACATTTATCTTGATGATGATGAGTCATTTTAATGAAAATTATTGCAAATTTAATTCAGAGGAGAGGAGAATGGCCACGTTAGGCAAGGAAGTCTCTTTCTCACATTAGACAGAAGGTTAAGCCAGAAGCCAGATTAGTGCAAATCTATGTAGCTATATACTAAATAGGATTACTCAGTTATACATTGCATTATATATCTGTAGCACTAACACACAATGGATTTAAAATATTGCCAAATTTTGCTACTTCCAGGATACAAATATATTCACAGAAGAGTAGAGTACAGTGACCATAGGCAGTAAAATTTTTAATTTATTTTCCCTGTCTTCACACAGTCTCTATAGCTGTCAAGTCTCTGCTTTAAGCAAATCAAACTATTTAGCATATCAAAAGATAAAGCTTCCCAAGATAACTTCATTTCAGGGATGAAATACATTTAATAATACTACTAATAGGCCTTTAAAGAAAGTAGGCCTTACAGAAAGAAAAGTCCAGGTACTGAAGCATGTCAGTGAAAGTCAGGCAAATTCACAGAAGAAGACTTTTAATGTATTTTGTAATTCACCCTTTACACAAACTACTAAAGGAAACGGGAATTTTTACATCTCTAGGCACCTTTAATATATGAATGTATGCGGCTTTTTTGGAAATGCTTTAGAGTGCATGGTGAGTTTAACAGAGAAGTAAAGATATCCAACTGAACACTTTATGTTAATCAGTAAGACAGATTAGATAACCCAGTTGTGTCTTCTAAAATTAAACATTATTTGTCTATATAAATCTATTTATCATGCCATTAAAGCAAATGGATAGCACTTCTGTTAAAGTGTTAACTTCTTAAAAAGAAAAAAATTAGTATGACTGACAAGAGAATGTGCTTCAAAGTCTACAGTAAGCTTTCAAGAATTCCTGGTAGCATAGGTAAATATATTACTTAATGAGGGCAAGGAGCGATACTGTTCAACCAAATAGTAAATCAATTAAATGTAGTTCAAACAAATAGAAAACTAATGGTTATAAATATTATGAAAACAGATTCTCTAGAAGTAATGTGAAAGAATCAGTATGCACAGAGAGAAAGAAAGAGAGAGGAGAGAGACAGATTACCTGAACAGAGAATTTTAAAAATAAGCTTTGGTGTAATTGGGAAAAAAATTTAAGTATTCCATCTTGACCATCAGGCTATCTCATCCAGCTTTTCATTATTCAGACAAAGGATTGTCACCAAAATGAATTCATCAATGTAACAGAGATAAATGATCCAAAATGGAACAGACAGAACTATCTTCCTGTTCTTATGAAGAAAATTGTCTCTTTGTACTATTATATCAGTGACAAAGATGTCTGGACTTTATAAGCATCTCTTTCCATTTAGTCTTCCTTAAATATTAATGATGACATGATTTAACCTCTCTCTACTAGGTTCAGGAAAATGCTTAAAAGTACTAACAATGAAAAGGGTTGTTTTAAGCAAACGTAATTAAATTAGTTTAAAGATATGACCAATTCTCACAACACAGAAAGAATTAAAAATGCTAAAAATAAGAGAGGGGAATTGAGAAGAAAGCAAAATATACTGAGGCTGCTTCTAATTTGTCTTATGATTTCCACACAGATTGTATTTAGGCTATAAATCTCAAAGGTTGGTCTACACAGAAATCTAATTCTTAACCATAAACAATCACCAGTAGTCTATAAATCTTTGAGAAAACATTTATTCAACAAACAAACAAACAAATAAAAAGGCAGGCTGAAGCTACTTTAGGAGAGCAGGACAAGCTCCTCAGAAACTTTTCTCTTTCATTGACTTTAGATATGAACTGAGGATGGGTGGGATATTTTGGAAAACAGGAAAAATAGAAGAATTTATATATACATATATGTACATATATATTCTTTTTAAAAGCTATTCTTTATCCAGAATGGAAGGAATATCAAATATCTACAGGCATCAAGAGGCAACTTTGTACACTGGACGAGTAATATAAAATTCCATTACTATATTGAAGTGGAATTGCACAGAGGAGCAGAAGGAAGAAAACATAAAAGCCACTGCTTTCTCCAGGATATCTCCAGGGAAGTTGTACCTTCAGTAAACAAAAAGTGGGCAGCAGAAGTATGACATCAAGGAATCAGTGAAGAAAACCCATTTGTCATTCAAGTTTATTTTCTGTTGTGAGAATTGGGACCTGGATGCCCCACATACTCAACTGAATGAAGCAGTCCTCTCCAAATAGCAGGCAAAAACAACAAACAGGCTTCTCAAACAGATGCATTCTCACAATTTCTCTCCACTTACTTTGTGTGAAGCCCAGAAAGAACAGTCTCAATTAGTTATATAAAGTATCAGTCATTAGTTTGCATTAAATATAATTTCAATTGGTGCTTTTCCAAAGTCATTAAAGCAAATGCCTTATTCTCTGTAGCTCAAATACTCAGTGCCTTCACTGATACTGAACTTAAGGTATACAGTTAAAGTTCACTGCTCATATTCTTGCTAAAAGAATTCCAGTGTAAATTATCATGCAAATTTGCTTTGATGTAGTGACTATGAAGTTACAGATATTTTTTTCCTGTTTTAATAGAATGCTACACAGTCCCTTGAACAATTTGGTTTATGTTGAATTGTCTCATATCTGTGTAAAGAAAACAATTCCTTAACTTGTGAAGAAGAAATCTAAACATTGGAAATAGAGAGAATTTCGTAGAAAATTAATGAATCCATGAAGCTGGGGGAATCTTTGTTCAGCAGCTGATATAGCCAGAATTCCTGTACTTTCTCAAGAATGATGTCTAGGCAGGTGTTTTCACTTTGACATTTTTATTGTAAGGTCTCACCAGAAAGGACCAAGTAACAAGGCACACTAGTGATAGGCTGGAATGAGGAAAGTTTAGGATAATTTTACTAAATGACTAAAACTGAAGAAACAATAGTTTGCTATTGGCTCATGTATGATTACAGAGGAAAAAAAAAAAAAAAGGATTCAAATAAAGGTGCTTATCAGATTTTGGCATGTGAAGATATCACCATCTGAATTTTCCTCAAAAGGTGAAACAGAAGCACTACATTTTCTGTTATTTTCTCTCCTTTTCCTTCAAGCCTAACTCTTAAAAAAAAAAAAAAGAAAGAAAGAAAAAGCATCAGGAAACACATTTGGAGGACAATTCAACATAGAGTTATGCTTAACCACATCATCAGACCCAGAATGTATTAATGGATTTAATTAAACATAATTTGAAGGAATCAGATAATGCAATATTGTATAATGAACAGAGCAGCCATTCTGACAAAGGGAAACCTGCTGTTATTAATTTAGCACCTGGAATTGACAGGAGTTGTCCTGGCACTCTTCCAATAACAACATTAGTAGACATCCTACTCCAATTTTTAAGAGATTTCTTTAAAAAGTTGGTAAGTCAGATGATAGAGATAGTACACAAAATCTCTAATAAATTTCTGTCTTTGAATAAATGAAAGGGAATTGCTCAAGGGGCCAATTACAGACTGGTGTTGCACTAGAACATATTCTTAAGGGCAAGTAATGGATTTATGAAGTTGTATCATCTATGCTGCAAAGAACACTTTTCACAATTCCTAACAGAAACTTTCAATTAGTCTTCCAGATCAGTAAGACCTCTCGTGTTAAAGGATGGTGTTTCCCTCTTTTTTTAAGAAATTAAACTAGTGTCCTAACTTTGTCCTGTTTAATATATAAAATTCTTCTTGAGATGTCTCACAGAACTACTGACAGATAATGTACAAGTAGTGATAAGCTATTGATCTAAAAAGAGTGTCTCAGTTAAGAGAAGGACAAGACCAAAAGCAGAGAAAGGAAATAAATTCTGAGGATTAAGGAAAAGGAGATAATTAGGTTGAAGATTAGAGCAGAAACATTCATATCAGAGCTTAGAATACTTGAGAGCTGAGAAATCAATTGCTTAGAAGTATGCAAAGAAGTCATTTGGCTGTGCAGGAAGAATTCCACTGATACTAGTATATTTGTGGCTCAAAGGTATGCTATAGAGTACAGCCCAATGTCCCTTTTTACTTTTTTTTTTTTTTTTTTGACTATCTGTGATGTATAGGGATAAGATGAGCTAGATAGTCATCAGCTGAAAGATTTTGTTTCTTGTCTGAAATCAAAAGTTTTTTTTTTTTTTTTTTTTTTTTTTTTTAAAAAAAAAGAAAAAAGAAAGAAAGAAAAGCTAAATCTAGATATGCACAAGGTATGGCCAGTGACATAGGGCACACTTTAATACAGAGGAGCATTTCTTTTCCAAAACCAAAGGCATAACAAAAACCTTAGATAAAGAGCAGCCATGGAGGATTTGAAAAAGATGTCATAAAAAAGTTTGATTCACATAAACAGAAGGGAGAGAGATGAATGCAGTATAAGCACAGGGCAAGGGTTCCAGACCCTGACAACCTTGATGGCCTCTGCTGAACTTTCTCCAGAACATCAATGTCTCTTTTGTACAAAATTGCAACAACAAACAACCATCATGGTAAACTCATGAGACCCCTTCAGTTGGTCCACCCTATCAACAAGTCTTTATGCAAGTAAGTTTTGAACCAAATAGACATTTTCAAATCAAGGCAACAAAATGATAGCGATCGTTACAGATACTACATTCTGAGAGTTTTTTTGGGGGAGTCATTTTCTTTTGTTTCATTTGTGAAAATAGATGGCCACATTATAGTTGAAGCTCTATACTTCTGGTGCTGCAAGAATGAATGTTATGTCATCAGAAAGTACACAAAAGAAAATGATTTTCATGTACACAAATCTAAGAAATATTAATATTATTTCTGCTAAGATTTTGCTGTTACATACCTCTATCCTATATTTACAATTAAAACTGAAATTTATTTTTGTGCTCTGAGGGTAGAAGCTATTTTATAAATTCCTGCCTAATTTAATTTTTCTCCTCCTTTGAATTAATTTGAGAATGGATAGCTCTGCTGGGTGTGGATACAAGAGTGCAAAAATGGAAGGGAGAGGAAAGATTCTACAATCAGGCTGAACTATCATGTAGCTCTTATTGTGGGAGCAAAAGTAGGAATCATTAATCTTACTGGAGTGATGCCCAGACTTAATATTCAATAAGGATTTATTTGATCTTTGAATATCATACTAAAGGATCTGTAAAGTTATATACACAAATTCAAGACTTACTTTTGGAAACATAAGCATTTATTATGTTTAAAATTATATATTCTACACTGATTAACCTTTTCAGATGCAGAAGCTTAAAAGAATTTGCTGATCACTACAGAGATCAGAAATAAATTATTTTTCTTTCAAGTACAGGGGTGTACATATAGATCTAGATATGGATAAAAAAATGAGTTCAGTGATATTTTTTCCCAGTTAAAATAATCACCTGGTGATTTAAAAATGCAAAACCAAAACCTCAACAACTATAAATCAATTTATTAAATTCAAATAAATAAAATATATTTATCTTAAAGAATTATATCTCGCAATGTAGCTGTTTCTGCTGACTTCATAATTGATTCAAAACACTTCATTATGGAAGTGTATCACCTGCCCAGATATTCCCTTTACATGTTTCCATGACGCTCTTAGCTCTTAGTGCAGAAATGTGAGAGAAAAGCTTTATGTTCAATATAACACAATAGGTATGTGAGTGCTAGAACTTGTCCAGACCTGTGGCATATTGAAGGCACAGACTCTGGTCAGATATCCTGAGACAACTTTATTAGACTTTATTAGACCCTATTAGACTTTATTAGACCAACCTTACTAGCAAACTTCTATTTATACCCTGCTACCTGATGCCCCACTCCCTCTTGGATTATCCGTTGTTGCTCCAAGTAATTTTGCATTATATCTTGCACAGCCACATAGGTGCCTCCTCATTTCAAAAATGTAGCGATTCTATTGCTTATCGCCTCTCCCACGGTTTCTCAGCGATCAGGCCTTGCTGGACCAAGGCCTCCACAGGGCCAGGATTAGCGGATTAACCACTTCAGTGCCTTCTCCCACATCTCCCCCTTTTTTGTTTTACCTTGTGCTGGCAAGACTTACTTAAGAGCGCGTTTAACAATGGGTTACATTAACTTTAACAAGCATGAAACACAGAACATAATCCTGAAAAAGATTAAGAACAACATTGCAGCAACAACCAACAGTCTTTTTAGCCAAGTACCCAGATCAAGAAAGAGTCCTTCAAAGGAGTTCCACCTATACGTTATTTTGAGTCTTTTTGTCAGCTGTTTTATGAATCAATTTTAAATCATCAGATAAATTGATGCAGCACAGGCCATTGACAAAAGGAGCTGCCCTGATTTGGGCCTCAGCCTTTTGCAGTCTTCTCATCAAGGCCTGCATATTTTATTTATATAAATAATTATATTTATCCATATATATACTCATATATATTCATAAACATATATATTCATAATATATATACGGTTGATATTAAAATATAAAATTAATTATAAAATTAATTAAAATAATTATTAGTGAAAATAATTTGTTCATACTTAATTCATATTAATTTATTCACATTTAAATAATATTTATTAATATACACCCTTCTTATTAGTAGTACTTACTTGTTACACAAAATAAAACATCATATAGGTTAAAAGCATAAACATTAATTATATAGGTTAAAATTAGTATACACAAAGGCATAAAATTACAAATATCACCAGATCTATTCCCTACTGCATCAAATATTTAAAAATGATTCATGACTCCCTCCGACAACTGCTCACTTGTTTTTCGGCTCCTGCACTTGGCTAGAGTTCTGCTGTGGCCATTAACTCCTCTGTCGTCAAATAATGCTTTACATTTTTTACTGATAACCAACGAGGACCTTTGGTCAAGTCACAAATGGACAGATCATCCCGAATTGTCGATCAGCTGCTGTTGTAAATTTGCATGCTCTAACATCTCTTTTGCGAGCAACAAACTCATACCCATTGGGGTTGGGTTTATGCCATGATATAGGGTATCTAATATATAGGGTAGTTTCCAATTAACA
This sequence comes from Nothocercus julius, assembly GCA_013398735.1. Classification (NCBI taxonomy): domain Eukaryota; kingdom Metazoa; phylum Chordata; class Aves; order Tinamiformes; family Tinamidae; genus Nothocercus; species Nothocercus julius. The sequence goes on along the minus strand of VZSV01000146.1, from coordinate 1,660,180 downwards.
ATTGACTGGTAAACAGAGGTGGCTTATACATAAAATCACAGCCTCTAATAATAACTACATTGCAAGCACACATATCAGAGTCATGAAACACAGACTGATTATAAACTTCATTACTCAGCGCACACTTACACATTATTCTAAAACACACACATCCTTTCCCTACATAAGTTAAGGCAGTTTCATCATTACTCTGCAGATTGATCTGAAAGTGGCACACACCCTCCTTGGTATCAAAGTCAACATCATTCGCAGGCGATGACCGCGCTGAAAACCTGGCCGTGGGTGAAGGTCACAGGTCTCCACCACGCTTGAAGTTGTTGTTCTTTCTCCAGTCCACAGGGTCGGGATCAAATGGAGATCACCCAGGGGGTGAGCCACACCCTCATACCGGTGGTTCATATGGTGCCGACGGTAGTGGTGTTTCTTTCTGGCAAGTTTTATCATTCGGAGAGGCCCCCCACCGCCTTCAGAGTAAGCATAATCTGCCACCAGGTAGTCACATGTTTTACTGCAGCTGCGTCACCATCTGCCGTTGCCTCCTTAAAGTGCTTTCGGAGATCTTCCCACACCTCTTGCTTCCACTTTAACAAAGTTACTAAATTTTCTCTGGAAACTTCCTGGTTCCGCTTACACACCTCTCACTGGAATGTGCCTTCTTTCAAGAAGATGGACACCTTCTTCCAGATCAACTCTGACAGAGTTACGAACACTTTTCCGGAGACTTCCCGGTTCAGCTTACACACCTCTCACTGGAACTCATCCAGACTGCATTTCTGCTTGCACACCTCTGGCTGGAACTCGTCCAGGCTGCGTTTCTGCCCTTGAGTCACAGAATTCCCCATCACGCCCTTGGCTGCTTACCTTCTGTCTAGCTGTAAGGTAATTGTGCGCACGCCGGCTTCCTTTCAGCCCTTGCTGGCTTCCTTTCAGCCCTTGTTCAACCCAGCTACGCCACCGCTACGGCAAATGCGTCTCTTGCCTTTTCAGTGTCCCTATTCGGGTGCCATTTGTGGTGTATTGAAAGCATGGACTCAGGTCAGATATGCCGAGACAATTTTATTAGACTTTATTAGACCTTATTAGACCATGTTAGACCAACCTTATTAGCAAAGAACTTCGATTTATACCCTGCTACCTGACGCCCTACTCCCTTTGGGACTATTCGTTGTTGCTCCAAGTAAATTTCCATTCTGTCTTGCACAGCCACATAGGTGCCTCCTCATTCCAAAAACCTAGCAATTCCACCACTTCCATGGTTTCTCAGTGATCAGGCCTTGCTCCCTGGACCAAGGCCTCCGCAGGGCCAGGATTAGCAGATTAACTGCTTCAGCGCCTTCTCCCACACAGACCCAGGGTTTTCTGGAGCAGGATACCTGAGAAATGATCCAAATGGGCAGATTCAATAGGGAAAGGCATTTAGCATGCCAACCTGTTGAGATGCAACCCACTTATCCCACTCATCCTCATAGGAAATCTCCAGAAGTGTGGGTTAGATGAGTGGACAGTGAGGTGGACTGAGGACTGGCTGGATGGCAGAGCCAAGAGGGTGGTGATAAACAAGGCTGAGTCCAGTTGAAGGCCTGTGGCAAGTGGTGTCCCGCAGAAATCAGTACTGGGCCCGGTGATGTTCAACTTGTTCATCAGTGACTTGGATTAGGGCACAGAGTGCACCCTGAGCAAGTTTGTAGGTGATACCAAACTGGGTGGAGTGGCCGACACTCCAGAGGGCTGTGCTGCCATTCAGAGGGATCTAGACAGGATGGAGAGTTGGGCAGAGAGGAACCTCCTGAGGTTCAACAAGGACAAATGCAGGGTCCTGCACGTGGGGAGGAAGAACCCCAGGCACCAGTACAGACTGGGGGTTGACCTGCTAGAAAGCAGCTCCACAGAGAGAGATTTGGGAGTCCTGACTGACAACAAGTTAACCATAAGTCAGCAGTGTGCCCTGGTGGCCAAGAAGGCCTGTCGGATCCTGGCCTGCATCAGGAGGAGTGTTGCCAGCAGGTCGAGGCAGGTGATCCTGCCCCTCTACTCAGATCTGGTGAGGCCGCACCTGGAGTGTTTTGTGCCGTTCTGGGCTCCCCTGTACAAAATGGACATTGAGCTTTTTAGAGAGGGTCCAGCATAGGGCCACGAAGATGATTAAGGGACTCTAACGTGTATTGTATGAGGAAAGACTGGAAAGACTGAGGAAAGCGAGCTGGTCCTGTTCTGCCTAGAGAAGAGAAGATTGAGAGGAGATCTGATCAACATGTGCAAGTACCTTAGGGGAGAATGTAAGGAGGATGGGGCCAAAATCTTCTCAGTGGTGGCCAGTGACAGGACAAGGGGTAAGGGGTACAAACTAAAACACAGGATATTCAATCTCCAAGTGAGGAAGAACTTCTTTCCTGTGAGGGTGACAGAGCCCTGGAACAGGCTGCCCAGAGAGGTTGTGGAGTCTCCTTCTCTGGAGATCTTCCAAACCCGCCTGGCTGCCACCCTGTGCCCCGTGCTCTAGGTGTCCCTGCTGGAGCAGGAGAGTTGGGCTAGATGATCTCTAGAGGTCCCTTTCAACCTCAATCATTCTGTGACTCTATGATTATCCAAGTTATAACATGATCACTGGGGGAAAAACAAAACAAAACATCAAGTAAACAAACAAACAAAACCTCCTGACTTCAGTTCATTGTTTTAATGTGCTTTGTTTCAGATCTACTAGAAAAAAATGAAGTGGAGGGATAATTCTTGAACCATCCATCAGCTTTTCACAAAACCTATTTGGCAAAATTTTGTCATAACAAGTGTATTAATAGGATCTGAATCACTGGTCAGGAAAGTAGTTTACAATGAATAATCCAACCACCCTTAGATCTTAGTATTCTCAAAGATGCAGATTCCCTGCTGAGAACTGGTTACATATTGTATGCAGAACTGAAAGTGCTTAGTGTTGGTGAGACATAATAATGTACCAGGCAAGAGGAAAGAAGAGACAAAAATGCTAACTGTTCCAGGCATTATTTAAATTATTTTCAGGTGAAAACTAACAATGGAATACAATTGGAAAGAAGACAAAATATTATTTTAATATGGTAATTACTTCTTAATATTTATTTTGTACTTTCAAGTAACTAAAATGTAGAAAAGACATTGATTTTACTTTGTTTTGCTTAATGAATAAGAAATGAAAATGTTTCCCTCTGTATTTGAACCTAAATGTGATAAAAAAAAAAGTTTTTTGTCATTCCACATGAAAAACATGTGATGTCATAAGCATGCATGATAAAGATGATAACATCATTATATAGTGATGCTGTCAAAAACAGCAACATATGAGAAGAAAAGCATATATGTGTATTTGGAATTTAATTTTAATCTTAGAATTTAGATATGAAATTTCATGTTTAGGATACTGGAGTGAATTCAAGAAAAGAAGAACTAGGCAAAAGAAATTTGGATATCTTGCTGCAGAGACCAAACTTTTCTTTGAGCATTGTATGTTTTGGGGCAGTGACAATAAGAGGTTAAGAACTCCCTTTGATATTCCAGAAGTCGTGCAGATTCTCTCAGGAACTGAACACAAATACATCACTTTCCAAGCAGTCATTCCAATAGATATATAGGGAAACCAAATATGTCTCTATCAGAACTTCCTTTCCAAAATCCTGAGCAGGTGTTCTCTGAGTAGGTGATCTTCCTCTCAAGCACATTTTTTTTCTTTCTTTCTTCTCCCCTCACTATATGGAAAGATTCTACCACCAAAATTCCTAAATAATTATTTGAATTGAAACTGCATTTCAAATTCTCTTATGTAGGTTATCCAGGCTATGAACCAAACCTCAGCATTTCTTCCTGCATTAAAGCGGGAAAATGAAGAATATGCTCTTCTATTCATCCACGTACGTAAAACTCTCATCTAGATGGGGCTCAGTTAGTATCTCTCTGTTACAGCCTTTATTCCATCCTTGTCCTGTGCAAACCAGATCCATTGTTACTGAATCAGAATTTAGTTGCAAACTTCACATTTGTTTTGATAATTTCATGTCCCTTATTGCGTTCCTCACTGACAGAACTTTCCATCACATCAAACATAACTTAGTTATCTTCATTTTAAAAGTCCTCCAACTTTTCCTTCCTACACAAACTCACGCTCATTGACTCCTATGCAGTGATGTCTTGTCTCCAGTCTTGTAGTGAGTGTCTCCAGCTTCCACCATGCGGTTTTTGAATTTTCAAGTAAGGATGTTGGTGCAGGAAGGGATATCTCTTATACAGCACCTGGTGTTGAACAAGAATGCTCTGCAAGTTCCTTTTTCAAACCTTATTTCAAAAAATAGTTTTGCAGTGATCCTTACCCCCTCTCTCCAAAACAAAAATTTTTTTTAGACAATAAACTCTTTGGGACAGGGATCGTCTTTTGCTCTGTTTATACTCTAGTTCAGCAAATATGACTTTTATTATTATTAGCAGAAGGTCAAAATCTCCACAATGACCACATTGACAGTAGAGGATTCCCAGAATTGTCTGGCCTTGCCTTGACCAGAGCAGCTATTACTTTGTTTTAACAGTCTTCTGGTGGCCACGTGACTTTTGCCTTCTCTGCTTTGACTTCAGCTCTGAGAATACCGTTTGTAAAGTCAAACACTTGCAAAGGAAAAATGTGTCATATGTACCAAGCTAAAAATTTATGTCCTCCTCCTGTGTCCTCCTATGTCTCTTGGGGTCCTCAGAGCAATAGTTCAGTCTTCCTCAAACAGAAGGAGGAAGAGACAGAACAGCAGCTCCTCAGTAAGCTGAGGGCTCCAGCCAGTGGGATGACTGCAACGACCACTGTGAGGGTGGCTTCCTCCTTCTCATCTGAAGGACCATGAAGTTGATGCTTTCTTCCTCCTCAGCCTTGGATCAACTGGGGTTTCTCTTTCCACCTCTCCCAGGTGGAAGTCTGTCCAGGTGCTGGGTCTGGGGCTAGACCTCTTTTGCTTCACATCCTCCTTTCCATTTCTTTAGAGCTGGTAAAACAAATCAGGTCTTGGCCAGACCTGAGAGTATCAGGTCAGTATAGAACCGGAGATGTTTTTTCCAATAATGACAAAAATCATTTTTATTGTGGTACACTAGGAGCATAGCAGTGTTGGTATGATCTGTATTAGAACTTAAAGGAACAGCAATAGTAGTAGTAGCAGCAATTTTATTATACCCTAACAGATAATAATAAAAACAACAACAATAATAACAACCCAAGAAATAGATTTTAGCTCCTGTATATAAAGACTCATTCATGGCATTGAAAGCATAATGTGTGTGCACAAAGCCCTGCAGAGCTTTAGGACCATTCAGAGTGAAAACAAGAAAGCAGACAAACAAACAAAAAATAGTAATAATAATCTTTATTTTACTCTCGTATTTGATAAGGGTAACATAAAAAGGAAAATTTTGGTTAATATTAGAAGTGCTGAAACAAGAATGGCAATATTTCTCCGGTAGGTTTTGTCTGGTTTAGAGCAATGTGCTGGGATAAAAACACATCTAATATTTAAAGTATTTAAGTGTCAGTCATTTTTCCCCGTCATTTTTCCTCCAGTAACATAATGCTACTGCATAATTTATATGTCCTTGGGACATGTGTTGTGTGTGTTCTCACACAGTGCTTTGCCCTGGACAAATGGTTAAGAGGTGGAATTTGACCTCAAATAAGGTTTTAAATTTCAGCATAGTGAGAGTCTGATAGATTAGAAAGAGCTGAGTTGTTTTCAAAGAGCTCTGGAGAACGTTCATTACTCTTTTATGCTGACTAGGTTTTGTCCTAGACGGGTGCAAGTGGCCATTGACCTGAGACCTCCATGGTCTGTCCACAGTTTGTGTTCTCAAGTACTTTGCTGCCTAATGCAAGAATTGCCTTGTGCCTTATTGCTTCACGTTGCCCTTTCTGTTTCTTTAGAGACACTTTTTTTAGGATTTTTTATGTGGCATTATGTGGTAATAACTGTTTGAGAAACAGCATTTATTATAAAGGAATATAAATAGGGCTGCAAGTGACTGCAAGAGATCTTCTTGCCTATGTATTAGGAACAGTGAAAAATAAAGTCTATATCTTCCCTGACAAGCACTGTTTTAACCATTTAGAAAAAAAAAATCTCTACTTTTAGCACAGTGCATCTCTTAATGCTCAAAAATAATCTCTTTGTTTGTCTGCTTTAATCCCATTATTTCCAGTCCTATATTCCATGAATATGTTAAAGATTTTTCCTTTCAGTAATCTTTGTGTAATAAAATATTACTATCATTACAATTGCTAAAATCAATTTTGTTAGTCTTTCTTAACATGCTGAGTAACAATTTAGACTTACTGGGTTGCATGTTGTACTTTTCTGTCTTTATGATAAAAAATAGTTCACACTCAGTAGTAACTGATGGATAATACAGTGTAAAAAAAGGAAGGAAATAGGATAAAGCAATAGACAGAAAATTCTATTCGTGAAACTGTGTAGACTATTGATGAAAAAAAGTGAGTAGCAAAATGATATTTTGGGGTTATTTTAAGACACACAGCAATATATTTATACATTATTGATACTGAATTCTAAGGATAAAAATTCTGTTATAATGCTATATAAAGTGATTACAGTTTGTTATACTATGAAGTATAAAACTGTAAAAGCTTTCAGATTATAAAGATATGTCACAAAAAAAAAAAGAAAAAAAAAAAAGGCTGCCTATTTATCTGCTATCTGGACTTAATATCCAAGTGTGCATGTGAGTTTGAATTCTGGATGAAAGGAATATATAACTAGTGTTATATAAAAATATAGAAAAATAGAAATATTCCAATTGAATGAAAAATTGCCGCTTTGGGAGAGTGATCTCTTTCTTTAGTGGTCACTTTGGACCATGTCAGTGTTATACAGAATACAGCATATACAGTACAGAATATGTAGTGTGGCATGTAAGTATGCATCTATTCTATAATTAT
>VZSV01000146.1:1634735-1653071 GCA_013398735.1 Nothocercus julius | reverse complement strand
TAATTATAATTATAATTATTCCATAATTATAATATGGAGTTCCCGGCCTGTCCATGCTGTGGTGGGATGTATCATTGTGATCCTGTTAAATGATGCCGTAAACTCAAGCAGCATAAAAACTGCATCTACACATTCCTGAGGAGAGGGGAATTTGGAAACAAACAAGGACTTCATTCCGTATTCTAATATTCTAAGGTGGTATAGACTTTGATTCCCATTTTTTCCATCTTAGTCTGTTAATAAGCAGCAACTGATGTGATGATCAGTGCAAAAATATGCAAAATGATTTTAAAGAACTGACTTAAAAACATTTGTCATCACTTTTCTCAAACTTCTATATAAAATAGCTATTCTCTATAAGTACTTTGTCAACAAGAATGTTATAACTTTTCTAATCTTGTTCCTTCTCTAAATAGATTAAATACTGAAGACCAGTTGCACAAAAATCAGCATTTGTTTAAGAAAAATATAGAAATAGCAATCCCATCACTTCCAAAATGATAAATTTTGTAAGAATAAATATATTCTTATTACTTAGATGATGATAAATGTTTCTTAAACTGCAGAGCTATAGATGACAAAGGGACGTGTCATCAGATGTTAACACTTCATGCAAAAATATGGAAGTACTTCTAGCTTATCAAGCTAAAAATAAGTTAAAATTACTCACATAGTATATGTGTATAAAATTGCTCCTAATCAAAATGAACCGCCCACACACAAAAAGCTCAAATCAACAATACAAAAAAATGGAACTAAAAATAGTGATGACAGCCATCCTATTTCTCCATAGAGCACAGATATTTAGTACAGCTAAATATGAACACACTTTCAGAAACACACAGTTTGAATCTAAGTTTCCTCTCTAGTCAATCTGAATTTTATCACTGGGAGTTTGGAGGGAATTATGCCACATTCAGCAAAAAACTTTTATCTGAAAATCTTCCATTTTCTCATACTCTAAATACATGGTAGTAATGCCTGGTCTTATTATTTAAGATGTGAAACAAGAGGCAAAATTTTGGGGTTGGCCAAAATTAAACTTTTCAAGATTTCCTCTTTTAATTTTTATATGTTCAGTTTTCCTAAGCAAAAGTGAAATATTCTGCTTCTATTCAATATAAATCTTTCCTCATGCCCTCGGTTTTATGATTTACTCATTAAACTAACATATTCATTATTTTTTCTAGTCTAATGTAAAATTCTTGAATTTTGCCTTCCAGTAAACCAATTGAAAAATTTGCACCAACTTAATGGATCAAGAATTGCATTAGAAGTGCTAAGTAAATACTGCATGATACAGTATGTAGTGGTAATACCCTTCAGCAGCGTACGACTTTAACACACACATATACATATATATGTCCATACACGCGTATACATACGCACAACCCACAGAAATGAGCATCTTCACAAAATAAAATGAGATGAAAAATATATAAAAACTTTGAATATTTTAAGTGCTCTCACATGATAAGGAAAGGGAAAAAAAATGGAAAGAAACGCATCAATCTGCATTTAAGGTTTAAATCGAACAGAGAAAAACACCACCAGCAACAACAAAATTGACTCTCTTCTCAGAGACAGAGATTTCCAAAACAGGCTTATTCCTGGACAGACCATGATAGAACTGTTGTTCTCGTGTTCTGACATGGGCCAACCTGGAAAATCCCAGTGAATTTCTCTTCAGTCTCAGGGAAGGAGACTGTGATAAACAGGGATATTCAAGGCAGTCAGCAGTGGTACCTTCTCACAGGCTCTCTGCCTCTCTGCCAAGCCTCTGGCCTGCCTGCCAGCACAGAGCTTCCTTCCAGCTTCTTTTGCTCAAGGATGGTTTTGATTCTGTGACACCTTGCCTTGAAGGCTTATGTTCTTTTTGTTTTTTCAGTGAAAGCAGAGAGTGAAGGTGACAAGACCATTCCAGGAGGGCAGCTAAGGAGGTGCTTTATTTTCCTAACTGAGCATAGAAGTGGTAATGGTTGTAGGAGTGAAGAGGATGATTTTTGCCTCTCTGACATTTTTCCCATTTTCCCTTGGAATTTTTATTTTTCATAAAAAAAGGCATTTTATATTAAAAAACCCACAACATAAGTGGGAAAAATTGTGGCCCAGATTTATCTAAATATTTTGAGACTGAAATGGAAAGATAATCTGTCTTTGTATGAGTTTAATATTGAAGAAATTACTGAAAGTCCCGGGTGATTTTAAGAACTAGACTTCAATCTAACATTTTTTAAAGGGAGGAAACAATAGCCTTTTTGCAGTTCTTGTTCTATTGGGTTGAATCACACATTTGAGAGATGCTTGTAATATATATATGACCTGTTATCATAGACATATTAAGTTCCAATTTTGTAACATGTCTAGCAATCTCCCTGAAAATAGTCTGCTCTGTTGGGACTGACCATCTCACGTAAGGGGGACTTTTTGCTTTTCATCTTTAAATTTTTGGCACGTGTTGGATTCTGAGAAGCTATTCCCTGAATTGTAAAAAAAAAAAAAAAAAAAAAAAAAAAGGTCTATTTCTGATTATATATATAATGGGCCTTTGTGTCTCTCAGAAGACAAAGTATTTGAACAACATACTAGTTAGCTCACTTCAAAAGGTGATTTTTCATCTTCTTTTCTTCTGTCAAATTCAAATGTGATTAAATTGTTCAGGAGTCAGCTGTTCTTACAATAAAATATAGCAATTTCACCACCGTTTTTGTATTATATACCTATATTTGAAGCATGCCAGCATCTAGCTGTGTCAAGGCCATTTCATTCCAGTATGGAATGAAGTATTACAAGTTCTACACTGGATAATTTGAAAAGAGTGATATGCATTTTCTGAGTCTTTTAATATTACTTTTATTTGTCTTAACCATCATTAGCCCCAAAAGAGAAAAAAAAACAGTGACATAGAGAATCTAAATCTAATCTCTGCTTTGAATCTGATATTTGAATAGACATTGGACCCCGACTCTCTTCTTGCAAAGGACTTTAATCACCAAACTGTAGATTTAATCTTATATTTAGCTGTTTACACAGAAGGGAAGATATGCCAGAGAAGAGTCTGACATTTTAAAGGAGTATGATGCTATAATTTGATGAGTAAGAAGCTTGCTTGGTATGTGGGATGAGTCTGTGGGAGCATAATCTGTCATAAACAAGCAGATCAGTTCCTCCCACATCCAAGTTGAATGTTCTAGCCACTGGGCTATTGTCTGGGCACTGAGTAGGCTGGAAATAGTATCTATCACAGCTTCCTCACAAAAACAAGAACAACAAACAGTGTTCTCCAAAAGTCTCGTTTTGATTCTACATCAGAGCAATAATAAAATGCATGCTTTCTTTTTTTCTTTCATGAAACCAAAAAATTATCTGTGGTCAGCTCTAGAAAATGCTCACTTTCGCAGTCATAGAACAGAGTGGAGAATGACATAAATTGGTAAGATTTAGTTCAGGTAAAAAGCCAAGGCATGCAAATAGAAATACAAAAGTACAAAAGTAGTGCAGTTTCTGTCTGCAGGAAAAGAAAGAAGTCTTATTGGAGGGGGTGTTTGCTTGTAAGTAGATACATACAGTTGAGCCACAGATATTTCTGTACCCTGAAAAGGACTGGGGGGAACTCCCTGAAATCAGGAGAGAATTCACTGTTTGCCATTTGTTTCATATGGGAGGTATGTAGACACCTTAACAAGTGTTATTAAAAACCTTGCCTATGTAAATCAAATGAATGATTTAGCTTAATACTAGTGATAATCTTGCCATCGTATATGAGCCTAGACCATTATTATTAAGCACTATCACTTTTTTTTTTTTTTTTTTTTTTTGATTCAAAGCTGTTGGATCCAAAATATGTGGCACAAGATTCATAGGGAGAAAAACTTATTTCTAAGCCTGGCATGAATACCATATGTCTGAGATATTTTACTTCAGATTAAGTGTGGTCTATCTCTGCAGAATTAATACCCATAAGCAACTGGAGCTTGTTAGTTGTCAAGGCATCTCCAGAGATACTCAAGGCATCCTCCGGAGTAGCTTCCTTCAAAACAAATGCATTTTACACACACAGACGCAGCAGCTCTATGGACCAAAACATATCATGTGAGGACTCCTGGGAGAATTCCAAAGTACACTTCTGACCTAAGGGACAAGAATGGATGTACACAAAATAAGTAAAGAGCATATTATGACTCAGGAGCTGATACAAAGTTCCCCTCATGCTTACTGAAATCCTATCTCCAGTGAAGCTAAATGGCAAATTTATTAGATATCAACAAGGACAAGAATTTATTCTCAGTTTCAAGGATCCCAGAATTCCTGTGAAAGAAGGAAAATTCACAAGTATCCATCCTATGAGAGGAACACACACACAGCAGAGATGATTCCATAAATACACCTATATTTATTCCAAATATACACCAATTAAAAGGAAAAAAATGTAATATTTTTGATAGATTTTTTCAACTGATTTTAAATCTTTTTGCATAAAATAAGAATATATTAAAGAATAATGTAATGAAAACCTGATAAGAATATCTGACTATTCAGGGAAAGAACTGCTCAGCTATTCAAGAACTCTTAACACATTTGTCATGTTGTTTGGTTATGTCAGTGGAGCTGATATGATGCACTTCTAAAGATGCAGCATACATTCTCTGACAAAACTGACTAGGTAAAATAGTGCTAGACTAGAGCAGTGTTCATCCATATAAAAAGATTTGAACTATTGGATCCAGATAAACACAATGATGTTTTTGTCTTTTGGATACGAAAAGTTACTACTTCACTGCTCCTACGTCATATCTGTATATCCATAAACAGATCGGGAAAATATAGTACATATCTGAAATCTGTCAGAATGATTATCTAGCCTTAGTTTTCTACCATACTAGACTCCTGAGTACGTGCATATTGCCATATTTGTGGTATTGCCTCTCTTCCTAATTTACCCATAAGTTTTGGATTTTTCAGGAATCTGTATAGACAGTCCACAGATTGAAATACACATATATTTGAAATACCTCTGCTAGATAGGTATTATCTTCATTATGCAGAAACACCCTGGTAAAGCTTGGATAGTATGCCTGTGATGTGATGAATGATAGAAGATACCCTAGGTCAGTAAAAATGTAGGAAGCACTCTACTTGTCCACTTCATTTTCTGAGTGCTCCACTTCTCAAATTGTTCCTGAAGACTCATCTTTTCTTGGTAGCTCTAGACAGAGATATATAAGTAGATATTTAGATAGGCAGATATAGGTCCTTATAAGTATTCAAAATATTCTGGAATGATGTGATAATATGTGAAACTATACAAAAGCCTGCTTTGTAAAGTTTGGATAGGTCTGCTTTGTATAGGTCTGGATGTTAGCAGACTTTATGTGAGTTTGGAAGACCTAAATGAGGTTTCATATTAGGTCCATTTGTTCCACTTTTCTTTACTAATTTACTAAATAATCTATAATCTAATATCTACTAAATAATCTATCTACTAAGTAATCTTTACTAAATAATCTATGTAAACACAAACCCAGTTATGAATAGAGTTTGTTAGTATTCAGAGCAGTAATAGAAAAAGCAGCAGCAGAACTGACTTCCATACTATGCAGATGTCTTATCCAAGAATATGATGAAAGCAGATGTCAGCCCATCAAATTCACACAACTTGTGCTGGTCTGTAGGCCAACACATGATGCATCAGCACCTTCTAGCTGTACAATGGAGTGAAGGACCTCAGTGGAAAGAAGGGTAAAGATTTTGCTGCATTTAGGAAATGAAAGATAGGGCTGAGTTTTGCTTTGAGCACTTGCAGCTTAAAACTCTATAATATGCACAATAAAAACATATCTTCACCTTGAACAAATACCCTGATCAAATTGCTGGAACACCAGAATTTCACCTTTGACTTCATAAATGTTTATATAACACATTCAATCACATTGTGAGAACATGCTGTGAGAACAAAGCTTGCAAATAGATTGTTTTCCCTTTAACGGAAAGGATATAAGTATCATGCTTGCAAAAGTTTTCTTCTTTCCTGAAAGTAGCTACACTTCACATAGAAATCAAACAGTAACAACCACTCAAACAAGTGTTTTAAAGAACATATTTGCACTTGTATGTAAAAAAAAAAAAAAAAAAAAAAAAAAAGTCATTTTAGCAGAACCAGTGATACACCTAGGGGCCAGAGTGATGTTCAGAGAGACAAAGATAGGCTGGAGGAATCAGACAACAGGAACCTTCTGAAATTCAATGAGGACAAATGCCAAGCCCTGCACCTGGAAAGGAAAAGCCCCTTGCAATGATATGGGACAGGAATGAGCAGCTGAGGAGCAACTGACCTGAAAAGCACCCATGGCAGATGGGAAGGTCTTAGTGGACTGAAGCACAAGCTGAGCACAAGCCAGTGCATCTAGGCAGCACAGGTGATGAACAGCATCCTGGGCTGTATCAACAGGAACAAGGCAAGTAGACTGAAGGAAGTGATAGTTTCACTCTACTTGGCATTCATTAGACTGCATCTATAATATGGTTTTAGATTCCCCATCTTTGTGAAACAGGAGCAAGTTCAGTGGAGACCACCAGAATGGTCAAGAGCTGGAGGACAGTGCCTGAGAAGAGAGGCTGAGAGGGCTGACCTTATGCAGTTTGGAGGAAGAACAGCAGCAGGAGGAACAAATATACTTGGATTGGAAGGAGATGGGAACTGAATGTGGAGAGAAAGAGCAAGTATGAGTAGTAGTTGTTTTGCAGTTCTACAAAACTGGAACATGAATGTCCAACCCTTCCTGACTTCTCACCTTTCCAATCAAAGAGCTCTCAGCTTCTTCTAAAGGTGGCTGCAAATAACCAGGCCAAACCAAATCTAACCTCACCAAATGATATAGTCCTGACTGCGCTTTGTATGAATGAAAGGAATTAAAGATGTTGCTTTGTTCACAATATAATCTCACCGATTTAGAGATTTCACAGAATAGGACGTCCCATGTATGCTTAAATATTATATGCCTAATGAAGCAGTCTTCAATTTCCTATATAGACAACAGCAAGAAAAAAACACTTCTGAGGATCTGAGGGAAAAAAAAAAAAATGGGGATATTCACAGATTCACAGCAGTGAGAAAGAAATGAGAAAACACTCCTACGGGGGAAAGATTTTCATGCCCTGAATGGTGAAAATACAGAAAAAAAAATGATATTAAAAAAACATGTAAATGTGGAAAAAGAACATTAAAAAAAAAAAAGTTTAGTGCATGAGATTGTTACAATTTCTCTAAGTGGAAGAGATTGGGAGTCAGTCACTGTTAATAGTTTTTTTTCTCCAAAGTGTTTGATCGCTATCATACTTGGTCTCTATTAAGTTACTAAGCTCTACTAATCTATGCCCAGTGTTAAGGAAGTTAAAGTAGTTAAGGTATTTGTAACCTCCATATTCTGATATGTATTGAAAAAAGGCCAAGTACCCACTAAAAGGGCAAGCGTTACACTTCAATGAAACAAAGACCAATTTAATAACAAATTAGGTTCAGGTGATGATTCCTAGTTACTAGAAATGCACCTGCATGTCTGTGAAAAGACCTTAATTCTAATTTGTGGAGTGATCAGAATGCTTCCTACTTTTGGAACATAAGAGATGGAGTTTTAGGATGAGTATTAAACACTGTAAGAGACTGTTGTGGATTGTGTTTGTCTTGACAATGTTGCCATACCATTTAGGACTTCCTGACCTAGGCATCCCATCTATCAGCTCAAGGTGTCTTATCTCCATGCAATTTACGACTTCTTGGCCTTGGCTCTGGGAATACTGTGATATCAGCTCCAGGTGTTTTATCTCCATACAATTAACAACTTTGTGGTCTTGGCATCTCGCCTCTGGGAAAGCTGTGATATCAGCTCAAGGTGTTTTATCTACTTCTTGGCCTCAGCATCTTGTGTTTGGAAAGACTGTGAGATCAGCGTGAGACCAAAACCATGCTCAGCAGTGCCTACGGAGCAGTGCTTGCACTCAAGTTGGATGAAGGGGAGCATCAGAGCACACAGAAAGTGGGCAGACTCTTCAAGAACTGGGACATAAAAGGACTATGTATTCCTCCACCAGTGTGCAGCTTCTTCCGGGGTGCACAGCTTCTTTCCCTGAACATCACCTACACCAAGGCACCGAAACACCTGTTCCTGCACCGAAGCGGCGCCAACGACACTTAGCTGCACTGGTGGGGGTGGTAACTATAACCTTGCTGCATCTCTCCTGATTGTTTGCTTTTCTCTCTTTTTTTCCTCTTCTTCTTCCCTCTGTCCTATCCCACTTATGAGAATAAAGCTTACAAGATTGTATGGCATTTGACCCCATTTTTGTCTTAGTCTTGCTCTTGGGATCGTATCGAAACCTCCCCTGACACTGGATCGGGACAAACAAGTCCACATATCTTCAGTGATCAAAGAGAGATTAGATTAAAAAAAAACTACCACTAACTTCAGAAGGAATGCAGTAAAAGAGGTGAATGAGACAAAGTTTTCTGACTTAATCTTTTGCAAGGAAATTATGCATGGTTTTTAGTTCATTTCCTCACTTGTCTTTTTATAAAAACTTGTATACAATGTTGTATGTTTTGGATCATATTCTTGCATTTACATTTTCTGCTTCACATGTCTTAAATATATTAAGAAATTGGGCTGCTACATGGTTTTCCTTAATAGTGTTTGACAAATCCGTAAATTGGAATATCTTACAAAGTGTCAAAACTCCTGAGCATCCTTCAGTGTATTGAAAAGATAACAAAATCATTTCTCTTTATATTGGACAGACAAAGTATAACTAGTACCAGAAATGATTGTGAGGAATTGAATAAAGGTCCATTAGTCAGATAGAAAGCAATTTGTGAGGATACAGTATGCGTCTGTCCTTCCATTGAGCTGTTCAATGGTGTTGGAGTTGTTCCTTTTCAGAGTGGATGTTTCACTGCCATAAGCATAGGAACAATAATTATATAAGACTGTATCCAGTCTTGAAGGAGATTGAAAACTAAATCTGGATCTCATCATTTGGTCTTGGGCCTGCACCCTGGGCCATATTATAAATAGCTATTCTTTTCTAGTTAGACCATAAAAGACTGTCAGTATATCATTACGGATGAAAACCAGGGAAGTTTAATTTATACAGATGCTAAAAAGCCTGAAAAAAACTTCAGTATGCTTGCCTCTGCATAAAAATTCATACTGTATTCATTACAACTGACTCATTTTTTTTCCTGCTAGGAAATGGTAATGCGAAAATAGCCCACACAGATTTGTCAAGAACATCTTATCACAAAGCAATTTAGGGTTTTTTTCTTTTTTTTCTTTCTTAAAAAAGAAAAAAAGAAAGAAAGACTTACTAGCTTTGTTAATAAGAAAAAGTAGGTAGTTTGCCTTTAGCTTGTCTTGATTTTAGTAATACATGCAGGTACAGTCCTGCGTGTTGTTAATAAACCAGAGAATCAAATCTGAATAAAATAATCATAATCAGTGAGCATTACTGGTTGAAAAAATAAACTTAAAGAGTAGATATCAATGATCTGATATCAGTCTTGGATTCTTGTTAGTGAAATTGCTTGGCATTTTGTCCTTGTCATGTTCAATGTTGTTATTAATAACATAAGTGACAAATTAGAGAGTAGCTATAAAATCTGTGAAAGAGAGAAAAAAAATCAACGTGATTTTAATAAACTGGAAAAGTGGTCTGGAATTCTCAACTCATAGTCAATAAAACCAAAGATAAAGTATTTGGAGGAGAAATCAAAAACATAGGTACAGAAAGGAGTAACTGTGTAAGTAGCACTTGGTGGAAAAGGGTCAGGGTTTCTGATACAGTTTAAGATTTGGCACTAGGTACCAAAAAAATAACATCAATCTGAGATAAATGAAAATGAGCATAATTTATTAGACATGAGAGGTACCTATTGCACTGTACATGGAACAGGGAGACCTCCAAGAATACAGAGAAGTACTGTGAGGGCATCAAAGGAATATTTTAGTACCTTATTCAAAGAAACATTGAAGAAATTTAGAGAAGACACACATACACACAAAAAAAAAATGTTTATAAAAGTTATGAGACAAGCTGAATAAAAAAATCAGAGGGAACCCAACAATCTCCTCATTCAAAAACATGATACACAAAGAAAGTAGCGAGCATTTTTTTGGCACCTATGCTGATGAAAAATTCCTGAAAGATTTTGCAGCATTTTACAGGTTACAAGTACACTTGGCTGAGTCAGTGGGAATCATTGTTATTCATATAGTATTGAAGACCCTCAAGAATTGCATAGCCAAATAAGCTAGCAATTTAGTATTAGTATATATTTAGTAGAGGCAGGGTTGAATGTTCCATTCCAATAAGTACTTTCTGCAAGATCATGTTGTCAAGTTAGGTTTTTGTTATTTATTAAAACATTCCATTTAAACACAGTCTAAGAGCCTGTTCAAAAGAACACTGGTGTAGTGTCCTATGCTAAGCAGATCTCAAGGTTTTATGAAAGGACCCAGCTTTATGAGAAATGACCTATTTATGAGAAATACCAATGTTCTGTGAGACAGGGGTGGAGGGAAAAAAAGCATTCCTGTAGTCTCCTTGTATAGACCACAATATTTGTTTTTTACTTTCCCTGTGAAGCCTATGAAATATGGCCTTGTAGCGAACAAAATCTGTTCCGTTTCTGGGCATAATCATTTTAGTAAGTGGTCAGAGAGGAAAGTGTTAAGGGAAAGACTGAAAAAAAAAATCCATTTCTCTATGCTGGGATTCATTTTGCCTGGCTTATACACTCAACAGTCAATTGTCTAATTCTAAACTAATCTCTGCTTGTTCTCATTTTACTCAGTGGAGAGAGACAGGCACATCCAGAAGGAGAGATTCTTCTCTGTTCAAGATGACTGTCTGAAGTTAGTGAGATGGATTGTTCTTTGCAGGTGCCTATTTATCTTCACTAGCTACTAAAGGAGCCTAGGATGATTATCTTAAGCTAAGATAACTAATTGTTAGATGTCTTAAGTTAGTTAAGATAAATCCTACCTGTAATGTCATTTTTATTTGTTTGCTTTACAGTTCAGTGTAAACATTTTCATACAAATGAAAAAAAGAAAAAAAAATGTGAACTGTGGCATAAAATATATTCTGTTGAAGGCGCTAAGACTCTAACAGCTGCTGTCTGAGAGATTTGGAGCAGGCAAATAATTTCCTCCTGTGATGGAGTCTCTGGAGAGTTGTCATTAATCTAATTATTTGTGGAGGTTATAAGGTCTAGACATTTCCCTCCTCAAATCCATCTTTTACTTTATGTATATGCCAAGAATAGACTCTAGGGATGAGATTAAACCATCCAGCTTTATCTGTCTTAAAGTCACCTAGTTTAAGGTAGTCATCTAGGCTTCTCCAGCATCAATGAAGGGAGATGTTCTTGCCCAGAGAGTAGCCTCTTATATATACCAATCTCAGGGGTAAATTGGCCTCTGAAAATGCCTGCCTCAATACACTGCACACAGCAGAAGCACAGGCAAGCAATTTACAGTATTTTCCATAGCTCTGCAGATGCTAAGAGATGAGTAAAAGGGACAGACAGGTTCATTTTCAACACTTAACTATCATGAAACACTATATTATGGTGCAAACTGAAGCAAGACAAATTAAACTGATTGTGTATGAACTTAAAGAAGGTTTAATACTTGTAGAATATCTCTCCTCCCAAGAAAATTACAACTGAACTTGACTGGATTATTCGTTATTGGGTTCATTTAGCTGGGTTTCTTTTTTTTTTTTTTTCCCAATTCATGAGCCACTTTGATTTCTGTAAATGTATTAATCATTCAGCAATGTGATGAAACAATTATGCAAATTACTGACTGTGGAAATATTCTTCAATACTTCAGTTATTTTATAGTCAGACTACAGGTGATTATGCACCTATGTTTCATAGCATAGTTTTTAGTCTACTGATGGAATCATGAATGGCATGTGATGCTGCTCAGAAAAGTGATTGCTTAGCCAAGACCATTTAATAGGAATTCTCACATGCTGCTGCCACTTGGATTTAAAAAACACTGCTTTGAGAGAAGCAGGTATTTCTTCATTTTATATTATGAAGGCAATGTAATATTTTCTCTCATCATGATGTCAGTTTTATATGAAGGCAAGACTCTCATAGGGTGTATCTGAGCTCATAAATTCTATCCTTAAAAATGATTACATGACATGATTAAAATTGGTCACTTGGGCCTGAAAGCTTCCAACATGAAAGAGATTCTTTTATCTAGTTCTTTTTATTTTTTTCCCTCATCTTATTCTTAGTTTCACCTGCACCACTTAAAAAGAATTAGATTTTTTTTCTCATATTAAAAATAACTTTATTATTGTAGTTATCAACATGAAGATTTTGCTCAAAACAAAGAGGAAAGTTGTCCAGATTCATTTTTGCTAAGCCAGCTTAGTAAAACAGCAAAAATGAGTTACTTTCCCTATTAATTTATTTTTATTGCTTATTTTTATTAATTTATTTTTCATTTTATCAGCCAACTTTATTATTCTTATAAATTGCTTCATATTATTAATATTTATATATCACTTCATAATTACTTGTAATTATATGACATATACATGTGGTGGAATAATATAAGGGATAGACATATGGTGGATCCTGTCTTACTGTATGCTGGACGACACTATTGCAATCTCATATTTCTACATCAAAAGTGCAAACTACCAAATGAAGAATTAGGAATAACTGCACCATCACTGCTCACTATGATTGCTACTTTTTTTCTCCCTACCAGATCTCTTGAGTTAAAAAAGAAAAAGACAAAACATCTTTGCGTTATCCAAATTGACATTTTGCCATAGGACAGGTTTTCTTAAATAAAATTGAAGAAAAAATAAAGTTCCATGTAAAATTTGATAGAAATATTTAAATGTTTTTAAATAAAAGAATACTTTTGAACTGCCATTTCTAAAAGTAATCTTGAAACTAAAAATATAATTTTGACAAAAAAAAATGGCCATTTAATTGAAAATTTCATTTCTTTATTTCAACATTAGTAATAGCATGCTATTTGTCTTTGTTAAGACTTTTACAATTTCTGGATTTAATACCTATTCAAAATGGAAACTCATTTTGAATTGCTGCAGTATTGTGGATAATTTATTTTTGCAATGCTACTGGAAAAATGAACTCATTTTTTGAGAAAATGGGCTAATCATAAAATTAAAAGGACTTTTCAAAAGGTCCTGTGTTCTAGCTCCTTGATCATATCGATCCATATCGATCATTCCTGGAGGTGGTCTTTTAATCTGTTCTTTAGAAACATGTAACGACAAGGATTTAAATAGTTAATATATGCTAAGTGGAATACTGTAAGAGGAGTTGAGGACAATAGAACATTGTAACTCTAAGGATATACAAGGATAAAACTGATGGAACACACATCTGATCTGGAAATCTAGTTAATCTATATTTTAAACAGATTGTATAGAAGAGTAATTCACACAGAAATTAGTAAAGTGTCCTCATAAGTTAGTACAAATGTAACTGTGTTGCCAAGATCAAAAATCTTCCATGAAGAATCAAGCTATCTGTTCTGCAGTCCTCTCATCTCCTAGACTGTTGCAGAACTGAGGCAGCTGGTGGGGCCGATTGCTCATCCTTGGGCAGCATTTATCAGAAAGATGCAGTCATACAGTCCTACTGCATTTGATGCTACGTGAAGAAATGCTGTTCACTGACTTTGAGAAATACAACTGTCCATTCTCTGAGCAATCCATACTGTTCAGCTCTTGCCTATAAACATCTGGTATGTCTGATACATAGAAGCATCTCTCTAGAGCTACTATGCCACCAAGCAAGCAAGAAAGACTCTTCCAGAGCATATTTACATCAGAAACTTTCCTTATCCATATGTATTTGTCTTTAGAAAATCTGTGAAGTGAGTGGTTTGGTGTCTGAAGATAAATTATTAACTTCTGAGACTGCTTTTGCTATTTTACAAAAACAATCTGAATCAAATTATTCCAGATTTGATAAGGTCTCAGTTGTGGATAAAAGTCACAAAAAATCTGATTAGATAAAGAGTCATTAGTTCCAGTTAGCACAAGAAGTGAGCAATTTAGTTTTATTTAATGCCTCTTCATAGCCATTGATGTAGTAATAACAAGAAAAGGGCAACCGAACTGGCTGACTAATTTTAGTGAAGGGTCACTGCATACATCTGCCGGTCTGCCTTGTGCTCATTAGTATACTGCGCTGTTGTATGCAACCTGGTGCATAAAAAGTCCTCCAAACATGCAGTGCACACCAGTACACAAAGTTTCAGCAGGTTGAGCCAGCTGTTTCAGCAGGTAGTGCTCTACAACTTGCTTGCCCACTTTATTACATCCAGTATTCCTGTAAAGGTGATGAATTTGAACATATTTACAATCACTATTAAGATAATAATTATTAAGGAAACTTCTTTAAAATAATGACAATAAATTTAGAGAGATTTTATCTTACATGCGGATTGTCAGTCAGAATGAGACTGTGGCCTTCCTCTATTTAATTGTTCAGTCCTACTGTGACTCTGCCTGTGTTTGCCAAACTTTTTATTCCTACAGTTCAAAAAACATTCTCACATAATAACTCTATAGCACTTAAGAGATGCTCTGAGTTTTCTTCTGCTATATTACTTCCACTCAATTCAGATCTGATGGAAAATAAGCTTTCAGAATTATCTATTGTCACTATTAAACACAGTTTAAAGCTTACAGAACTATTTATGTGATTAAGATAAAAATGATTTGGTACAAAGTCACAGTCTTTTTTCTGTCTTTTATTGTGTGGAGGAACTTAAATAGCTAAGACAATGAGAGTGGCTTGTAATACTGTATACGTAACTTCTGTCAGCTTTGCTGTAGTGCATGTTGTAAATCCTTTGAAGGAGTCATGGTCTACTAGGCCAATAATCTCATTTCTGAAATGCCTCTAAATATGCATTTACATGAGAGAATAATAGTTCCAAAGAAGCAATTATGACCAAACAAGCCAATAACCCACATTTAAAAAGTCCTGAAATTTTCACATTCTTCTCAGTCAACTCAGATTTTAAATGTTTTTGTTAAGCAGATAATTTTGTTCTCTTCTACCCATCATTTTAAACCACCTATCATAGAATTCTTACAATCATATATTAAAGAGTTTCAGCTCAGTTACAGCTGAAGGTAATTAATAGACCCTCATTAAATTTTATCAAAACTGAACACAGCCTGAACAACATAAAGAGCTGAAAAAAAGAATCCCAAACATAAAATAAACATAAGCTGTCACTCCACTTTTATTCACCTCACAATAAGGTGGAAAATGCAAGGATTTCAAGAAGATTAGATCTCAGCCCTATTATATAAATATGCCATATTTAAATTCTCTGACAGTTAGATAGAAACACTTTACTGTAAAGAAGGGGCTGAAAAAATCTTTTTACAGCAATGTCTATGAAAAAAAGAACACCCTTCTAATTTGGCATCTTCATCTCATCTTACTTGTTTTAAGATCATGAAGGATCAGAGTTAAAACTTCAAAATATTAAAATAATTATTCATATGTCAGAGACAGCAGTAAAAATCTATGTACTCTTATTAGGAAATTCATTTCAAAAGTTGAAACCAAATTTCCACTTTTCATGGAAATTCAGCTTGTAATAAAAGGTCTTTGGTCACTATTTGTTTACATATTTTCAGTTCCCTTCTATTCCGTTATTGCACCAAAATGATAGTTTAAAGAAGATTCTATTTTAGTTATATTGTTTAGTTGAGAATAAAGTCCTGTAGTTTTAATCTATCACTTCATACTTAAAATATGTAGAATGGAAACAGAAATCTGTCTTAGATATAATCAATGCAGAACAAGAAAAGATTTTCCCACATATCTCAGTGTTAGGTAAGCCCATCTGCAGATAAATAGGTCTTTTCAATTTTTCTAGAAACCGAGGACACCCATTTATCTGCATAGTCCAGGACAAGAAACAATTATTTCCGAGCATTTTATTTTGATCTAAAATAAATTTCCATTTCTTCAACTCACAAAGTTTATATTTGGTATCTAGATGGGATATAGATCTTATGTACAGCTTTTATATGGCTTTTTTTTTTTTTTTTATGGAATCGTACCATAGGAAATGCATTCTTTTCCCAGGTTGCCTTACTGATATTTGTAGATTTCTGAACACTTTTTTTTGCACACAAACTATGGTTTGTAACCATTTTCACACTTGGCAGTTTTGTATCCTGCTTTTCCTGAAAGTCTCCATTCAGACTCGCCTTGGGTGTTCGCCAGAATCAAACTAATTCTTATTCTACTTAAAATGCTTCCCCTCGTATACATGTGTGTGTGTAATAGGTAATAGATCTGAATTTAACTTTACAGGCCAATGAGCTAGGCATATCTGTCTCCCTGATCCATTAGACACTGGGGAACACAGATCACTGTAGCAGACACACTCCACTGATGCCTTCCCATTTTGCTAATACTGAGCTTTTAACTGACATCAGCATCGTGTGGCAAAATTGCTTCCAACCTCATTTAAGCAGCTGCACATTTGAACAGGCTTAAATGATGGGTTTTAGTAAATTGGTGAAGCATAAGTTTGCATATGCATAAATTAACCTGGCCAAAAGCCAGCTTTCAGGAAATCAGTTCTTATTTAGCTGCTTAAAGTAAGTGTTATGTCTCTAAGGGTAAGGAGAAGAGGGTAGGGGGAGCAGGGGAGCTCTTGCTTAGCGTCCTATTGATTTGAACCTCACAGATGATGTGCATCATTGGTTTGCCCAAGCCTGTGGATTGAGTGCATCACACTGACCTACTCCCTCCAAATTCACAGCTGCTCAGCTCCACTTTCTCAGTGCTTAGCTAACTGAAAGAACGCTTTGGAGCTCCTGCCTGATTTTCGCAGCCATCCTATGGCAGCACAAAGTCCACTCCTGTTTCCCTTTCATTGAAGCACATCCTTCATTTTTTTTCCCCCTTCGCTCCCCTCCACCAGCCTACACAGGCTTCATTATCTTTACTTCTTCACAGAATTTACTCTTCTGCAGCATTAATGCAGGCAATCCTCTTAAGATTTCAGTAGGCTGCATCTTTAAATTGAAACCATATCAAAGGACACAAAATTAAGGAAACCACTGAAATCTTACCAGAAAAAAAAAAAAAAAAAAAAAAAAATTCCCCTTTCCCCCCCTCCAACTTTCCTTTTTTTTTTTTTTTTTTTTTTTTTTTTTTTTTTTTTTTTTTTTGGTGGGGGGGAAATGGTAGATGCTCCATCTAGTGGACTAATTGAGCACTGCTGAAACTTTTTACAAGTAGAATCCCTTTAAGGGTGTCAAAAAAAATCATATCTTATGAACAAAAAAGAAGAAAAAAAGGGAAAAAGGAAAGAAACATATTTCAATTTCCACAGTACATATAGAGGTTTAATCATTAATTATAAGCATTATAAGGCAGTCTGAGAATTTAGTCTCCTCACAGGCAATACAGCTATTGAGATAGCCCATTGTTGCCATGGTAATATATCATAAATTTCTCTCAGCTACCTAAAATAGCTGCAGATCACAAGGTAATCATTTTTTTTTTCCCCACAGGCTTTATAGCTTTTAAAATTTCAACAAGAATAAATCTGTCTTGCCTTTTAACTTGAAAGAATCTATGTTGAAAATTGATGAATAGACCGTTGTTTATTATATTTTTTCTCACAGTGAAATGTTTACCATCCTCCATTTGAAATACCTTAAAATGTATTTAGATTTCTGCCCTGACCTAAATATATTTATTTTATCTAATTTGTACGATGAATATTAACATGATTGTGAGGCTGGAACAACATATTGTGGTGCTGTGGCCTGTCTATGGATCTTAGTCGTTACTCCTGTCATTGTTTATAGCATGATTTTCAGCATGGTCAAACACTCAATGTCCTGAGGAAAGAAAAACACAATATTAAATTTAAAAGTACTAAAGAAAAGGCTGTCTCTAAATCCAGGAAGTGTTATGCATACAAGAAAGAATAATCCAAAGAAAGTCAGTGGATTCACCTACAATGTCACCTACCCACCAAGGTGCTCTGTTCAGCGGTGTGATTGAAAGCTGCCATCCATGACAGAAAGCTGAAGCAGATCTGACAAGTCATGCTTAAAATGATGTCACCAAATTAGGGAGTGCAGAATTCATACATCTAAAAGGCAGTAGCAAATTACTGTTGTTTAGGAAGGCATTAATATTTTATGGAAATATCCCCACAAGCAAATATATTTTAAATTGTGTAAATTCTTTGTTTCTTGATTTTCTGCTTTTCCTTTTTT
>VZSV01000146.1:1607152-1625522 GCA_013398735.1 Nothocercus julius | reverse complement strand
AGAAAAGAAAAGAAAAGAAAAGAAAAGAAAAGAAAAGAAAAGAAAAGAAAAGAAAAGAAAAGAAAAGAAAAGAAAAGAAAAGAAAAGAAAAGAAAGGTGGACTTTTACCTTTTTAAAACTCTCAGTAAAAAGTTTTATGGGGCTACTGTGTTTTGAGTATTTGTAAAATAAGTCATCTAACATTCCATTCAGTTAATGAGAACTCACTTTCCTTACACAAATAATAACAACATATTGATACTTCGCCTATCATTTGGCTAGAATAATATCACCTAGAAGAAACAGTTATTTTTTCCTTGGACTATGAGATGCGCTTCAGACATGTAGACCCTAATTCTAATTCTGTATTATGGTCTAGATTTAGGTTCATTTGCACTGCTGATTAGACAATTTCAGCACAACATTTTAACATCTGTCAAAGGTTTGCAGGACACACATACAATATTCTCCACTTCATCTTCTTTTTAATGATGCAAAACAATGCAAATATGTTGTCTTAGCTTTTGATCCTGTCTCCCCTTGAGTCTTGTCCCAAAGTGTCCTGTTATATTTCAATTGTTTATTTTCTTTTCTCAGCTTCTAGCTCAAACTCTGCCTTATTTGAACACACAGCCTATTTCCTTTCTAATGTCCCCATCAGTCTTAAGCATCACCAAATGCTTTCTGCTCTTGCTTTATTTAATCTACTTTAACTAACAGAGATAGTATTCCTAAATGGTATCTAATGATCCTCAGAAAAATCCTACTCTTCCTAGGTTCACAGCCTCTTACATGATATTGTTCTCTGAGCTTGGAGTCAGGGTACATACTGAAGAGATCAGAGCATTTAAACTAACTGAGCTACACTGTTAGAGGGTGTGTGCTGAAAGGGTGTACAATAGCAACAAAATTTTGTCAACAGCAGACATACTTGCACAAAGTACAGGTTAGACTGACTTTAGAAGCAGTGAGGGCAAACCTCTCTGATGCCATAGATGCATCATTGATGACTGTTAAAGCAGTTACATTAGTGCACGTGCAAAGGAAGTAGTAGACATAGAGGGTCCTTTAGACATGTTGGATATAGATGTTAATGGAGTAGTGAGAGCAAGTGAAGGTAAGCAAGGAGAATTGTGCAAAATGGCTGAAGATAACTAAAACAACTTCAAATAGACAATCTATGGAATATTATTTAAGGACTAATTATTATTATCTTAAATACCAGAAAAAGAGTAAGACAATATTCTTCTCCTCCTGCATTTCAGCTACCGGTTTTGCCTTCTAGCATAGTGAAGTATTAGACCTATATCATCTGGAACTATTTTATGATATCCATCAGGAAAGCAAAAAAAAAAAATCATATATTTAGATTGAGATACCCTTTGTATAATATGACCACTCTGTTATTTCAAGGATCATGGAAATATATCTAGCATATATTTCTGCAATTTATCTCTGCTATGGAGAGATGGTGTTTCTTCTCATTTATTATAGACAAAAGCTAAAGGAGCAGCTTGCACAATTCTTTGGTTGCATTACCCAGTGTAAAATATATATAAAAATTCAGAGTCAAGATGTATTGTCATGCGGATCATAAACAATACTATAAGAACAGATAATTGATTTAAGATTAGATGAAGAAGACACAAGTTTTCATTGCTGAACATAAAGTAAATCAATTTCCCAACCTGAGACATCTCTCTGGGATTCAAGTAGCAGTTATTAATTGGATTAATATATTTATAATACCTGATACTAAATAATACTGGATACTGTTCTAGCATTCTCTTGCTAAGTTTTTTATTGCAGTTTGCTAGGTACAAAGACAGTAGGTTGTGACAATGGCCAGTATCATCACCTGTAAATTTTAGGCATCACATTGTGAGTGTGAAATTCACAGTGCAGAATTAAGTACCTGTGATTCAAAGCAATTAATATGTTAACTTAAAAACAGGGGAGTAGCTTAAATCAATCAGTAATAAATTCTAAATATGAGAGTGCAATTCAACACCTGATACTGATTGCTTTCTCTTTCTGATTTAAATAACTTTTGCTATGGACAGCTGTGTCATGCTCTTTTTCTGAAAGATAAGACTGTGAAAAAGATGCTGGTGATCTTGCTACATGCCTTGTGCATTCCAGAGTAGTTGTGAGAATGTATTTTCAGGCTCAGTGACTTTCTTAGCTTGGCTGTCAGAGATTGAAAGGAGCTACCTAAGAAAGTCTAAAATTAACAAATATAAAATGCATATTAAAGTAACGAAAAAAAAAAAAAAAGAAGAAGAAGAAGAAGAAGTTGAAATAATAAAGAAAAGAAGAAGAAAAGGCATAAACTACCCCACTTTGCTTTCTCCTGGGGATCAATAAACTAATTTCTGTTCTTCCTGAAAAGCTGTATCTTCAGTTTTTACAAAGAAGTCACAAAAATCTCTATCCATACAGATAAGAGCTTCTTATCATTTTTATCCCCTGTAAAACTCATACCCATTAAGAGTCAGATAAAAATATCTATATGGATGCAAAACAATTTTCAGTAAATTATGTGGAATAACCAGAAAATTATTGACAATGACTTGACTTTTCTATGTAGCTTTTTAAGAAAAAAGAAAAGCAAAACAATCAAACAAGAAAAAAAAAAAAAAAGATGAAAAGTTCAAACAGAATATTTAGAAATACCATAGCAATAAAATTTTGCTGCCAGCAAGTTAGATAACATTATGGGAAGGAGATTTATTTCTTTGCCTCCCCATCCTTTGATTATCCTGCCAGGGAATCAGTGTCCAAGGTCAAAGAAGGAAAGTGAAACAGACCTGATCATTCCAGGCCTTTTAGCTATATGCACCCGATGTAAACACCCTATGTGTGTTTCAACAGAGAGATAAGGAGGAGAGAATCCCTTGGCACTCCTACTCTTCCCTGGTTGGCACTGAGGAAGAAGGACGTGAGCTAACTGACCTCTGAGCTTAATTTGGCTGCCGCTGTGCTGCATTTTCTGTATTCTTCCCTCTACCGCAGCTTGGGTTTAACTGGAACTGATTTATTTCATGTTTGAGCCTATCTATCAGACTCGATGATAAGATGGACATTTCCTTACAGACAGTGTGGTTTTTTTGTTTATGTGTTTGTTTGTTTTGTTGCTGTTGTTGCTCCCCCAGCTAACCTGGCTCCAAGGAGACATCTGATGAAATTCCCATCTGGAGTAAGAGGCTGTAATGCTGCAAACTGTGGTATTCTTTCTATGTTCCCACAGTTCAGGTGGTGTTTAGGTAGGCAGAACTGCCTTGAATCCAGCTATGCTAAAGATAACCAAATCTAAATATTGATTGTTTCACAGAGAGGTAACATTGCAAGCAAGTATCAACAATGTAATTCTGTAGTAATGAGGCATAGCATAAGGGAAAACAAGGCAGTCTCTGACACTCCAAGTTAAACATTAATATTCAGATCTATCTGTTATTACAATATGTCTGTGCTTCATTCTTTTGCCGGTTCTGATTAATATTTATTCATTGTTATTTTTTCTGTATGATGCTTATTTGGGTGAAATATTGGTTAACAGCTTATCAGTAAATACATACTTAAGAACATGTTTTATGATTATACTAATATCTTCATGAAAGAATCATGAATGCGTTCATGAAGGAAACCTAAACAAACCTCAACACTTCGAGTAAATAATTTTTTTTTTTACATATGAATAAAATATAAGGTATTAAAATGAATCTAAAGAAGACAAATTAAGAAACTTGCATATAGTTTTCTGTTCATTAACCACTGGTTAGCCACATAGAAAACAGGTCTAACAACTCCCTTTGGGAGTGTATTTTTGGAATTCAGTGGAAGAAAAACAAATACAAAAGCAGAAGTGTGATTTACCTGTTTAACAGTTATAGGCGTCTACTTTAAGCTAAGATGAATAATTTCACTGAAACGTCATGTCTTTACATTGACTGTAAAGAATAGGATACATCACACCTAACTGTAGATATTTCCTGTGTTGATATCTATAATTGAGTTAGTCATTCTAGTCTAGTCTGTACATCTCTGCACAGTGAGGGGAAAGCTAGTAACCAGATGTTAAAATCATATGAGCAAATACAGATGTCTAATTCCAAATGATCATAAATTCTCTTTAAAATGCTTATTTTTTTTTTCTATTCATCCTAAAGAGCTTACAGTGATTCAGATACAGATGCCTGGACTTTATCAGACAAACCCTAGAATTCTGAACCAGCAGCATTTTGCATTCAGTTTGAGTGGTATTAGTGATAGTGGAAGTTACAAGAAATCAGAAAATTAGGCTGATGTTACATTAAGACATAGCTAAGGAACTTGGCAGGGGATGATTCCGATTGTATGCTGTCCTGTTACAGGAATTTGGACAAATACCTATTCTAGTGCATAAAAAAAAAAGATGACTTCAGCTATCCTTACATAGAATACATTATTCTATTAGATGAAGATGTTAAAACTCTTGCTGTGACATTTTAAAGAGATATAATGATTGGAACTCTAGCTTAAAAATGGTCAGAAGGATGCACAATCATTTCCAAAATATGTCTATTAAGGCTTGCTGATCATACATACCTCTCAAGCAAAAGTTTTATTTGTAAACCGAAAAAGAATCAATATAGACTTTGTACAGGCAAAGGACTTTCTTCACTGT
This sequence comes from Nothocercus julius, assembly GCA_013398735.1. Classification (NCBI taxonomy): domain Eukaryota; kingdom Metazoa; phylum Chordata; class Aves; order Tinamiformes; family Tinamidae; genus Nothocercus; species Nothocercus julius. The sequence continues at coordinate 1,620,877 of VZSV01000146.1, read as the reverse complement.
ATTTCTTCACCATCTCCCTGTATTTCTTCAGGAGCATGTTCAAAAACATGGGTTTACAGAAGATAGTTTAATTCTTGGCCAGTAAGAATCAATAAAGGAAGTAGGTTAACATTAACAAAAACACACACACATGCTTGCATGCACAACTTAATTACACACACACATCCATGCACATGCTTTAATGAGGGAAATTTTATTAATTCTGTTTTTTAATGGCTCTTCCAAGTATCTGGGATGCACAAGGAAACAAAGGAACATTAACTTCTTCAGTAGAATTGCCCTGTACAATATGATTGTGACATACTGTGACAGTCAGAAAAGCAGGATCAGAACAGCTCAAAAATTTTATTTCCTAACATTATACCAGCTTCAATTTCCTACAAAGTTATAATACTCTTGTACTGTTGAGTTTTGTCTTTTTTTTTTAATTCCATCTCAAAGCAGTGTCATTTTTTTCTGTTCACTTTGTTGGTCTTTTTTTCTTCTTCAAAATAACTGGCACAATTTCCTTAAACATTATTCCTGAAGATGTAGAAATTGATGTGTTCAAAACCATGCACTAAATATACAGATCCTTTTTTTTTTTCATATCCCTTCACATTATATTCTGCATGCACAAGCATTCCCACATTCCGGCACAATCAAGAAACAAGAATAACAATTAGTTCTATGAATATTCATGGACATTCCTCTGTTATTTTAACATAATTTTCATGCAACATCTATTCATTGTACCATGAAATAGCTGAAACCATGGAAAACAAGAAAACTGGTAGTGTTGATGAAAACAAAGAAATCCTAATATGCATGAATACAAGCATAACTATTTGAACAGCATTTATTTTTATTTAAAGACTGTATTTAAAAATCACTTATAAAGGTTTCTGTATAGGCACTCTACTTACAAACCTTTCTGATGCAAGTGAAAAATTAGATACATTATATTTATAAAGAATTAGTATTAAGTGCTTATTGGTTTATTTATAATAAACTAAATGGATTATCTGAGGACTGTGCTCCCTTCTAGAGCTCTGATTCTTTGGAAATGGCTAGTTCATAACAATAAAAGTTGTGTTAGCCATAAAACCCTACATTCAACATACGAAGGTGCAGTGCAACTAAAAATTCTTCCTTACATAGACAGGTAATGATACCAATTTCAATCAGGAGGTGACCTTTTGGGGAGGAGGGAAATGCTCACTCCTTTCAAGTCTACCTTTATAAGACTATCCTTAACCTTGATAACTCCATAAGGCCTAAGTTAATCGCTAAAAAGTACTCTCATCTAAAAGCTTTATAAGAACTTTGAGACATCTTAGGCCCAGGCTATGAAACTCTTTGAAGTTAAAAAACAATTTTCTCGACATAATTACTTAATTCAGCTGGAAAAGTACTTCCCTGGTTAAACGCTTTTGGAAAAAAAGCCTTGGCAGGGATCCACCATAATTCCTCCTGTTGGATGAGATGCTGGCATCGGGCATGGAAACAGAGGGTCATTTGGGTAATGGTACTGCCCAGTGGATAACTTGGAGGGTCCATTAAAACTTCTATAAGAAGTTAGAGCTGTCCAAATCATATTGTCATCATGGACACTCAGTCCATGAAACCCATTGTGCGATTTCAGGCACTTATCACCATTTTAGCCTCTCTACGCCTTGCCTAGGTAAAGACATAAGCCTTTACGCTCCAGAAACATGTACAAATTATCATTACAATATTATGTTTTGGCAGGAAAGTATGTAGAAGTAATATCCTTTTTAAGGGAGAGAACAGTCATTAAACAAACATGGTAATGACAACTGAGTGTCTCCTACTTGTAAAGTAGTCAAAACTGATCTTCACAAGACATTAGCATCACCCTGCAAGGGTAGACACTCATTTGCTATGAAAGAGTATATGTTTCAAGCTTTTCCAACTTAATATGGCACTTTGAGGTATTTTTATTGCAAATAATATCAAGGTTAATTTATGGAGAATGATAATTCTAAGAAAGTTCTCATGTCTGCATTAGCCTGAAACATAATCTGAGCATACTGTAGGAATTTAGGGTTTTAAAATTCAATAAGGAATAACCGAGCGCAGGTACTGCAATTACTTTTTCATACCCAACACTTACAAAAAATAATCAAATCCATCCTAAGTTTTTAACAGAGAGAGAGAAGTTTCCAAAAACTAAATCAAGAGCAGTGGGATCACACTACAATAATTAATGGAGAGATAAGCACAGCTAAACATTATTTTTAAAAACTCTACTATACCCACACATTCTGCTCTATCCACACTCTGAATAGAGAATACTCCTGCTTTTGTTATTTTAGTATAATTGAAGAGGTCAAATGCTGTTATTTATAAATGAGGCATGTTGAAACGTTTCAAAATGAACACCTAGTCTTTTACCCAGAAAGATCTCTTTTCAGTGTATTTTCATGGTATTGACAAAGCATAGTTTTGATATTAGGTACTATTACACTATAGAATAGATGGCCTCAGTCAATAACAATGTGGATACCAACAGGATAGTGAACAGGAAGTCCAACAGTATGGATAAAAGATCACACATATCAACTGATAATTAATGCAGATTTTCAACATAAAATGCAGAACAAAATTTCACAGTATCTAGATGCTTACTGTGTGAGTCTGAGGTGAGTGTGATTCTGCTTTATGGACTAGGTTTACTCAGCACTCATGTCAACCCTGATGTGGTACATCTGGAGTTTCTGAACTCTTTGGGAGCACTTCAGAACAAACCCCTCCTCTGTACCATTCTGAGTCCCACACTTGCCTATGAGACATCTATCAAGGTTTCTAAAGTCCGATCAAAGTAGCTTTACCTGCTACATATACAAACATAGTCTGAATAAAGGTTGAATTAACACTGTATCACTCAAAGGTCATTTAGATATATCACATAGCAGTATCGTTAATTTCTTACCAGACTAAGGCCTTGCACAAAAAGCAATATTAATTTTAAAGGGGAACTGCTGCCTTCTGAAAAGAAAGACGTGAGGGACATTATCTAATGTCTGAAAAATATATTCGTTTTTTGACAAATGAGGAATAAAAATCTCCAGGTTTTTGTTTATTTATTTGTTTTGTTTTGTTAGGAATGAATATAGTAGAAACTCATAATTTGAAGTTGAATTTTAATTGTCAAGTAAGTTATATAAACTATTCCTGGTATTCATATTCATATTCAACTTTCCAAGGAATTCAGTTTTTTTGTTGATCTCTCCAGAATATCTTGGACTTCATGAACCTGAGCAACTCTCTGTTAATTGCATTAGAATCCACGGATTAGTCATTCCTTTAACTCTCCTAACAACCAGTGTTAAAGTACTTAAACAGGCTTTGAGGACTTGAATATACCTGTCATCTCCACTTAAAGCATTTAAAGTGAATGCAACACCATGCTACTCATTCTTCCTCTTCCTCTGAATCACATATATGTTAAGTAGAATGTATTTAACAGTAATAGTTTTTTTGTTTGTTTGTTTGTTTCCAGACCTCTAAGACTGATTCATTCCAGAATAATCCTGGAATAGGTCATATACTTTATAGAACATGTAAGCTGAATCCCATTAAGGACCACATGGAAATACAACTTTTCTATCAGAGTAGGAATTTAATATCTTAAACTTTTAGCTAAAAGTAAAATGAAGGTGGCAAAGCTATCCTAAATTGATAAAGTGTTAATTTCTACAATAATACTCTAAACTTCTATGTGTTCTGAGTCTCAGTCAATACAGTTTATTGGTGCTGTCAGAATGTCATTTAAGAAAGTTTACAGCTCATTTTGGTATATCTTAAGCAATTCTGATCTTGGTTACAGGGTCCAAAATAAGAAAGACTTTAATAGTAAAAAGTAGGTCCTATCATGGTGGTATGGTTTTTATTTTATTATTTTAAAAAAACAAGTAGTTCAGTAAATGCTGGGAAATGTTCTCTAGCTGTGAATGAAAGCTATGATGTGAAAGAAATTAAATAGACTCAATTCCTCTCTAAGCTGTAGCTTACTTCAATGTTGTTTTTCAAAGTTTTCTTTCTTCCTAACCTTTCACTACAGCTGTTTTTTTAATCATGTCCTCTGTCCATCTACTCTAACATAATCAGTATTTGTTTAGCCATTTGTCAGAGATGACCAATTACAAACTTAAGAATCTTAACAAAGCTAATCTAATGTCTAGAGAGAAAACTTACAAATAGCCTTTACAGGATTAGGTGAGGTCACCTGCAAAGATGTCTGGAAAGATCTGCTGAATTGTAGACAGAATTACAGAATGTAGTGGCTTCAAAAGTACCTTTTAAAAATTAGTTTGAAGCTATATGCCAACTGCTGCTTCTCCATCTGTAGCTTCCAAATAGATTCTGTAACACTTCAGATCTCTTTTAGTGTCTGTTGGAAAGATTATACTAGAAACACAAGCAACACCAATTTTACCTCTGTAGTTAATAATAAAATACCTAATGAAGGTATTCTAAAAATTATGGCAACAACAACATTTTTAAATGTTCTTTCAATAGGACACCATGAATCAGGAAACAACCACCCACAGTCAAGTTGTTAATTGGCAGCTTCATAGTTTTTTAAAAAAAATAAAAAGAATAATTTTTTTAAAAAAAATCTTTCACTGCGCTTCTACCCTAAGTATTTTTATAATCAATTTCACTGAACAAAAGGGAAAAAATGTAAACATAAAAAAATATGATTGCATTATTTGGTATGTTAACAGATTAAGACACGAAAAATCTGCAGTACAGCTGATACCTTAACAAAGAATTATTTCACTCATTTGTCACTTCATCTCCTAAAGGATGCTGACATATTAAAAAAAAATAGTTTGTTCCTTTTTAGGATTGATTTCCTACTGCTGTAACAACAAGGCCAGACCTAATTCTGCAATTTTGAACCTCATGAAATGACTTTATATAATAAAACCAACTATAAGTATTAGAATGTTTTCTCATCTAAATAAGTATTTGCACTTTCTCATACTCTTCTCCATTTATCTGTGTCAGAAGCAGGATAAGACCTACGGAGACTTCTGGTCTGATCCAGTATGATAAATCTTCTGTTAACAGATAATCCTTGGCCAGAGTTGCATGATCTATTGGATTATGCTGCTATACAACAATATCAAAAAAATTTCCTATCATTAAACTCCTCTGAGAGGTCTGACAGAGTAGATAAAGAACACTGTTAAACCTATCTATTTAGCAACTTTAATACTGCAGCTAATTCATACCCGGTCAGTTCAGAAATGAGATGGGAAGCATTAACTTTTAACTACCTAGGCAGAGAAAAAGAACTATCTATAAAAGCTAAAAAAAGATATGAGCTCTCTTGTAGCCAAATCAGAGGCCTTTGATACCTAGAAATTAAAAATTTGTTAATCAGGCTATAATTAATGTCAATTTACTATAAACCCGAATATCAGTATACCAAAAAAATGTAACTAACAACAGCATGTAAGTATTTTATAGCACTGTGGTAATATAGGCAAATGTTCAAGCTTTTTTTTTTTTTTTCTTTTTTTTTTTTTTAATAGGGCCAAAATGACCACAAACGGAGCAAGCAAAGACATGCATAACTGCATAGAGACATCCAAGCAATAAAACATTGCAACAAAGCAAAACAAAGCAAAACAAAGGACTGCAAACAAGCAGCACATTCTGACAATACACAAGATGCATGAATAGCAAAACCAAAAAAAAACAACATTTAGAGGAGCTCAGATCTCCCTTTGGGGAGGTAGCAAAGGCAGTTATTAAAACATCAAGTAAGAAGAGGAAGCAAGAAGATGGAGCAAGAAGAAAACCTGTTTCAGTTATGACTTTTCCCTAAGTGCTCTCAAGCCGGGTTAATTTAAACTCAGGAACGATGAATCACAAACTGTGAACATCAACAATAACTACATGGCATCAGTTCCAAGATATTGCATGCTTACCGTTAATTTAGGATATAAATGTTAAAAATTAAGTCTTGTACATGCCATGGTGATTAATAATGTCTAAGAAATAAACATTAGCACCAAATACACTGTTAAAGAATGAACCTACTGAAGTTCTGAAGTTTAAAACTGTCCTGATTTATCAGAGTTCTATGAACTCCCATCACACTGATTGCAAATTCCCTGACACACACACACACGCAATATACGTATGTATGTATGTATGTATTCAGATATTCAATTTTCCACAATCTCAAGGCATCAAGATAATCTGTAGAAGAAAGAACAATTTAAGTGAATGAGTGTAAATTACAATGTCTGCATTAGGATGAAAACTAAAAAAAATTTTCTAAGCATTTTTTTTTGGAAACAATTTTCCTGCGGTATTAGTAGGGTAAGAAATCTTCAGTATACAATGGAGATTGAGACTCTGAACGGAGGACATAAGCTTGTCAGTGATGGCCATGAATACATGTAAGATTTCTTTCAGGCCTCTGTCTGGTGGGAATATCTATGTCAAACATATTCTGGCAGAATACAACTTCCATATAGATATTAGCCTTTTCTCTTTCTCTTTTTCTGTTTGTTGATTACAGGTTGCTGGTTGATCAGGGAAGCATTTTGATGTGAAAGAGATTCTGATTAGATCAGCAAGAAGGCATCTGAGAAACAGCTGATGATTTGCCTCATCAATCCTTGGGTAGATAGAGTGTATTATATTCCATCAGAGAAAAAAAAAAAAAAAAAGAAAGAAAGAAGGAAATTGACCATAAAAAATAGTCCACTACTGTGGACTATAATTTTTGTTTCCGCTTTTTAAATTTTATTCAGAGTATGAACATCTGAAATTTCTGTTGCCAGCTTCAGTCCTTAGCAAAAAACAAGAGTTTTAATTCTGGACAAAGAAGACCTCAGGTAGCTACACCACTGATAAAGCTTTCACAGAAAGCTTTCTCTACATTTCTCCATTTTTTTTTTTTTTATTACTTACTCCTCCTCAGGTTACCTACTCTATTTGAAAATTATGTGCCTTTCAGGAATATTACTAGTCTGAAATAGTAACAATAACTATGTCAAGCACTTTCAACATCTCTGAATTTTCACCCAAGAAAATGTTAGTTTCTTTACTAGAAATCTATCCTTTTTCATGAAACCAAGTTAAGAGTCAACAACGCAGTGAGTAGTTCTGAAAATACATATATAGCTTTGCTGAGTTTGGTAGGGTTGCTCACAAGACAAAGACAACCCTTTTCAGGAAAAAAAAAAATAACAGTGGAAGCATGTTTTGTTTGTTACCCAACTAGTTCAGTTACATATGATGTTCTTTTCTCTGAGATATGTGTCAGATTTTTCACTTTCTGAATTAGTCACCGCTTGACATGATCAGCTTGTTGATTTTTATTTTCTTCTGAAATAATGGAAACAGAAAAGAGTAGCTTTATTTTCAACACTGGAGTAGGTCTTTGCTAAAACAGGAGTAATTGTGCCACTTTGTGTTTGGTTCATAGAAAGAACTTCAAAGAATGATGAACAGCCAAATAACTGACCTCATGACAATCTGCTTAATTAGAATAAATTAGGAGAAAATATTATTTTAACAGAGGGGAATCACTAGAGTTGACTTTAACAAGACACTTAATTATATACATCAAGGGGAATTTCTTAAGGGACCTCTCTTTTCCTCCTCTATGTAGCTCATTTAACTCATTTAACATAGTTCTTCATTTGTAAATGTGATTGGGGAGATAGTTTTAACTAGATAAATTAGATCTAATTTCATCACCCATATAAACTTTGTAAAAGTTCCAGCCAATCAAGAAAGACAAAATCCCACAGCTGAGCTTGTCTTTAATGAAACTTCCATTTTATATTTGTGAAGAGTGACTGAATTCAGGTATAATGTGCCAATGACATACTGAAATGGAAACTTGTAATTGTCACATAATGTTTGCCCATATGCCAGCGACATGTTTAGAATTATGGATAGAAAATACAGATTTGGAAAAAAAAGAGAAAAAAAGAAAAAATAATTCCCTTTATTGTTAAGATTTTTTACTTTGTATCATATGCCTAAAAATATACTGCAGTACACTAGAGATTGTATCTGAAATACTTGTTTACATGAACTGTTTGCAGATATACTACAGCATAGATAGACAGAAGACAGAGAGAGATAGAGAAAAAGAGAGAGAGAGAGAGAGAGAAGAAATGAAATCTAATCTGCTCTCAGAGCTACACAAACACACATGCACACATGCACACTCTTACACATTCATTTACTCTTTCCCATGCAGGCATGCTTACGTACACAAAATACATAGAAAGAAACCAGTACATTTCATGAAAAGGAATATCCCTAAATTTACCTGATTATAACTGCATCAGTCTATATTCTCATGTTTTGTGGTACCTTTTGCTGTTCTTATCAGAGACAACAAGTTAGAACACAGGAACTGACTAACTGACTAACACAAATATTTTATCTTCTAGAAACCAGTTCTTAAGGGTACTAAGCACCAATGAAAGAACCTTTTAGCGATAGGATTAATGCTCATGACTTGGTTATAGTTCATCCTAGCTAAGAGTATAGGATCAAAGACACCCCAGTTTTGGAGTTTAAATCAGAACAAATCAGGAAGAGACTGGAAAAATGTTTTGATAGCTATTTGAGTAGTTCCAGAGTCATGTGCATCTAATTTAACTGTGTAAGACCAGCTCATCCTTTGAGAATGCACTGAAGTAGCTATTGTTCCAGGGCCATAAAAACAGAAAAATAATCCTAAAAAGTCAACATAATCTGAAATCTAGGTAAAAAATAATAGAAAGCTGTATTTTAGAGCATTAATTCTTTGAAGCTGCTTCTTATTATTACAGTCTTTTTCGTCTTTTTCCTGTCCTGAATCTAAGTTAGTGGCTGCAACATGTTACGGAAGTTCTTACAAAAATGCAGCTAAAGTAGATTAGAAAAAAAAGTATTTCATTCTGTCCACTTTTTTTTTTTTTTTTTTTTCTTATAAATATCAAGTCTGTAAATTAATTCTCATGCTTGGAAATATTTCAATATCATTGACAATTTTAAATTTTCTTTTTTTAATTCTTTCACTTTTAGGTTGCACCCTGATGAGCACATTCCCTCTGCCTATCGTGCAGCTGACAAATAGCTTGCAAATTAAAGATCACAAGCTGTGAGGGACTTGTGTCACTTGCATCCAAAACCCATCTGAACTCTATGCTGAGGGTCTTGACATTTTTGAGGATCTGAAATGTCATTAATGAATTACATAATGAGGTACCTTTTGGTCAAGAGTGTTTAGAGGAAACTTGTAGAGTAAGATGTCATTGTGAGAGGACTGCCCTTTTTCATTGTATTACATTGTCACTCTAGTTTTTGCAAAAAAAGAAACAATCTTTGCTTTTAACCATTGCTATACTGTGTATTGACAAAGTACCAATGAAGCCAACAAATACAGCTATAAAGGCTGCCTAGCTAATGGACTGATTGACAAATGACAAAACAATGATACAAATTGATTTCAATAGAAAAAAAAAGTATATATTTTTGCTGGGAGTAACGATTTAATACTGACACCAACTATCAAGGGATACAGCATATTTTCCGTATTTTGTTGTCTCCGAAATAATATCTTTATGAAATATACCCTATAATGAAACACAGTTCTCAGGATACACCCAATGTAACTCACAGAAACTAGGATTTTTGCACTTAAGATGTTTCTCTTCATATAGAGATTTACTGGTTTTTTTTTTGTTTTTTTTTGTTTTGTTTTTTTTTTTCATATAAATATGACTTAGTTTTTCTCTTACTGTTCATTAGCACACCAGGGTTCTCAAACAAGTATAACGCTAGTACTCAGAGAATGGCTGCTGAATTTTCTTGAAAAACAGATTAAAGCAAAGGGAGGTTTATCATCACATCTACATATTGATTAAACTGTAGTGGAACCAACGGGTACTGGAGTTGCAGGGTAGGTAGATATGGCACAAGCTTTTTGTAGTGAACCATACTGTTGTGTGGAGACTGTACAGGCTATTGTAGTATGTCTTAAATGCCTTTGGAAGGCTATGATTGAATTCTGACTTTGGTCAATTCAGTCAAAATTGCAGAAAGCTGTTTAATTGAGCTATCCTTGTGCTAGTAAATTTATATAGTGTGACAGTCGCAATGATGAGCACTGAAAGTTAATCATACAGTAGTAATTATATGAATGTTCTAGTTCACATCAGGAGCAGTAAATCTCCAAACTGTCTCTACATACTGCACCTCGTTTTGCATACTAAAATGGTCTTGGAGATCACAAAGTGAACTTCTTTTGGTCTATCAACTTTATTGACTACATCACTATTTACTACAGAGGAAACATATGTCCTTAACCCATGTACATACCTAAATTTAGATATCAATGTTGAATTAAATCTCACTTCAGAAAAAACATATGTGAAAAAAAAAAAAAAGAGCAAAAAGTTCATTATCAACCAAGTATCTCAAATAATGACCCTGTTTTTCAGCAAGTTAGGCAAACACACTAGCTTGTTCTAGGTAATAATATTCTAAAAGACATACTTCAGCTTTCAGTCACATCAAAGTATTTAAATCAGAAAAAAAATAGCTATTACCCTTTGCAGCTTTCTTTTAAAATACTGAGCACATTAATGTTCTGCAAATTTCAATGAACTTGTCAGTTCTACTTTTCTTCTAACAATAAAAGCAACTGGTTTAGCACAAATATCCTATATGTGCAATTTTCTTATTAAAGTCTGCCTTAAATTGTTTTAAATGTCCAGTTCTGAAATCTGTGTAGCCTTTTTTTCAGAGCTATGGCTTCATAAATTTGCATATGAATTCATGGAGTAAGTTAGCTTACAAGTTAGACTTGATCATGATTCATGATTCAGGTGTACATGTTTAAATTGTGCAAGATTGCAAATTCCTATATGCTAGATTTTGTCTATCTGTGAGTTAAGGGTGCTTTTGCTCACAGGTACTTATCACATAAAGGAAGAATGATTTGTTAGCACACATTGTGTCATTAACTCGAGAATGTGCTGAATTTCACAGGGGAAAAGAAAAAAAAAATAGTGGCTGAAAATTGTGTAATTCTGAGTCAAGATAAAATGTTAGAATTTCATTCATTTTACTGTAAAGAAATCTAAGGTTGTAAGATTGTGGTTTCAGCTATTACTCCTGAAGTACAGAGGTAAAAGGCAGGGACCTGATGAAATAATGCAAAACAGATGACTTAGTATGAAAGATGTTGATATATGCAGGAGCACTGAATATGAAAGATACAAACAAATTGTTCTTTCTTTCACAGAATCATAGAATCATAGAATGCTTAAGGTTGGAAGGGACCTCTAGAGATCATCTAGTCCAACTCCCCTACAGGGATACCTACAGCATGTGGCACAGGACTGCGTCCAAGAGGGTTTGGAAGATCTCCAGAGAAGGAAACTCCACAACCTCCCTGGGCAGCCTGTTCCAGGGCTCTGTCAATCTCACTGTCAAGAAATTTTTCCTTAAATTCCTGTGGAACTTTTGGTGCTTCAGTTTGTGGCCGTTTCCTCTAGTTCTGTCGCTGGCCACCAATGAAAAGAGGCCAACCCCATCCTCCTCACTGCCTCCCCTGAGGTACTTAGAGACACTGATCAGGTCTCCTCTCAGCCTTCTCTTCTCCAGGCTGGACAGCCTCAGCTCTCTCAGCCTTTCCTCATAGGGCAGATGTTCCAGGCCCCGGATCATCCTCATAGCCCTGCACTGGACTCTCTCCAGGAGCTCCACACCCCTCTTGTACTAGGGAGCCCAGAACTGGACACAGCACTCCACATGTGGCCTCACCAGGGCTGAGTAGAGGGGCAGGATCCCCTCCCTCGACCTGCTGGAGACACCCCTCCTAATACACCCCAGGATCCCATTGGCCTTCTTGGCCACGAGGGCACTGCTGCCTCATGGTCAACTTGTCACCCACCATGACGCCCAGGTCCTTCTCTGCAAAGCTGCTCTCCAGAAGGTCAGTCCCCAGCCTGTACTGGTGACGGGGGTTATTCTTCCCCAAGTGCAGGACCTTGCACTTGTCTTTGTTGAATTTCATAAGATTTCTCATTGCCCAGTTATCGAGTCTGTCCAGGTCCCTCTGGATGGCAGGTCCCCAGGTCCCTCTGGGATATCAGCTACTCCTCCCAGTTTGGTATCATCAGCAAACTTGCTGAGGGAGCACTCCATCCCTTCATCCAGGTGAATAAATTGAACAGAACTGGGCCGAGGACTGACCCCTGGGGGACACTGCTAACCACAGGCCTCCAACTCGCCTCCATGCCACTGATCTCTATCTTCTGAGCCCTGCCATCAAGCCAATCCCTAATCCACCTCACTGTCCACTCATCTATCCCACACTTCCGGAGCTCGCCCAGAACGATGCTGTGAGGGATGGTGTCAAAAAACATTGCTGAAGTTGAGGTAGATGACATCCACCGCTCTCCCTTCATCCATCCAGCGGGTTATTCCATCATAGAAGGTGATCACGTTAGTCAAGCATGACTTCCCCTTGGTGAATCCATGCTGACTACTCCTGAGCACCTTCTTGTCCTCCACATGCCTGGAGACAACAGCCAGGAGGAGCTGTTCCATCACTTTTCCGGGGATGGAGGTGAGACTCACTGGCCTGTAGTTGCCTGGGTCCTCCCCCTTGCCTTTTTTGAGGACTGGTGTGACATTGGCTTTCTTCCAGGCCTCCGGTACCTCCCCCGTTCTCAATGGCCTTTCAAAGATGATGGAGAGCGGCTTAGCTATGACATCTGCCAGCTCCCGCAGCACTCTGGGGTGCATCCCATCAGGGCCCATGGATTTGTGGGTATCGAGTTTCCTTAGATATTCTCTGACCCAGTCCTCCGCAACCCGGGGCAGGTCTTCCTCTCTCCACGCTTCCTCTCTTGTTCCTGGGGCCTGGGACTCTGAAGGGCTGTCCTTGGTAAACACCAAAGCAAAGCAGGTGTTCAGCAACTCTGCTTTTTCTGTGTTTTTCATAACCAGGGCACCCACCCCATTCACCAGCGGATCCACATTTTCCCTGCTGTTAATGTATTTGAAGAAGTTTTTCTTGCTATTTTTAACATCTCTTGCCAGATTGTGTTCCAACCACGCCTTAGCTTTCTGTGTCGCTTCCCTGCATTCCATGACAACATCCCTGTATTTCTCCCAAGGAGCCTGTCCTTTTTTCCACATTCTGTATACTGCCTTCTTCTGGTTGAGCATTGCCACAAGCTCCTTGTTCATCCACGCTGGTCTCCTGCCCCTTCTGCCTGACTTCTTACACGGCGATGCACTGTTGCTGGGCATGGAGGAGGTGCTGCTTGAACACCAACCAGCTCTCTTGGGCTCCCTTACCTTCTAGCCCACGGGATTCTTCTGAGGAGGTCTCTGAAGAGGCCAAAGTTGGCCCTCCTGAAGTCCATGGTTGCAAGGCTGCTTACAGCCCTGCCTCCTTCTCGTTGCCTCCTGAACTCCACCAGCTCATGATCACTGCAGCCGAGGCTACCCACCACCTTCACATCTTCAAGTCCCTCTCTATTTGTTAGTACGAGTCCCAGTAGCCTACCTCCACAGCCTGCATCAAAAAGTTATCATCCATGCACTGCAGGAACCTCCAGGACTGTTTGTGCCTGGCTGTGTTGTCCATGTTGAACCCTCAACTCGCTCATCATCCACCCCCGGGCTGAGCTCCGTGCATTCCAGTTGTTCTCTCATGTAAAGAGCAACTCC
>VZSV01000146.1:1591424-1602902 GCA_013398735.1 Nothocercus julius | reverse complement strand
AGAGAAAATAAAGGAACATCTATAGAGGTCGACAGGACAGGAAACAACCCCAGAAAACAGCTTTTAATGGATTTTTATCTATCTTTTTCCTCTCTCCCCTACCTTGTTTTTAGAAAGCAGTTAAACAAATACTAAAAAAGTGAAAAAAAAAAAAAGTGCAGTATGCATTATTCTATTAAAGAGACTTGTTTGCTTAGCTTTATTTATAAAGTCTTTTCTAATCAGCCCTGTTCCGAAGTTGCTAGCTTCAGGCAATTTGAAAATCATATACAACGAAAGTCTACCAGTGTACAGATACATACCATTTTTTTTCTTTTTTTTAATGATTAAATCAAATTGAAATGTGACTGTAACCCTAGCAGATCAGATTAAGTAATGTATTAATAAGAGTTGCATATAAAAGGATTTTAAGACTAATTCAGTAACTCCAACAATAACAGTTGTCACATGTATTTTTTGGTGGTATGTTGAGGCCCAAGACTTCCATTGTTGTGAAGCTTAAAACAGTCTGAAAGATGCAGGTGTTGCAAAAATTAGAATAGGGCTTCGACATTACTTTATAGGTTATTCTTGTTTACTGTAATAACAAATCTGATTTGAAAAGTCATAGATTTCTTCCTGCTAGCTGTCCTTGCTACGAAAACAAAGAAACAGTGTTGTGTCATTATTTACAAGTTTTACAGTGTGTGTTTAATCTGAAAATTTGCAGAGCAGGGAAATTCCTTGATGACAAAGCACACCACTAGAAATCCTCTTTGGGCCCTGAGGTTTGCATGATGGAAAATTTGCTTACTTTCTCTCATTTTAGGGATGCATTGAGACCATACATGTGTAAAAAAACAGGGTTATTTGCTAGTTTACTGATAACACCATGCAGTTAGCAAAAAAATCTAATACTTTTGCCTTGAATTTGAAGTGCAGTGCTATACTGAAAATACGATCTAGCTAAATTAGTACTTTTGGTAATGTTACAGGTACACCCCATATCCCCTAAAATCAGTAGGTGATGCTTTGATTAAAAGCTTAGATGAAAGTTCAGTTGTGATTGATTTCCAAAGCTATTTCCAAGCCATGACTGAAAATAAGACAAAATAGTTTGTTCTTCATTATGATGACAACTATGTTTCTCTGTAATAGCTGTTATACAGAAAACAGTACAGTAAAGGTGTTTTCCATGTAAGCTACCTTGAGAACAATGACTTAATTTTTTTCATGCCTTGAGAAGGTGTAGCACCACTTTATATAGTTTTCTTTGCTGTCTAAAATGAGTGGTTACTGCATGTTTTAATAAAATAGATAGCTTAGGTAACATTATAAGAACATGAAGTTTCAAACAAAGGCACTTGTTATACAAAATCAAGAAGGAACTTATGTAGTGATATATATACACATATATGCACACATATACATATATATATATAGAACTAACTTTGTTTTCCAGTGGTTTGAGAAACAAGCACTTACTTTAAAAAAATTATCACTAAAAGTGTTAAAAGAGACAGGTGATAGACTGTAGATATGTTTGTAAAAATGTTGAGATTTTGTAAAAGTTCAGATTTCTGTATAATTATTGTGTAAAAGTACTAAGACTTTTTATTTAAAAAAATTTAGCACTTTTATTTAAAAGTTTTCGGTGTTTTTATTTAAAGTTTTGGGACTTTTAATATTTTGCTTTTTTTAGTAGATTTTACATAGTTCTTTAAAGCAAGCTTGTCTATGTATATGAAGTTACAGAGCAGAGAATTTTCGTGACATCAGAAACACACTTCATTGGAAGTCTTACTTATGCCTTGAAGTTTATAGAACAAGGAATTTAGTTACATTTCCCATGGGTATATTTTATATAGTTATACAAAGTTTCTTGGTGTTTTATGAAAAGTAAGATTGTTTATGCATATGAGATTATGGAAAGCAAGTTTGTCTATTTATATGAAAGTAGATAATGTAACTTTGTGACTAAATGATGTCTTATGGAATGACTGACTAATATCCACTTTTATTTTTTGAGGGGTTTTCCTAAATAATTACATTAATTCAAAAATATATATATATATTAAGGAATCTACATTTTTCTTTATTTCTACATGTACTACTACAGAGAAAATTCCATTTGATTTGCATATGTATCTTTAATAAACAATGGCCTCAGTTTCCAATCCACCCAGTTTCCAAATTCTCCATTAAAGTCTTTTTTTTTTGGAATTTTGCTCGCAGGCACATCTACAGACATTTGCTACATTCAGATTTCCAGTGTGAATGAATCATTTCAAATGTCAAGTGTTCTCTTACAAAGGTTATCAGCAGGAGCATATGTAAAATAATTTACCAGTTACTGTGTAAGTACCTAATACATTCTTATTTTACTGGAACATTACAAAAGAGAATCACAAATGACATTTTAAAGAGTTAATTAAATATATTTTAATTATATCATTAATTTCATTCTTAGATGTGTTGAAATATACAAAGTTTCTTCATAGAAAAACAAATGTCCAGATACATACAAATTTTAAAGACAGATAGTTCAGAGTAATATGAAAATCCAGGGAGCCTAATATGTGAAGAACTTAAATATCTGCAGAAGATTTTATTTAGACTTAAAATGCTTAACACCAACTGTGCAATCACAGAATCCAAATAACCTCTTAATCCATAGGAACACATGATCCATGATCCATAGGACCACAACTTTATCTATAAGGTTTCCTGTGGTGCTTAAAGGCTCTGCTACAGGGCATACACAAGGGGTTGCCATTGTGGTAGAGTTGTGCATTTCAGAGCCCATTCACTCCATAACTAAGCCTATTAAGCTTTCATAAAGTAAGCAGCAGTACACTTTTCCTAACTTTCAATGTTTTAATTGTGTTGTTAGTATATCTAACACAAACAAATTATGTTTAATACAACTCTCTGAATCACTTCTTTAAAAACAGAGGTGGTCAGAACTAACTTTTTAATGAGAATCCAGTTCCTGCTCGTAATATATATAGTTTAGAGAGAATTGAAATTCTTAGCACAATTTGTAAATTAATCAGTTTAATCTCATTTTTCCTGTTAAAATTCAATTACCTATACCAATAAATTACCAATTAAATTATCAATACAAAAAATGTAAGAGTCTTGTAGAAGACATAAAGACAACAAGCACTTTTAGGAGAGTTAGCCAGATAAGGATTGCCATTATTGTTATGCCCTGGGCTGCTCATACATTTATATTAAGCAGCAACTCAATAAAAGAAAATCAGAAATAACTGGAGAGCTGAGTCTGCAGTATTCATGGATGATAATGCATCCTCTCTATCATCTTCATTCACTTCTGCATCAGTTTTCCTCTGGAACATCAGTTCCTTCCTTATATAGAAAGGGATACTACAAAACACCTTCAGTCTCTTTCATTGTGAAAATTCTAGTGTTGTGAAAACTGTGAAGGTGAACCTGGCCTTCCTCTTAGCCACTACGCTTTTGTATGAAAAGGTCAGTACCACAGCTGCAACTGAACTTTCATGGAACTACTGGAGAGAGTTCAGCATAGGATGATTAGGAGACTGGGGCATCTCTTCTGTGAAGAAATGTGACAAGTGTGATGTTCTGTGCAGGAGAGGCTGAGAAAGCTGGACTTGCTTAGCCTGAAAAAGAGAAGGATGAATGTGACTTCTTAACTGTGAGGTTGACAGAGGTTGCGCAGAGAGGCTGTGAGTCTCCTTCTCTGGAGTTATTCAAAACCTGCTTGGATGTGATGCAGTGCAACGTACTCTAGGTGACTCTGCTTGAGCAGGGGGGGTTGGACTAGATGATCTCCAAAGGTCCCTTCTGACCTTAATCATTCTGTGATTCTGTGAGCTACCAAATTAGAAGAAGACAGGGAGTACTGTCTTCTCTAAATAGGGACATGAAGATTGAAAGCTCATACCTATTCAGTGCCGACTGATCCTTTCCTCTCTTTATGATGACGGACTTCAGATATATAATTCTGTAAGATCTTCTACATGCTTATATTTTATAGACAAATAAAGTAGGATATGGATAGAATTGAAGGACTACTTTCAAAACACGATCCAAGAACAAACTCCTACGTCTGAAGCTACTAGATACTCCTTGGGTTGGTTTTCTAAGAATGAGATTGAGAATTGCTTCATTTTAACCCTCATCTAGCTACATACTTCTCTCAGCTAGTCACCAAACCAACTTCTTTCTAAGACAGAAGTCTAAGACTACAGAGGAAATTCAGAAAAATATTTTAGACAGCATGCCTAACATTTAGCCAGCAGAAATTAGATTAAAAGTTTCTGTTTCCCATTTTGTTTTTGCTCATTTTAAGTCTGTCTAAATTCTAAGCAGCTCAACACTTACCTTGCAATTACTTGTGACTGGAGTCAAAGCACAAAGGACTTTGAGGTACCCTGTGTGTGCTTGAAACAGGCCTAATAACAATAGCAAGTTTCTTACAGCAGTGTTTTATTGTGTATTATTTTAAATAAAGCAGATCAATGGCTAAAACATCCAAGTGCAAGATTTGTATTTAATTCCTTGCTTAGTCTGAAGGGGAGCTCTATCACACCAGAAGTAAAATCATTTTAATCTTGGAGAGTATCAGTTTAGCATTCTATACTTATTTCCAGGATTTAGAAACAGGATCAGAAAATAAATGGATATAGTGGAGTGGAAAATTTCAAAAAATAATATTGCAACAATAGACATTACTTCAATATCTTTGTTTTTTATGAAGGGGCATGGATAAAAGTTCTCCCAAAAAAAGACCAAGTAAATGGCATATTAATGACCTAATGTTAATCAAATACATTGTATAAGAGAGTATTAAACATTAGTGATACTATTTTTGCTTCTTTCCAAGCATCCATTAATGCTAATAAATCAAATACACCAGAGAGTCTTTTTGAGCCTATTGAGCCTTTACATAAACTGGAATGACAACAAATATCGTGAGAGAATTGCTCGAGAAATGGGAACTTAGAGAAAAATAGAGCCTAACAGAAGGTATGTCATTACAGAGGATTGCTTGAGGAGAGAGACAGTTACCACTTCCAGGATGGTTGGTATGTGTGGAATCTACTTCTCCACGATTCCCTTGGCAACAAAATCTGCACTCCTAGCACATACTAATAAGAGTAAACAGAGAGTGGAGCAGAACAGAGACAACCATGGCCAAACTTGGTCAGCTTCCCTGCGGAGGGGACAATCTGGTGGTGCCATGCAGCTGATGAGTGGATGGAGGGTGGAGCAGAATGAAGACACTGCAGCCAAACTCTCTTGTATTCCCTGCAGAGGTGGCAACCTGGTGGTACCATGCAGTTGATAAGTTACATAGTGTGATGTCTGGTGCTGGGCCAGCAATGGTGGCAGATCATTTCCTTCTGATAGACTTTGCTCAAACTTCTGCTCCTTCATATCTCATTATAATACCAATACACACCCCTATCCCACTGAGAACAAGTCCTCACTGAGCATGCTCTCTAGATTTTCAATTAACTTGGGAGACTTTTTTAAAATCAATGAATAACAAAAGTAAGTATGACTGGAGTCACTCAAGCTCCACCTAAATGCAAAAGAAAATATATAAAAGGCAAACTAAGGAGGGATATAGTATGGAAGCAAGAATGGTAAGAACTAGGAAGGAAGAATGGGATGGTAAGAATGGAGGAAGAGGAACTAAGGAAGAAGGAAGAGGAGAGAGGGAAGATTTCATCATAACTTCCGTATCAGTCGACAGGCTGGACTCCTTTCCTCCCCTCGGGACACGACACTGCCTGAGGAGACTCCTCAAGATTGAGAGCCCTCTCCCATCTTCTGGGTGAGTGATGATTGCGCATTTGTACACTAGACACTAGCTAAGAACCCCACACTGTAGTAGAGAATTTCCTATACTGACATCTGAAACCCATTTTCCAAATGTTGCATTTGAATATATTGTGCTATTCATGAACCCAACCACTAGTTTTGAAGGCAATCGGACCTACAGTCAGCAGATTGTTGGTGAACTCAATACTGCCAGAATAAAGCTTATAGTTGATCACACTATTTGGGAACTCTATTCGCTACTAGGGAGACGATCGGACTAACAGTCAGCAGACTGTTGGTGAATCCAATACTCCCAGAGTTGAGCTTATAGTTGATCACACTATTTGGGAACTCAGTTCGCTCCTAGGAAGGTGATCGGAACTACGGTTGGCAGACTGTTGGTGAATCTGTTACTGCCAGAGTGGGGCGTATAGCTAACACAGTATTTGGTATCCGTATTAAGAGATGAGTCCAGCTGTCCCCAGTCCCTCTAACCTTTGAGGGTCGGCTGGAATGCAAGGGGATTCATCTCTTACCAGATTTGCTCCCCGCATCAAACCGCAGCACAGTTCATAGAGCTTAACTTTTTTTTTTTTCTTTTTTTTTTTTTTCACAGCTATATCAAAGAAAAGCTAATATAACTGCATCCAAACTGCCCATAGGAAATGGGCCTTCATCATGACATTCTGCCCAAGCCACCTGAGCTTTCCCAACAGAACACCAGCTGTTTTGGGCCACAGTCATGGACTGTCCTGATGATTAAATTTTATGGACAATTCTGTTTTATTGTTCAGATCTGTGTTGTGGTCCTTTTTGTTTTACTATCATAGATGTAACCACAATAATCAACAGAGGTAAAATAGCTTTAAAACACTTGAGCTGAGTGAGATATTAGATAACCTGTTCTACTAGTTAAGGAAACCGTGTATCTACACTGTCAAACAGGAATATTCTTTCTCACTGTAGTGACAACAGTTGCAGTGATTTTTTTGAAACACTCAAAGTATGTTCTTATAATTATCTCTTTGTATGATCTCAGTGATGCTTACAGTTTTCTAGTCTATAAAAAGCCACATGATAAAATACTAAGCCACAAAAAAAAAAATGTATCTTAGACTTCCAAAACAAAAACAAGTCAGGCATGCTGACATAGAACTCTGTACATATGCAGCTGTCTGGCTGTTTGAAAATAATTGTTTGAGATCTAAATATAGAGATGAAGAAGTTATACATTGAAAAGACTGGATGAGAAATAATAAAAGTATTCCATTTCCAGTAGTCCATTTATGTAATAAATGTGAAGAATGTGAAATATAGAAGGGTTTGTTGTACAGAATAGGCGCCTTTTGGCTACTATATTATATCCAGACATAAGCTTTGGAGTCTGTCTCAGCTAATTCCAGAGAGGTAATTGCACTACCCTCCTCAGTAAAACGGGCAACAAAAAATTACACTAAACTTCAGATTTGTAGTACAAGTACTAACAGAGTATGATTAAAGATTTGAGAGTGTCCACTGAAGAAATAAGTAGTAATTGTGAGCAACACCAAAGAAACTGGAAATTACAAATTTAGATATATTTAACTAAGTTAATTATAGCAAAATGTGAATATACTTTCATAAATGTAGGGTCTTTCACAGTAAAAATCCCATTTCTGTTGAAGTTCTGCATTTTTAATCATAGCACTGACATATATAATCAAATAAAATATTTGATTAATTATTATGTTCTTTAGTCATCATGTTAAAAAAAATATGAGGGAAAAAAAAGAAAATGCAATAGCAAGATTTACAAATTCTGAAGTGTAAGCTCAATAGATTTACAGAAGGCTACTTCTGAGTGTATTAAACCTACTAGAAACACGAAGTAGGTATATGCATCAATCTATCTGGAGCTTCACTGAGTAGGTGGGATCTGATTCTCTTCTCTGCTCTATTAATGTTTATGGAATAATTCCTCGTTCACTTTACTTGCCAATAAGAGGAAATATGGGCCATATTATTGCCCTTTCAGTTCAATTTAGTTCAATTAACTCTTCATTGTATGAAAAAGCGTTCCATCAATATCTTCTGTTCTTTATTAAATTAACAATCTGAACAGTATTCTCCTTGAGAGATGGAGAGAAAAAAAAAATGTTTTCAGTGTGGGCTTCTTTCTGTAGAAGTATGAATATTCAATGCCCATGGAATAGTCTTTCCTGCCAGAATTTGAAAAGCATCTCCCCATTTCTGTCTAACCAGCTTTTTCCAGATCCCAATTGCACTCTGCATTCTTACTGTGTTTTTGAAGTAGCTCAGTAAGGGGGAAGTACTTCTATGTCACTAACCACATTCTGCTCTACATCTTCCAGAAACTTAAAAAAAAAATCCATGGGTTAAAATTCTGTATGTTTCCTGGCCTACAGACAGGGAGGCATTCACTGTTACTGATAAAATGTGTTCATTTGCTTTTTTAGAAGAAGTAAGAAATTAGGAGTCATCTGTCATCATCCATTACTTATTATATACGTTACCACAGGCAAAAAACATGCTGCTACTAATTTTAGTTTACTTTGTTCATCTCATTTTGCTTTTGTTAACTTGCAAATGTGGCTGCCTACTGTGATATGACCCAAGTTTCTTGAAATCAGACCCTTGTTGGGATTCTGTTGCATAAGATAAGTTGTACAGTTCAAGGAATATTAAATGTTTGGAATCCCAGTTCTTTTTTTTTTTTTTTTTTTTTTTTTTTTTTCCTTTCTGTTTAATTTAACTAAATTATCAAATTTTGTTCCAGGAAATTGGGAAGTCCCAGTGAGTCATTCATTTGGTTCGTTGCATTTGTAAGGCAAGAGACTAAAGATGAAATATTGATTTGAGTGCAGTTAATGAAAGTTTAGCTTGTGGCTTCAGTGCGGTCAGCAATTCTTCTTGTTATGCAGCATCATACCACACTATAATTCACTCATATGTCTTATAGGGGTGATTAGTTATCCCTAATTGCAATATATGTATGTATTTGTGGGGACAGTGGGATAAAGCATAGAGGAAAAAAAAAAGAGAGGATATACTTCAGGGAATTTCTTTGTTTGTTTGTTTTAATGTTCTCATTTCTTTTTATGGTCTCTCACTTTTTAAACCTCTATATCACATTTTAAGGTTACTCTGAATTTTTGTCAGGAAGTTTCACCAGTTAATTATAAAATGTATAAATAGCATTTTTTGTACTAGTTTGAAAAGCTTTTGCAAAGCATAGCTGTGACTTTACTTTTAAAATCAAGTGTAGACACAACCTAAGTTGTAAATGTGTTGTGTCATTCTTGTGATTCTGCCTGTTTTAAACTTCATTTTCTGCCTCAGTAGAATATGATTTCCAAAATCCAAAGCAAAATGAAGAAGCAATAATTTGTCATCCAAACTAGTGTTGTAGTATGGAAAAAAAATTATTATTATTTATTTTATTTTCCTCTGGTGATTTCCCCACCCATGTCATACATACTTTTTGGTGAATCTGACAAGTTCCATGACAACTCATACCAACTTTTATGAAGACAGACAAAAGGAGATTTTTAAAATCTCCTATTCTGCTTCCTGTGCATGATACAGGAAGTACGATATATATTCTATACCTGAAATTCCTTTTATCTTTCTTCCATTGACCCACACAATGATACAGTTATTATCTTCATAGCAGCTGAAGTTCTTTATTGAATAGTCAGTCCCCAAATCATGAGGTTTGAAAGCTACTCTCATATGTCCTTTATGTACCATATTTGGCTTGCCAATTGCAGGATATGTCCTTAAATTAGGACACTGTTTTTACCAATCTTCACTTATAATACTTGGAGACACAATTATTTCTCCAGAAAGCCATTCAGGGCATCTGTGTTAGATTTCTTGTAAGCCTCCAGGGATGCCAGTCTTCTCTAGCGACAATACAGAGAAGGTACTGTCCTAATTTAGACACCTAAATTAATGTATTGCAGACTCAGAGAATAGTTCACAAAAAAAAAAGCAGCTGCCACTAGATCAAGTTACTACAGAGATGTCCAGTCTGGTTTATGTATCTCCAGGGATGGAGATTCCACAGCCTACCTGGGCAATCTGGGCCAGTGTTTTGTTGCCCTTAGTTATGCTGGTGGTCCGCTGCTGTACTGAGTTCAGCCTGTCAATGTCTTTCTTATACTGGGGAGCCACAAACTGGGTGCAGCACGCCAGACACCGTCTCGCAGTCGCTGTAGAGAGGTGAATAATCACTTCCCCTGACCTGCCAGCAGTGCTCTTGCTAGAGCAGTTATACCTCTTGGCCTTGAAAATCAATACATGTAATGATATTAGCATCATTTTATTGTTTTGCAGTGTCTAAGCTACTTCTGCGAATAGTAGTCCCTAATCTCTATTCATTCATTAGTGTATATATCATCATCTTTCTGTGCATTTTGTCTTCAATAATTCAGAAAGTGTGCTTGTCTATAGGCCATTTCTATGGTAAATGTACAGCCGAGGTTGTCAACTGAAATGCTCAGCTTGGGAGAGAAAGTATCTAAGTAGTATGTATTTTTTATTAACTTATTATAATTATATAATATGCAACATAATGGCTACTATGCCTCTGTTCACTGCTCCTGAATATGTCACATTTCACTTTGTTTAACAGATTTCAATTCCTCTACAAATAAACTAAAATCTGACCCTGCGTTCTTCAAGGGGGTTGGACTAGATGATCTCTATAGGTCCCTTCCAACCTTAAGCATTCGTGTGTGAACATTCGTGTGTGAACATTCGTGTGTGAAATAAATCTTTAGGTTAGATGAGATTGAACTTATACTTTTTCTGAATAAATATTCAGATGATATTTTTATAATTTAATTTATATTCTATATTTTCATATGAAAAATGTATATTTTCTGAATAAGTTCCCTCATATAAAATGAACTTCGATATACAGGTATCTATATACATACATAAATATGTACATCAGATTATAGAGAAGTTTGATATGATGATAAGTTCATGTAAATAATTTTAGCTTATCAGTTTTCTGTCATCAAGTACAAAGAATTCACAGGAACTAATTACTAGTGTAACATTGCTTTTTATATGTGTGTCTGAATACTTTTTCCTACAACAAAATTTATTTTGCATAACACAAGTACAGGAATTTACAAAAATATTTAAAACTGCGCTGCCAATATTTCTGCAAAGGGTTTCCATGAGAAATACTCAATTTCAGATAAAATGGGTGGGAAATTAGGAAATGCTTGCTTACTGAAATAGGATTTTCTTTCCTCGTACCTCTAAACAAAGGTATCGCAAAAAGGCATTCAGCAATAGTATTTACTTTAAATACTTTTTTTTTTTCCTAAGAATAATAGTTTTTGGTAACAAGTCTCTGTGTGCATTTCTGATTATTATTATTATTATTTCTTTTTTTAAGCAAGTTTTTTGTGCCTTTGAGAGGCAAGTCTTGTCTACTTTATTTTGGAAAAAAAAAAAAAAAGACAGGATTTTGTGATAAAAACATACATCTCTTCTTCTTTTGTGCGTCAGCCACTTCTCTTATCATAATAAAACACAGGGAAAGGAGAAAAGTATTAAAAGTCCTGGTTTCTTTCTTCCTTTCCTTTCCTTTCCTTTCCTTTCCTTTCCTTTCCTTTCCTTTCCTTTCCTTTCCTTTCCTTTCCTTTCCTTTCCTTTCCTTTC
>VZSV01000146.1:1573297-1591394 GCA_013398735.1 Nothocercus julius | reverse complement strand
CTTTCCTTTCCTTTCCTTTCCTTTCCTTTCCTTTCCTTTCCTTTCCCTTTCCTTTCCTTTCCTTTCCTTTCCTTTCCTTTCCTTTCCTTTCCTTTCCTTTCCTTTCCTTTCCTTTCCTTTCCTCCTTTGCCTTTATGTTGAAGTCCCTCCCTTCCTCCCTCCCTCCATATTGCAGTTTCCCTTTACTCCTAGAACCACGCTACCAAAATACCTGTGAAAACAGCTTACCTCAGGATAGCTGAGGGCGTATTTTTGTGGACTTTGAAGGTAAACTTCTTTAATATTTTCTCCCTTTCTAAGCAGAGAGTTAATATTCCCCATAAATATCATACAGGGCTAGTAGCTGAGCGACAAATGCTAGCATCTGGTAACTTTGCTATTCAGTCCAGTGGGAAAAGTAAAGCAGAGATATGAAGTCAGCTCTACTTGATGTGTCAAGCTCAGCAGCTTTGGAACATTTTCACAAATGATAACTAATCTTTATTTCTTCTGGTCCCTGCTTTGATTGCTTTCTTCCCCTCCAGGTCTTAGTACAGGCCCTCAACAAATGGGCTAAGAAGGGCAGGCAAGAGAAAAGGAAAACAGTCAAGGGCAACAGTATCCTGTGCTGCCATGGGATCCTTTCTCACAGCTGCGTGTTTCCATCCACTATACCAGTGTGGCTAGAGGAAAATATTAGACCTTTTGTGTTTTATAGGCCAGCACACTGGCTTGGCCATTAACAGTTTCTATGGCAAAAAAAAAAAGTCAAGCTTGGAAAGAAAACAAGTCCCATCATAAAAATTGCATTCATTATTGTTCTTATTCAATCAATGAAATATTAATTAAATGAAAACATTCCTGCAGAAAGAAGTATACAGAAACTGCATTAACTTCAAAATATTTTATTGTCGCCTGAAGCAGTTTGTGGGCAATTGGTCGTCTATTAACTCTTTCTGACTCCACTGGAAGCATTAGTATGTCTACTTTGTGGCTTAAAAAGAAGCACTTAATGCAAGAAATTATAATAACTGCTTTACAATTTCTAAACTGCAACTTATTGCAGGACTGAATTGAAGTGCAGATTGCAATTAAGGATTTGAACCTGACCATTTTACAGTCTTTCTTAAAGAATCAAATAGCTATCACAAAATGTTTTGAAGGAATCACAGTTTTATTAAATTTAAGGATAGACATTAGTAATCCATAGAACATACTTGTATTGTAATAGTCACCAGATCATAAGTGCATAGAGCTGAATCTTGATACAATTATGTAATTTTTGTCAATGCCTTATTTCCATAGAAATAAATTATTGTGTTTATATTTAATCAAAGTGTAATGCTGTTGCATAACTAAATTTGAAAGCTGTTAAGTTCATTATTTCATCCCTGAAGAAGGCCTGTGAAATGGCCTGAAACATTAATTGTAATAAATTACTACTTTAAAACCGTACAATGTCTTTAACAGAATGCTATGTGTAATATATATATTTTTTTTATTTTTCCTTGGAGCGAACTATCATTTATGTGGCAGAAAATATGAATACTCACCTAAAAATGGGCAAGCCCAGCATAGTTTTTCATTGTAGAGAAGGTTATTTTGCCTGGGATCAATTGTGGTATAGTCATAGTCTCCTAGGGATATGAGAACTGCCAACAAAATGCATAGTCTCTGTGGTGACAGTCAAGCATCCACACAGCAGCATTTTGCTGTGAGAAAAGTGCTAAAACATTTGTGGGATTTATAGTTATTAAACTTCATCCTCATGAGAGCATTCAGGAGTAAGCCACCATCAACATGAAAACTTTTGGAGAAGAGTATCGGGGCAAGGGAGGAAAAGGGAAGTATATAAAGAAAACAGAGAAAACACACAGACTTAATTCTTTTTGTAGAGGTTTCATAACAATCTCCATCTTCTTGATATACTTTTTCCTATTTAATTCACTTGTGTATGTACATACATGTATATACAATATATAAAATACTTTTAAAGTATCACAGAAAGAAGAGTGGGACTTAAATTACATTTGTATATGACATAGAGGTAAATAAATAATGTATCTAACTGAAAAATATCACATCTTTTTTAAATAGCAGGTTCTGGGACATTTTGGCTTGAAGAGATGAGTGTATTAGTATACGGAATTAAAATTTGAAACAACTACCTACAATAACATTCATTTCAGCTATCTGAACAAAAAGAAAATACTCCCATGACAGGCATATGTAGTTTTATTATTTTACTTCCATTAAAGAAAAGTTATAATTATGGCAAACAATAGAACTAAAGTGTTGAATGTGTTTTTAAACTATTTAATATGAATTGGAGTGCTAAGCAAAGTCGAAGCAGCTGTGTTGGAAATTTCAAGTAAGACATTAAAATTAGATTAATTACATTTAAATGAGCAGGGGCACAGCATATTTTAAAGGTACTGAAACACAGGCAGACTAGGAAGCTCTGACAGTCAGTATTCATATCCAGATAGCCTGACAAACTGCTAGATATACCTTGTTCTTTTTTGCTTGAATTCCTAATTTAGTTGAAATGATCCTTCAGCCTTTTTTATATGTCCATGCAATAAACCAGATATTCAGCGGAGCTCGGTAGCTACATGCTAGACTAGATTTCAATAGAATTAATTCCCAATAACATTTCATAAAAAACAATGGCCAGATTTACAGGTAAACTCCTCATGCTGGATGGAATAAACTCCATTTTTTATATCTTTCTCTAAGCTACTTATACCATTTAATACCAAACAAAATTCTTTCAACAAAGTCCTGCAGAACACTTAAAGATTTCCTATGCAATAGTACCATATGGGAAAAGGAACATATATTTAAAGCGGCAGATTAGCCTTTGTCTGTTTATCTAATAGAAGGTATCATCACTTCTTCTTTCACCACCTTTTCTTAGAGATCAATACAGCTGTAAACATACTCTGCATTTTTAACAGATACAATCAGTTTTCTATAGGACTTTTCATGTTCTGCATCAGGAAACACCTGCCTGAAGTGAGTGCTGGTATTGCCTATGAAGGAGGGCTAAAGAAGGGCAGTCTGGCCTCTGTTGTTTCATTTGACAAAAACAGATTGAAATCTCTTTCCTGTAGGCATGCAGTTTTATTTTTCCCTTCGAAAGTTGAAGTTAGAAAAGCTGTTAATACCCAAGTGGATTGAGCTATTAATTTATTCACAACTCTAAAGACCTTGATTATTTCTTGTACTGGTCCCTCTACTTTTCTTCTCAGATGAAGCTACTGCTTAAGGACCTTGTTTCTTTTCTGATTAGGTCCACATTTGTCCAGCTAAAACTGTGTCTGATAAATGTCTGTTGTGACCTAGCATAAACACATATAACTGAATTGACTTCTCAGACAGCCATCACAAGAATAGGAATCACAGATTAGAAAGACCAGAAGTCAGTACACTGTCATGCTTGTCTATCTTGTACTGTTCCTGTGTGTTTGCAGTTTTCCTTCATTCCCAAGGTCACCCAAGCATGTAATAAGTAGATTTTCAATGAACTGGAACTTCCTGCATTTGCTGATGTTTTGACATGCTTTTTTGCAGCAGCACAATCAGGGTTTTTCTGGCTTTTGCCTAAGTGGCTACAGTGATAATACTGATTATTCATGCATCTGCAAAAAATATTTATGGGGTTTTCTCATCTAGTGTTTTTCATATGTTTTCATATGTCACCTGTTAATTCCAAATGTACCTGTTTTAGGCTTGTAAACTGCCCGAACATTTGCTGTCAGCGAAATTACAACACAAAAAAAAAATGTTTTAATTATCAAGATCAAGTTCAAGATCAATTTAGAAGATCATCAGTTGCTTTCATCAATATAAGAGGCAGTTCAAAAGCATTGAAAGAATATCACTGGTTCAAATAAGATTTTCCTGTACCTCTGTTTCTCAAGGGATCTCATAACTGTAGGGGAGAAACATAACTCACAGGGTCTTATAACTGCAGTATCTCAGGCCTAGATTCTCAAAAAGCATTAGAAATAACAGTAGAGCTCCACTTGTGTTCCAAAGCAGAAGTGATTAAAGGATGTGTCCAACATGGGAAGATCAAGAAGTAAAACCCTCCCCAGTCTTTTGGATTTCAAACCTTCATCTTTAATCTCTTAGGAGAATAACAGAATTAGATTATGTTCTTTTCTGAGGCTATAAGCAGCATTTCCAATTCTCCTCCAAAATCCTTTTTACTCTACCAAGCCAAGATATAAGAAATATCTAAGGTCAGTTAGGCAAAAAAAAAAAAAAAAAAAAGGTAAAAAGCAACTAAGACACTCAGTAGAGGGGAGACCTCAGTTCCATTAAGTGCTAAAGGGATTATTTCTTATTAATAGATATTGAACCAAATGCATGAATATCCCTTGTGAATTAGGTTCACAACCCAGTTTTGCCCTATTCCAGGAAACTGTTCCAGCGACTGAGTATTTTCTGTGAGCTAAAGATGTTGAGTGATCATTTGTGTAGCGTGTCTGCATTTGTGGGCAAATCATGCTTAGAATCATAATGTCTATGGATGTTTTTATTTACCAGGGATGGGAGTACTATAAGGGATAGTTTAGTAAGCGGCAAATTATACAGTATCATAACAAAGCAGGAAAAAAATGGCATTAGTACCTTCATTACAGATGAGAGTTGAATTTGATGTAAATTAATCTGAAGGGAGAAGCAGGTTCTTGATTGCTATATGCCAAAAATATCAAGACACATGATACAGATTCCATATTTCTTTAATTTTTCTTTGACATAACTATGTTAGGAAAATAAAAAAAAAATACAAGTTCTACCAACCGTAGTTGTTCAAGCCAAATTATTGATTTCTGTAAATGCTGTTTTATCAAAGACATTCCAAAATCCTTTTGCTGTCATAATTCCATTAGGATAATATTTACAATCTATATTTGTAAACTTTTTTTTGTCCACATAAGGCAGGTATTGCCAGGGGGAGCAAAACATCTACATAGGCACAAGCTTTCCATTATGGACAAAACCTGTATGTCAGTATATTATTATATGTCAGATACTAACTAAGTATTTTAAAGTAAAAACAAAAAGCAAACAGATTTCCCTGATAGTTATTATTATAGCTGGTAAAAATAAGCAGACTAGAATACATCTTGTATTTTGTTACACTTCTACAATTAATGCGGTCATTCTTTTGAATGTATTTTATGTAATGCATTAAGTGGTATATAAAACACTACACTATCATTCAAATAATCTTTGAGGAATTGTACCATCAATCATAATTATAAAAATAAAAGCTAAGACCATTTAAGATATTATTTATAATATTTCATTCTGACCTCATTAAAGCTCCATTTACATTGGGGATCAGGTTTAATAGCTGTTTAAAGCTTAGATCCCCAGCACAGGGCAGGGTGTTTTCAATTCTGAATGTGAGGTCATCTATGAAATCAACAGCAGACTATTCTCTTTAACTTCAGAATTCTTTTCCGTCTCCAACAGAGCAGACAGATCCAACAGATTTATCCAGCAGATTTATCCAACAGATAAATTTGCCCATCAATTTATCTGATACATGCAGAATCTGTGAGACAGTTTCTAGAAATCGTGTTAATAGTGCACTGTGTCATTTAGCACTTATCTATGGGACAACTGAGAGAAGCGTTTCGAGGGAGAGGGATACGCTTATTTCTCTATAGTTTTACAGTAGAAACAATACTAACTTTTTTGATGTAGGATGGTCTAGTTCCCCTGTAGTAGAAAACAAACTAACTGTTCTGTGGATTGTTTTTTTTATA
Organism: Nothocercus julius; assembly: GCA_013398735.1. NCBI lineage: Eukaryota > Metazoa > Chordata > Aves > Tinamiformes > Tinamidae > Nothocercus > Nothocercus julius. The sequence goes on along the minus strand of VZSV01000146.1, from coordinate 1,585,626 downwards.
GCAAAGTTAGGGCAACATTATATATCTGTAATTGTAATGATAGATAAGAAAATTATAATGTAGTATGATATTCATAATTAGCTAGTATGCAATGTGAAATATCATGTGTAATACAAAATAACTGTAATTATTTTATTTTGTAATTGATATATAACCACATCAGAACAAATAGCCGTAGTGAAAGTAACCTAATATAAACACAGAAGAAACCTTGGGATGCCTTTATCTATTTGGCTTTTTTTTTTAATTGAAGAATTCAAAATGAATAAAAGAAATTTTCAGTTCTTTTCAACCCAAGTGTGGTAGAGCACTAGAACAACCAATTTAAACTAGAAAGACTAGTTTAATCCCATGCAGTTGGTAACCAGGTAACCAATTCACAAACCCATCAAGCTCCATTTTAAAAGTAACATCCTGTTTTTATTAAAGCATGCCGTACAAAGTCTCCAAGTGGATCTGCTTCTCTTTCTTCAAGGTGAGCATGCCAAAAGGTACTGAATGATTTCCAAACTCCTGGACAACATTATTAGAACACAGTCTGATAGCTACAGGCAGGTAGTTTTTGCATAGGCAAAACTCAGAAATGCTCAATGAGACAAATTAAATGAAAAGATTTCCAAACATTGAAAATCCACTGGCCTGTCTTAAGTGTCTTAATATTCTGCTTTAAATGAATACACGCCTAAATAGCTGAAATGTTCCAGGTCTTAAGTAAGGTAATGTACCTTACTTAAGGTCTTAAGTAAAGTAATGCACCTTACTCAAGATGCATTCCATTCAAATCACGGAGAAAAAGAAAAAATCCAAGCATCCTTTACATTTATTTCCTTAATATTTTCCATACAGCTGGCCTCATTTTTTAATTCATTTAGTTTATCTAAGTTTTCCCTTTGAAGTAGGGAACCTCAGTTGAAAACCTGACTTCTGCAGAAATTTGTGAAATAAGTTTGTTTGTGCTTGTGAAGTACTCTGTTGCTATAGTGATGACTATGAAACAAAAAGCAATGAGTGAAAGAGTAGCTGTCATGAGGACACTGTTTTAATAAACTCTGATAAATGAAATATAGGACTGTATATTGAAAATAAGAAAAGACAAAATATTGAATACTTGTTTTTTTCCCATGTTAATCGTGTGTTTTATGCACATATTGAGGCAGTTTTTTTAAAAAAAAAGAAAAAAAAGAATGCATTATATACATCTCATATATATATATATAAATGTTTATATATCTTTATTGTTACAAATTTACAAGCTGAGAGTGAGATTAAATTGCAACCTTAAATCTATAATTTTCAAGATTTTCAAGTTTGGGGATATTTTAATTTAATACAGAGTCACTGTATATGCCTGTCCTTCTCTGACTATGTAAAAAATATAGCCACAATACTGTGAAACACTGACTCCTATCATTTTATATCTGGAAGGTTAGTACTTTTTCAGCTGCACCCCTTTTTTCTGCCTCCAGTCAGAAAATGGCTGCTATGTACAACTTCTGAATGCCTGGCTGATTTACAATACGTCTCTTCACCAGTTCCAACTATTTTTGGATTAATCTATCTCCACTAGCAAACTTACCACACTGCTTGCTTACATCTCTGTGGAATACAGCCCAGAGATGGCTATCTCAAGTTGTTCATGATGTTTTAATACTTATAGGGTCTGATACAAATTTGAAAAAAGAAAAAAAAAACCTTTGAAGACAAAAGGTGAGGAGAAATCTAAGGCAAAATGTCTCTCATTTCCCTGAAGACGGTTCCCTGAAAACAATAGCGAATGAAATCCCTAGATGTATTCCTGTTTAGGGAGTGCATGTATCTGAATGTGCTTAAGAATATGATTAGATATTTTTATTTACTAAATTTTTGGTGACTAGTTTCTGTGCACAATTCAGTACAATACAGTACAACATGTTTAATACTAATTTGAAATACAACATATTTTTAATATATTAAAGTCTTTTTCCATTTCTTGATGAAGTAAAAAGGAGTAATTAAGATGGGGTAACTATACTGTGGAAAAATTCCTGCTATCCAAACTGTTGTGTCCTTCTTGTAAGACATATATACTTAATTTGTGTATGTTACATACATATACATATATGAATGTAACATAACATGTTATGTTACATAATATACATAACATACACAATGTGAATGTTACATATTATGTTACATATTACAATATGTAACGTACATATTGTGTATGTTATGTAACATACATAAATTTAGCTTCTTTATATAAACTTACATAATTTTAAAGATAAAGCTACATGATTTTTGTGTACTAATATCTCATTCTTGATCCGTATGAAATATTCTTCTAACACTGTGGAAAAGTAAAGCATTGTTTTGTCATTTAAAGCTGTACAAGAGATTGCACTCTCTGGGAAATTAAGTCACATTTTGTCACCCCATACTGTAAAATAACCATCGTGAGTCCAGAATCTGATGCCCAAAAATAAGAAAAAAATAAATAAGCTGTTCTTTCATCTAACTGGGTTGATTTTTTTGAAGAACTCTTACATGATACTTCAAGGACCAGTCAAAATTGCAAGTCTGGACGGATATAAGTGTTAGAAATGTAGTGTTGTTACATATTAGGAACTGTATCAAGTGCAAAAAGATCATTTCATCTGTCTTCTGTCCAAAAAAGGTGAATTCCAGGAGAAATCTATGGGCTGTGTGTTGTACAAGTCATAGCTGACAGTGCTGTGTTTGCCTTTAGGATAAAGGCACATGACTGTGACGGAAATGAGGCTTTGTTTCACCCAAGCCTAGAGAATGACAGCTTTGGGGATTTGCTCATGAAAGGTCACCATAAATGACTATGACTTATCAAGCCTGACCTGCTGCTGGACAGACTATGTGACATATATGCAAATGTTAAAATAAAATGCAAATGCCAGAGTAAGTTTTATTTCAGACATTTTAAAGAAAACTCAAATCCATGAGGCTGAGACCTGCAGTTTTAAATGCCTTCTATCAAGACATGTTCAGGTCACTCATATAATTGTTTAGATTTATATTATTGCCTGTTACTAAGTCTGGAGTTTTGCAATTAAACAATTAACAATTTATATTCTTTTCTCTCTTGTTATGTTCCTGTAGTGAATAATTCAGAAAATCAGCACCTCGGAGGTATGAAAAAGATTATTGCTGCTGTTTTGGAGATGAAGAATCAGGCAGTTCTCTCTATGACAAGAGAAAGCAATAGGAGGGAATAAAAGCTTTGGATAACTTAACTTGTTCTGTTGTTGCTATAGAGAAGTTGAGAGAGTTGAGGGCAATAGTTGCTGCTTTGGGAAGGGTCACACCTGTCTCTCTCTCTCTGTCCTTCACAAGGAGCTGTCAGCTTATATACCCCAACTTTAAACAGCTGGAAGGTTGTAGACAGACATTCCCAGTGTCTGTTTCCAGTGAAACAAGGAACTCTAGGGGGGATAGTGCCTTCTGGAAGATATTTCTTGCTCTCTTGAAACTGGAAACTGCATCTCCAGTTGATATGATATACAGCATTGCTTTGAATATTGTCCTTTGAAAAAAAAAAAAGAAAAAAAAAAAGGGTCGCAGGATGCTCATTTTTAGATTTGCCAGACTATTGTACAAAGATGAACTTGTTTGTAACCTGTAAACTTGATATCAGCCTCCACTTATTTAAGGCAAGTAAAAACATCCTTTCTTGTTTCAAAACTCAAAAAAAAGGAAAGGTTTACAAGCAGTAGAGGGGACATAAATATGGACAAGAATTATGATCATGAGTCATTTGCAATGATACTCCACTTAAGAAGGTTAACCACCTAGCTACTAAGATATACTAAGATCCTGTAACATCAGGTCTTAAAATCTTTTTATCAGAAAAAGTTTCTCACACCTAAAGTAGAATTTATAATCAAAGGCTGAGAGAAACAGACCCTCATTCATTTTAGAAAAGTCCAGGTATTTAGGGTAGTTCCAGAATATAGACAGCACATGTTCATCTCTCATAGCTGTTTTTATTCCGCATTAGTATTTTGTAATCAATGAACAATTAAACAATCTCTCATATCTGAGTTGTTCTCTTCTGGAAAATACTTTTATTGAACAAAGGATTTTAACCTGATTTCTCAACTTTCTTCATATCCCGGTAAGCCAAACAGGAAATTGCAAATGTATTTCTCTTACGCTGCAATAACTAGTATATTAGCTCTTCTTGAGAGCATGTGTGTGTCCTTCTGATTCTGAAAAGACCTCTTTTTTTTTTTTTTTCAATAAAAGACGTCAGTGTTTTGAAATCTCAGAACTGTCTGTCAGACAGGTAAACTTCATGTCTTCCGTATCTCAACTTCTCATCAAGTTCTCATTTATTATACAGAGGGTAGAGAAAAGGCTAACTGGCAGTAACAACTTGGAGTTGCTAGAAGTCTACAGTCATCCTTTTCTTCAACTTTTAATACAAGAGGGCCCAGCCTTCATTATAACCTCACAAACCTTATTAAAATGTCTGCATTGTTAATGACTGTGATAGATAAACCTAATGGTTCCATCTAACTATCAGCATATGATAGTACAAATCAGATCAAGATATTTTAAAGGAATTATGTACTCAGTATTCTGTTTTTTATGTTCTCACAGTTCTAGCTAATGTGCAGAAATCTCATAAAAGATAGTGGAAAAACATAGCACCCAATTAAGTGAAGAAGATAACTACTCAGAATTTGTCAGATATTGTCCCGATCCGGTGTCTGGGAGGTTTCGATACGATCCCAGGAGCGAGATTAAGATGCAACCGAGGTCAAATGCCATACAACCTTGTAAGCTTTATTCTCGTAAGCACGAGACAGAGAGGAGAATAAGGAAAAAGGGGGAAAAGCAAGCAATCAGGAGAGATGCAGCAAGACTATAGTTACCACCACCACCACCAGCGCAGCTAAGTGTCGTTGGCTCTGCTTCGGTGCAGGTACAGGTGTCTCGGTGCCTCGGTGCAGGTGATGTGTGGGGAAAGAAGCCGTGCTCCCCGGAAGAAGCCGCCACGGTGGGGGAATACACAGTTCTTTTATGTCCCCATTCTTGAAGTGTCCGCCCACTTTCTGTGTGCTCTGATGCTCTCCTTTAGCCAGCTCGAGCGCAAGCGCTGCTCTGTACGTACTGCCGAGCATTGTTTTTTTTGGTCTTGTGCTGAGCTCAAAATCTTCTCAGAGACAGGATGCCAAGGCCAAGAAGTAGAAAAACACCTCGAGCTGATATCACAGTCTTCCCAGAGCCAAGGCCAAGAAGTCCTAAATGGTATGGCAACAATGTCGAGACAAACACAATCCACAACAGTCTCTTACAGATATTAATTGTCATACCCTTGTCATGTCTGAATCGTTCCATATTGTGATGCTGTGGGGTTCAGGTATTTTTGCTTATAATTTCTATGTGAGAAAGATTGTCTCAATAAGATGTTAGCTTTGACATGTAAAATCTGCAGGCAGCTGGCAACAAGCAGTAAGAATTTAAGAGAAGGTTGAGAAATGTGGTTTGTTATTTCTTTGCTCAAATAGAGCATTGTGAAGAGCTGTTTGAGCAGAGAATACACAGGTGGGAGGAAAAAGGGAGGTGAGCTATAGTCCGGAGCAACATAAAGTATAAAATACATTGAAGCTCCAGTATGTATTGTGTGTGCAGGCTCAGAAAGAATGACAAAAGTACAATATAAAGTATAATATTCTGGCGCTGAAATGCAAAATGAAAGAATTGAAGACCCAGCCCATTTTTCTATCACCTTTTTAGAGTAAGGACAGTGGCAGAATTGCTTTGTTGCAAGAATGGCAGTTGTAGGGATGTTACTTTCTGTTAATTCCTCTGCAGTTCAAAATAGCAAGGGTGTTGTGGTAAGGATCTGTTCTAGCACCAAAATGATTTTGCAAACATTCAACAGCAAAAACAAAACATGAAAAAGTAAAAGGAGCAAGGATCAATGTTTGGAAGCATGATCATCAGCCATGCACTCTCTGAGCCAAATTCTCTATGTTTTTAGGCTGAATTTTAATAAAGTTTTCTGCCACACATTTAGCAGAGGGAAAAGAGGAAATGCATACCTATCCATCCCCAATATTTCAAAGAGCCTGTGGAAAATCTATAGCCTTCTAAGCAATTTGTGGTTGGTTCCCAATTCTAAAAATGTCGAATATGTGGAGATTCATGGATCTGTTTTCTTTTTTTTTTTTTTTTTTTGGCAGATCTAGGTTGACAACTTGTATTTTGTAGAGCTTTCTAAATCATACAGTGTACTTGATTGCTTCTGTAAGGAATGTTTACAATCCTCTTGATAGCTTAAGGTTTACTTTACATATAGATCATAGTCTGTCAAGTGCATCTCCAATTGTTGCTACATAAAACAGACTGAATTTCATACTTCTTAGACAATAATTAGAAGGAAAAGGTACCATAATATTTAAAAGCTGGATTATCAATACTTTCGCAATCACTATCTTCTCAAAATAAATTGTGGCTCACTAGTGGTCAATAGCTCAGAAAATCATGTCTCCTTCCTAGCATGTCTAGCTGATGCAGCATTAATGATATTTACAGGATGTATTAAATAGTGAGATATTGTAATTGCTTACCAGCGCAGAAATTCTATATTGTTCAAGAGAACAAAAAGGAATCAGGAAGTAGTAATCCTGTATGATCAAGGGCTGATAGACTTTTCAATGTCATAATCTTCACTGACTTCTTAATCCAGATCTAAATGACCCTCATGTGAATCAGACTAACAAAATTCCCTTAAGAATTCTCTTCATCAGCTATCAGGCCCTTTGGCATGCACGTTCTACAGCCAACCATTGGAGAATTGCTCTCAAGAAGAACTTTACACAAGTCAACTCATGTTGTTTTATAATGGTTCAACCTAAGGTCCTCCTAGGGTGAGTAGAAACTGAAAGACTGGTCACAAGAGGAAAGATCAGGCTGAGTAGGTAAGCTGCTGAGCCGCAGTGAATCACAATTTATTGACTCACTGATTTAGGAAGCTTAGGGCAGGTTGTTCAAAGGTTCACCTGCAGCAATCTGTGTGGAAGCTGGAAGAAAGCCTGCAGGCTACAAAAAGAAAGATTTGTAGTGGGTGATGGCAAGTCAGTTTTTATGTGGCCTGAAGCCACATGTGATGAGAGTATATGTGTGATGAGAGCAATTAATAAAACATCTGTTTAATTTTACCACCAGAAAACTTATTACCCAATGAACTTTAAATAAAGTAAGATTGAATTGTTCAGCACTGTGAATTCCAAAGCAAGAAAGAGCATATACTGGGCAACAAAAGCATCTCCTATAAGCTGAACAAGCAGGGGATGTGGCCAGATTCAGAGCACAGGGGATGATGAATTTTCAGTTAAAAAAATAACAGGCATTACATAAGCATGGATGTAGTATAAGGAAACGAATGAGTTTTAACAGAGCTGACAAATAGGAGGATAATGAAAAAAGAAAAAGCTTTCTTATTATTTCACTGCAGAGAAAAGAAAAGAATAAATAAATAAATACATAAATAGAGTGAGGAGCTAGTTCCAGGGAGATTCCCTTCCAACCTTAAGCATTCTATGATTCTATGACAGAGCAGAGGAACAGGCTGCCCAGAGAGGTTGTGGAGTCTCCTTCTCTGGAGATCTTCCAAACCCTCTTGGACGCAGTCCTGAGCCACATGCTGTAGGTGACCCTGCGTGTGCAGAGGGGTTGGACTAGATGATCTCTAGAGGTCCCTTCCAACCTTAAGCATTCTATGATTCTATGATTCCATAATAAGAGTGTACAGAAAACATGAAGAAATAATATTGTATATTTTAAAGTAGCCCGTGAGATTTGAGCCTGCAAATGAGGATCTTCTATAATACATGTGTCTCTTCTTACCAAAGGAAAGAGTGAAAAAAAAAAAAAAAAAGGCACGCCATGGTCTGTTGGATGTCAGAGGTTTCAATCTCTGAGGTTACAGATTGGATTGAAATAGCAGATTTAAATGACCGTGAGAGTAAACAACAGTTCCCATGAGCTCTTATGAGTAATTGTGGACACTCAGAAGGACATATCTCTGAAGGACATGTCTGCAGGACATAACTGTCGACATATCTCAAGGAGATGGACACCTCATGACAAGTTGAAGTGAAAAAAAAACTGTGTCTGCACTAATCTTAGGATGCAAGGGAACTGATGCAGCCATCAGATTGGTAATGTGTATCTATTTTACCTCTTCCATATATCAAGATTAGTACCTAAGGAGCTCAAACTCCTGCTGCCTAACAATTTCATATGCCTTTCACAGAGGTATCACGCTTTGGAGGCAAACTTTCCAACACATTCATGAATATACTAGGTGCATGCTGTGTACCATTGCCGCAGAGAATGGAAAGGGAAACACAAGAATAAAGTACCTAGTAGCTAAAAGTAAATGCACATGAGAATCTATGAAGCTTAGTCTTACTGAGTAAAGTATTTATCTTTATATCAAATATAGTAATGAGAAATTTTATGTTCCAGTCCACTTGGAATCTAGGACAACATCCAAGTCGGGTAACAATAAACAGGTGTAATTAGTGACAGCAGCACTACCATGATTAATAGTCAAATGCCAAAAGCATTCATCCATAGTTTCAGTCTAGGAGTGATGTTACACATCCCACATCCTATGGCAAAACTGCTAGCCACCAGGCTTGTATCTAGATAGGAGCATGCTCAACAAGTCTTTGTGAAGCTCAGCCACTTCAGAGTCAGGAATGCAATTGGAGGTAAGAAGAAGAGAAGATAATAAAAATCTTAAGGTTAACCAAGGCTTTTTGCTGAGGAGAAAATATTGCAAGATTTCAGACTTTCAAGCTCCAGGGATTCAGGGCTACTTCATGGAAGGTGCGTACACTTTGCATTATGCCATCACTGGATGAAATGAGCCTGGAAAGAGGAATGAAATATATCTAAGCAGATTATGAAAAATGAGTTGATTTTTGATATTAGAACCATATAATATTGAATCTTGGAGCATAAGAATCCATCATGGTTATGTTTGTCACATCTATCTTACAATGTCAGCTTAGAGTCAGATGTGGCAGTTTAAGTGATCATGTAGTCTCCCAAATATCTGTTAGCTGATACTATATATAACATGTCAGGAGGAAGTGTCCATGAGCAGCAGTATAGCAATAGAATACCAGACTACAATCTCTAAACAGATGTTTGGACAGTGTAATAATAAATTATGTCAAAATAAAGTATAGCATGAGAAAAATAAGATAGTCTATATCAGTAATCTGCTACCTTGTTCAATACTCAGTTCAGAAGTTCGTGTATTAAGGAAGTGCCAGGCCACTGTTAGGAAGGAAGCAAATATAAATATGTATATATATACAAATATATATATGTACACATATATATATATTTATGTATATATGTTTGGATACTTATAGACAGCTAATTAACTTTTCCCATGCTGTGCCTTTTATTCAGAAACCTGTGACTCTTTTACATGTTAAGCAAATGATGTGGAAAACATCAATAATCCAAAAATCTATATATAAAAAGCAAATGTCTTATATCCATGGCTCTGGCTTAAAATCCTTCAAGTCACACTGCTAAAAGAAGAAACTGACCTCTGTTTATTTGCAATGTCCAGATGTTCCTTCAGTACAAGCCCAATTTAAAATAGTCCAATGTCATGGCTGACCTGACAGCTTTGTTTCAGCCTGAGAAAACACTCCAAAAGCAGACAGGACTTCTGGCCTTGGACCAGGCTTGGCATACTGTGAAAGTTATGTAGGGTTTTCCCAGACTCCCCAGGCCTCCCTCAGCCTCTCCTCAACAGTGCACGGATTGATGGCCCCAGGCCCCTATCTCAGCCTAGCCTGGGGCCATCAATCCTTGTCCTGCGTTGCCACAGAGATGGTAGCCCCAGCCCTGCCACAGCCCTATCCCTGCCTGGCCACAAGCCCCACCAGTGCCAACCCTGACTTGTTGGCCAACTGTCCATCCAGACCTCAGCCTGTTCCCATCATGATGGCCCTGCTCAACCATGGTGGGGCTGTGCCCTACACTGCTTACTCATGCCTGATCCAGACACTGACCCATAGGTTGACCCAGGCTGGCCTCAGCCGGACCTCACAAACCACAGAAGTCCAGCACAATGCAGACTTAGCAAAGGAGGGTAAGGGGTTGCGCTAACATGAAATCAGCCACCTACACCATTTACTGTCAAAGATTCAACACGCTTAGGAGATTGGGAGCAAGAAAGAAAGAGTTGTTTTTTGTACTTTTACTGTGGAAAAAAGTGTTTTCTGTTCATATCTGGGATTAAGATAAATGTATTCTTTATGTATTAGGTATATATGTATTATGTATTTATGTATTAAATTTATTAAGATAAATGTGAATATGCTAATTTCCTAAATTTGGCTTCTAGAACAAACCACACACTTGTGGTAAAATAAATTCCTAAATTAACATTTTTCTCTCTAGTTGTACTCCTAATTTCTCCAAAGGCATGGGTCACATAGAAATTAACCATGTCCTAATTTTAATGTGAAGCAGTAATTCAATTAACTGAACCACATGCAGAATATGGAATGATCCTTTCTGAAATTTCTTAATCTGTTGAATCAGTTCCTATCTGCTGCATAGTTCAATTGATTGCATTGTTATTCTGTAAACTTCCTCCTTGAATAATGAAATCTGCTCCTGTGGCTAGGCACTCTAGGCTCTCAATTATCCTTCTTGCTGTGTTCTGCGCAGGCAGCTGCACTTGTAGAAAAGTGATCATTAAATCTTAACATTAGTGAGCTTTACCCATTCTGTACCACTCCTGTAACTTTCCTTTAGCTTTGTCTACTTTAAATTAAATTTTCTGAAAAATTTCCACAGCTACTGTTAGCTGCAGGGATAGCAGAAACAGTGTGGAGATGAGTAAAGATGTGTGGACAGTCACTACAAAAACTGACACTTTCACTGGTGTTTTAAGCACTCTTAAAAAAGACAAAGTTGGAAGTTTCGTACTCAGGTGATTAAGTATTTTGAGCAGTACAATAAAATATACTCTAAAAATGTAATCTAAAAGTTTTCCTTTGTTTACTACCTGAATGGGAGATGCCACAATTTCCCTGTTTCTGTAATTTTCTAGTTTAGTTTGAGTCCTGCCTCTAGGTATGTTCATCCATGCAAGCTTGCAGGAAGAAGGGGGTGCATTGTCTTAGTGTTATGGAGTTTAACAAATCCTTCATATCGTAGTAGAAGCTGTGAAGAAGGTAGACAAGGGCTCTCCTGTTTTGCTTGATACTGTCCTCTCTCCAGCACCCGGCACCCAATATCTGAGATCTGTGTAACTGAGTAGAAGCTATAGCAGTTCATTCCTACTGTGAAGCTTCCTGTTGTTGGCATAGTGGGAAGTTATTGCGTTTAGCAGGCTAAAAATCCTCTAATTTCTCCACCAAACCTGTTCCTTTACAATTTCAGATTTAGGTATCCAGCTTCTGCTGCAAGCTCTCAATAAGCGCTCAAGTTCTTTATTGTATCTAGCCCTATGAAACAACTCCGATCCTTACTTTTCTTGGATGATATTCCAGATTTTCTCAACAATAGTGGCAAAACCACTGTAATATCAAGAATTGCCTCCACTACTGCACACAGAAACAAGTAACTCTTGAATGCATAGCGCCCCATGTTGCCTTGGACTACCAGGCAGGGACCATGTTTACGCTGGGCCTATTTCATGCCAGATTGGGCCTCAGACCAGACAAATAAATCTACACATAATAAAATATGCTCTGAAATCCAAATTAGATCATTTCATACAGTAGGGGAAAAGAAATTGCAAATCTGTTTGGAAGAATGAATTTGCTTTCTACAGCTGTAGAAAAATCTGTGGGCCAGCCCTTGAGGAGACTAATGTTAGCTAGTACAGCTCCTCACATAGAAATATGAGGCCAGAATACATTCTTCAAAGTGTCTTAGAAGAATTCATGGTCCATCTCTGCAAACTTAAATGAATGACTACCACCAGCTGTATCCCTGTCATCTTTACTTTGGCCTTTCTCTTTACGGAGAATATAGCTGAGTAGAAGTGAAAGAGTCCTGAAAACATAGTGATAACCAATAACTGAAGATTGAAGCTATTTGTTTGAGAGATGGATTTCTCTGCCACAGTTTAATTAAACAGATAGAGATATTTCTAAATTTTGATACAAAATTTGATATACATATGCAAGAATATTTAATTAATTAAACATTTGTTAGACTGAAAAATACACTGAATTTCTTTTATTCCCCATTGATTTATCATCAGTTTTTCTTTCTTCTGCCAAACTGCTTTGAGGTGATTTTCTTTTTTTTTTTTTTTT
>VZSV01000146.1:1559528-1572732 GCA_013398735.1 Nothocercus julius | reverse complement strand
TTTTTTTTTTTTTTTTTTAATGCGGTCACTGAAATCTGAAATCTATAAACAAGCTAGAGGGCAAACCAAGGCCTCCCTTTTCCTAAGTAACTAGACCATTACAATCATACTTCTCATTCTCAGTACAGCCATGCTTCATTTGTTCTCCTTCTGGCCTATTGAATCTTACATCTCTTTCAGTGCAATAGCCCAGCTTGAACAGGAAAAAGCAGTATAATCCTATATCCACTTTTTTTCTTCATAAAAAGAAGATGGATTGTTAAGCACTGCCCCACATCTCAGAAATTGTGTATTTGAATCATCCCTATCTGCAAATGAATGTTGTAAAAGCTTGGTTTCCTGGGGGCATGCTCTAACCACTGAGTAATTACATAAAGGAAAGCAATATTGCAGCCAAAATTTGTAAGAGACAGACGCAACGATTTGTGAGGAGCGTGTTTCACATAGTAAGGTGCTAAACGTGCTAGGGATATATTTATTTGAATGATAAGAATTAGAAATTTCTGCACCTAATGGGCACAAGCAGACACAGCTGCTTTGGCAGTTGAAATATTTAAGCAGAGCACTGTTACCGTAGAAGCTATAGCTTTTAAACTTGTGTTTTTGATACTGAGTTTATTCTTAAAGTGTGTATCACAATCTCAAAATTGTCACAGAGAAGCTTAGGGTGATGTAGCCACAAGAACACCTAGTGACAGAAAATCTAAGACTTATTTACTAAGAGGGATGGGTATAGTGGGTGGACACCACTTTCTACTGTGCAGCACATATAGATGCAGTCTGTACAGGTAGGTATATTCACATCATCCGAGGGCCCAGCACCTTCAGACCAGTACCATGCACAAGGCAAATTCTCTCCTGGTGGTTGAGGGTGTCACAGAGAAAACAGTCATGAATTTGGGAATTTAATTTAATTTAATTTATTACCAATTAATATAAACTTTCAATTACTGATATTAACAAGACATAAACAACTAAACAAAGACTTAGGAAAACATCTTTCCTCCCTACATTCACAGGCTCAACTTCAGCCCAATACCTTTCCTTCCTCCTTCCTACTCTCCATTCTCCTTGCTTTCACCATACCTTACAGTGGAGTGTACTCCAGCCCTCCCAATACTTTTAGTAAGGTATTGGGTTGTGCTGGAGGAGTCTTGTAGTTTCTTTATGCTTCTTCTTGCTTCCTACTCTTCTCCTTGCAGATCCTTGTTTCTTATTCATTTCCTGTGTTCTGACATAGGTCCATCATGGGCCTCAGTCCCTTCAGAGAATTACCAAATCTTGTCAAAATATATCTGTTTTCTCTTATTGCTAAATCTTCATGTATATGATTTGTAAATTTTTAGTTAGGTATCCAGTAGGAAAAGTTCTACTAACTGAAAATTTTCAGTACCCTTTTCTGGTCTTGTCTTTGAATTGTTAAATATTGTTCAAATTTTGGAACAAAATTTAACTACTGCTATTTCTCTACCTTCTGTTTATATTAAAAAAAATGCCTTGAAGATCTGATGATCTTGAAGTTCTCTCTAAAGATGATTTATTTTCTGATCTTGGCTCCTTGAAGTTTTGTTCCTCTGACATCTTTAAGGCCATAGTTGGTTCAGCTAAGCTAACATTAATAGCAATGTGATTTTTTTCAAATTGTCCTTGATGTAGACAAGGTCAAGACCTGTGTGACATTCCCACTGCTGCAGCTAATCTAATACATGGTCTTCCATAGTTCCAGGTTTAGAAATAAAGGTTGTGGTTTGAAGGTTTTATTTATTTATTTATTTACTATGGCTCATTTTCTACTGTCTCCAAAGGCTGTCTTTAACTGGATTATTCTTGTGAAGAACAAAAATAGCAGGCTTTTGCCCTCTTTCTTGGCATTTAACCTTCAATAATGTAGACGAATAAAAGGCCAAGAGAGAACAGATGTTTCCAAATTAGAGAAAATGTAGACAGAAAGAGTTATGCTAGAAAAGAGAGGAACTGGATGAGCTATTCAGCCTTTTGGATCTGCCTTTTTCTGATGGCTCTCTTTCCTTCTTGCTTGTATATATTCAGCAATCTTTGAGTTACGCACAAGATGTGCTTTTATGTTTAAGAGAATTTTTGTCCTGTGACACACTCAGAGTCTTCTGAGGGCAATAAATCATCAAAGCTGGAGTTTGTGGTAGTTTCTGCATGTCTGTGATTGTCTAGTGGATCTGTTCAGGTTTGTTTAGCAATGTATTTCTCATTGCACACACAGAATTTTATAATGCACACAAGAGGGAATTTCCTCACGTAGAAGCTAGAAATCCTGTATAGTTCTTAGGCCTTGAAATATTCATATAGGCACTGCTTTGGGCTCAACTTGGCCCTAAGAAACACGTTATTTCATGTTGCCCATGAAATATTTACTAAAAGAGTAATCTTTTCTTTTTTTTCCCTACAAATACCTGTGGTATTACTCACAGATCTACAGAGATTTCTAGACTGAAAAATCATGACCCAAGAGAAGTCTAATAGAAAAAAAAAGTTCAAAAAAATAGTTTGGGGATATTGAGGAATATTTTTTTTCCAAAGAACAGGAACATTAATAGCTTCATTCCTCTAAAAGAATCAGCCAAACTTTTGGACATGGAGAAGTAATTTCATAGGTCCCATAGGTATACAAATTGGAAAGCTTCTATATAAAGAAGCTACTTAGACTTTCTCAGCTGCTTGTTCAAATCAGACTTAGCCAAAATGAAGTCACTGTCTCAGTGAACTGATAGGAAACCATTCATACACAGAATACAGAGCTAGCAATAGGCATCCACTAACAAATTGCAATGAAGTTGTAGTTGCTAACCAGGGGAAAAACAAGTTTTATAGTGGTTCTTCATTGTTAAAATGCCAAAACATATAAAAGAAAGTGTCTCAAGGTGCAAGAAGTTTTTAAAGAAGCAAGAGAATAATTTCAGCTACAGACCTAAAACTAGGATATACGCTTTCTGTCTCATATTGAAGGAAGGAATGGTGAATTTCATCAGTAGATTTTTTTCATTTTCTACCATCTTGCAGGTTAAAATCAATCTTCTGCTTGTCTGCTTCCTTTTTCTTCCCGGCTTTTGGCATTCTTGGTGGCAGATTGGCTCAGCTTCAGCAGGAAGCATGAAAGTACTCTTCATTCCCTGAATTTCACTTAGTCTCACAGTCAGGTGGACACTGCAATGAGTGCTGGAATGGAGAAAAACTTAGAACTGAAGCATCTTTTTTTCTTGGACAAGCAATTTAATAGTAATATTAATAGTGCATAATGGTGATATTATTTTGCATAATCTTGTATGCATTTTTATCATGGTTTCTAACCACCTTAGTAGAGTTAATAAAAATTTGTCTTTAATTTGTAGGTTTCAAGAGAGAGAGAAAGGAGATCCTGAGCTATGTTTCATATACATCAGAGTTCTATTAAGCTTATACGATATGATTCAATAACATTAATGTGTTCAGAATGAAGACCACTTAAAGCATTAGATTTTTTAAAAAGAAAAATTATTTGTATATCTTTTAACTGTGACACAGATGAGGTTAAGACTACACTCACCTCCTCTCCCCATATGCAGTTTCAATAACATTAAATGCTAAGTCAATTTACAATAAACATCCATTTCACTGCTAAGCACTAGTGAACTGATTTAGAAGGAAGTGTGGGAAGGGTGAGATGTAAGATGAAGACTATAAACCTGAAAATGTATGTGCCTAATTTTAGGATAAGATGAATATAACAGTGAAGCAAAAATCAATAAAAAAGAAAAGTGCTATGGTGGAAACATCAAGCTAGTTTTAAGTACAACATAGAAACTCTGCTGGATGCTGCCATACAGAATGATTATAATAAATTGCAAAGAGTCAATGGAGGAAGATCTTGACTAGAGCCATTTCCATCCTGAGGATAACCCTATTTTGATTTATGCATTTATAGATACTTATCCCTTTTTATTGCAGATATTTTACAGTGCAGTGACTGCACCATACTTGGAGTTTATCAACCAGACAAATGTATTTAAATATGAGTGGCTAGGTGTTCGTTTAGCCTGTTTTTGAAACTGCTAAGAGTAGCATATAAGTAGAGCAAGGTATATTACTACATTTATGCTTAAATGCAGTGTAAAAATCAATTCTATTATGAAAAAATCCTTAGGTTATTTTGTCATTTTAAGAAATAATTTTGATAATATCTTTTGGCTTGATTTTTGTCAGTTTTCTCCTTACCTGCACTTTCTTGGCCTCTAAAAATCAAGGCTTTCATTATTTGTCACAGTTTATTTTCAAATTCTTTATTTACTTCATATATTCTTTCTGATGTTTTTCATGCAATCAGCTCAGGAGCCTTTTTCTTCCTCAACATGCCCAAGACTAGTGATTGTTTCCCAATTTTGAGCAATAAATTGTGAGAACTTTTATAATCTAATTTTCTTTAGTCTATTTTAGTCCAATTTCACTATGTAGTTCATTTGTAGCCTTAGATTTTCCACTTCTGAAATGAAGAACTTTGGTTGAATATAGTTACATCTCACATGCTTCCGTGAATGTAATTTTATTACTGTGGTAAACATAGCATAACGTCTTCACCACCTTTTTGAAGAAGCTGCTGGCTCTTCAATTTCTAGGCCATGACAGAAGCAGACCTCTACAAATCGTCTCTGTGAATGCAATATTTTTAGGGTATACACATATTGTATTTAATCAATAAACAATCTGACTAAGGCTTCTTAACTGTCTCTTCTGCAGAGACAGATGCTTGCAGAAGGAAGATTTCATATTTTTCAGCTCTGTAAGTGACTGTAACCATAAGCCAAAATTGTATGTAAGACAATTGAAATGTCTTAATTTTACCTGAAGTTGGACATTCCACATATATCTCTTCCTTGTTGACCTGATTTTCTATGGACCAATGCATAGTCTGTCAAATGTAGAAATTGCTATGTGTACATGGAGCTGCACATTTCTACTATCTTTTGAAACTTTTGCCTGACCTCAGTCAGTTTTATAAAAGATGTTAGGCTCTAAATCTTACCCTGCCTTATTATGTTAGCTGTTGTTGTTGTTTCTCTTTACTTTATAACTGCTAATAACTGCTTTGGCTTTTTTTTTTTGTACGGAGGAAAAAGACAATTATAAGATCTATGGTGAGAGTAAAAGATCATTTGAGGGATGAATCTATTGTGACAATCTCTTATTTCTTCTGAGGTTACAACTGCAGGTTCTCCAGCTGATGATCTAATATAAATATTTAGTGATCACCCTTTTCTGATTTATTCTTTTGCCTATCCTTTGCATATGACTTTTTAAATCTTAGAACACAACGTGCATTTATGTAATACATGGGAGGTTTTGAAGCTTCACTTTAGTATTTACTTTCTATTTTAATAATCAAATTTGAAAGATCTTAAAGCATTACATGGCCCCAAATTAAATACATGTAAATAAAAGACTGGTGTTGTTTTGCTCATTTGTTTGAAAGATCTAAAACTTATCAATATTAGCCACAGTTATTTAGAATAGCCCAATATCAATTTATTTTAAACAACTGAAGTCAGTTAGGTTGAGTATTACTGCTTGTCTTTCCCATAGAACTGTCGCAATTTTTAGAACAGTAAAAATACTTTTGAAGTATCTCAAGGGCAAAAAATAATATGAGTCAAAATGGTGTTAGACTTTTATAAGGATTATGAGAACATTGACTACTAAATTAAGTAAAAGACAAGATATGTCTTGCTCTAGCTATTTAAACATGACTACCTTTAAACAAATTACCATTTTTTTACCATAAATTGACATAAATGTTGGCTTACTTTTATCTGTTATATTTATTTTTTAATGCCTAATTTAAAGGTTGAACATCTGTTTGAAAAGCTACTTCAGTACTAGTTATTTAGTATACTACACAAATTGTATTGATTATATACTATATATATATATATATAGTGTACATGACTGTATAATGACAGACATAAGATCCAGTAACAGCCAATGTGTAAGGATTAAGAGAAAAAAAGAACATGCTCTGTATTACGTATGAGTAGATCATCTCATATTTGCACAGAACGGACTGGAGCTCTTTATACACCAGTATTAGGATTACTGTAGTAAATAAATGATTCACTTAATCTGGGATAATCCTCCACTCTTACTGCTTAGTATTATGAGAACTTATAGACTATGTGCTATGTTCTTTAAGACTTCACAATATGCCTCATCATGAGCAATTCTTCTGTTTGTCCTTTAATAACTTGAATTTATTTAGCGTGTCGTTTCACAAATGAAAATAGTATTTGAGATGTTATGTATATAAGCTTATCATATATAAACAGATGAATAGTTACATAAATCGTCAGTAGACCTAACATCTTCATACCATTGCACTTCACTTGCTGTGTTTACTTACTCTGTGGCTATGTCCAGAGCTATAAATATTGATGATAAAAACACAATATTTTTTGTGCAATTTCTGCTTCTGTACTGCTCATACTAGCAATAAAGATAAGTAAGATATACCTTATTCTTAACCAAATATTCTAAAATTTTGAATGTTATAATGAAATTATAGCATAAGAAATAACTTTTTAACTTTTGAAGTCTTCAGAACAATATTTGCATAGTATTCCACAATCATATTCACTTTGATCCAGATGCAAAGTTTGCTTGCATTATGTTGGTATCATTCAGACATCATGGTCTTCTTCTGGGTTGTAAGAAGCATTAGGAAAAGTTATTAGTCAGCTTTTCTTTTCATGATGTTTCTTCATAATAATATGCTGCTTAAAACAGTTTACATATAGAGATACTATGTGGCAAATACAGACTTTGGATTATTATTAGAGGGCAGAATTGTTGAATAGGTAAGTGAAATTCTTATTATAAACCAAAATATTATCCACTATCTTTAATTTTCTTCAGAAAAAAATGAGTCATGAAAAAATGACTTGTGGCATGCAAGCATTAAAATAAAATTTGTTTGTGATTGATATAAAAAGAAAGAGAGGAGTGGCTGTTGGGTACATTTCCAAGGCTACATGCTTATATGCTATGCTACTTGCACCATTATAATGATACAATAAGGTCCTAATCTGATGTACATTATTAAGAGATATATTTCAGATGCTTTGTGTCAGTGAATTCATGCACCAGCTGAAATTTGCTTCTCGGTACTTGTCTAGTGCACTCTGTTTAAAGCATCCTGTCATTGTCACTGCGTTCTTAGGAATACGGTTTTAGGCTTCATTTTTTCTTAACAAATAATCACCTACTAAACTTGTGGATAACAGAAGGCATTGTTAGACAAAACAATTTGCAATTTTTTTTTTTTTTTATATTTCCTGCAGCAATTTCCCAGGTTCAGCAGATCATAAGACCATATTCAGTTATGGAAGGTAAAGGCTTAAAAGTAAGCATAAAATTATTTGTTACATTTTAATTGTAGGATCTTCTTTAGGGACAAATACAGTGTCCCATAGCTAGTATTCAGCTTCTAATAAGAGAGAAAACAGTTAGACTTCTGAAGTAATTTAGATGGACTAATTCTTCTAAAAGTGCAAAATATTGAAGACAGGACTGAGTTGAAGATTAACCACACAGAAGCACAGTAATTGTATCACATTATGTGAAATGTCCTAGAATATACTGCCTGGTCTCTAGCTCCAGAACAGCCTGGATTTCACATGCATTTTGTGTCACATCTGCCAGCTTGATTCTGATGTCCTGGATGCCCTAGAGAGTCTAAAGTGTCACCACACACCTATGTGTAGACAACAGAAGTCCTTCATCAATACCATCAATAGGACCTAGACAGCAGTTCTGCAAACTAGCCAGATGGTTTCTGCTGTGTAGTGAGCTGAGTTACTCACTGTACTCCACTGGCTGTATTAAATAAGAGTGGGATTCAGCTGTCTAAATATATGGGAATCTGGTGCCAATTGAAATGTTCTAGGACAACCAAAACATTTCTCCAGTATGGCAGATATGTCACAGGATTTATAGGAAATCTATATATTTTCTTAATGATATTGAGAATTCAGGAAATCTGCTTAAGCCAAAAGGACAAGAGATATCTACATTTAAGGAAAGGAATAGTGTCCTTGGTCCTTACTTTTTGTAATGGGACACCTTAAATGCCTAGTTGACAGGTAGATATTTACAAATGAGTGTCTTAATCTAAAGTGGAATTCTACCTTGAACTTGTAAAACTCAATTTAGTTTCCCATATCCATGAGATGTCCTAGAATTATCTGGTTGAGCTCCATTTGTTTTTTAGATATAGCTTGAAAGGTTTACCTATACGTCCTGCATCACATCTACCAACATTGTACAGACATTCTGGACACTCTACAATGTCCTAAATAATTTTAGTTGCCAACATGTGAGTATTAAGTTATACTCAATAAGCTATGAAGTAATCTACATGTATATACAAGCACATGTTCTTGCGTGCACGCGGACAGATGTGCTCCTCCATGAATCCTGGATGTCAAGTACCACAACAAGGTGTAAAAGAAGATGGGCATGGCTAAAGCAAGTTGGAAAGTTTTATTGCAGACCCTACTCAGGTTCTGACTGATGGAAATTTATAACTAGTGGAAACAAAGGCAAGTCAATCTTTGATCATGGCACATGCAATAGAGGTAGGAAAGACTGCAAGGGGAAATAACTTTGCCAACTGTCTGCAGCTATGCTTAACTATATCCCACTCATCAACACAACCTCTCAGAAAATTTATGAATGTCATAACTTCAGCACTCGGCTGCTTATTTGACACGCTAAGAAATTTTCATTCCTGCTGCAGGGATATACCAACTGTGTGTGTAGCTGTTGCCAGCCCATTGCAGTTTACAGTTGAATATTTTGAAGCTTGCACCAGTTTTGTGCTGCCTGATGTGACAAATTCTAACTGCAGTGGTTCAGAAGTTGTTAGATGAACACCCGAGCTAATCTTACAGCGTTAAGGAGAAACTAAGAATGAACTGAAAAAAGGAACAGGGACATAAACATCCTATAGAAAGATATGTTCACTCACAACTCAGAGCCTCAAGTTTCATTCTTTTATCATTGCTGTAGACATTTTTTTGGTAAAGTGACTAAATTAAAACTTTGTAAGGAGCCCTTTGGTGTTTGGTGCACAAAAAAAAAAAAAAAAAAAAAAAAAAAAAAAAAAAATTGAAAAGGTAAGTGTGTTTTGCTGAACAATGTGCTTAAGACAATATGGCATAATACTAATTTCAGTGAAAATGGCAATCTTCATTCTCAAGTATCCTCTGCATTAAAAATAAATAAGTAAATAAATAAATTTTTAAGATAAATGGATTAAATAGACATTTGAGGGAGGAAAAAAAAACCCTTAGAAATCATGTTTCACTAAATGTATTCATGATGAAATAACTCTGGAGGGGTTACTTATGAAAGAGATCGTGACAATGGCAACTGGAACTCTATATCAGGTGAGTACATAAAGAAAAATCTTAGTTGATAATCAGTTAAAATCAATACTGATTGGTCTTCTCTGGAAAATGACATGGTTGCCAAAAATCATACATAGAAGAAAAAAAGCAATTCATATCAAAAGAAAGAAAGAAATTGTAACCATTTTTCCCATGATTTGTGAGAATGCTAAAAACTGGATAGGCAGGAAACAGACTTGCCCTAATTTCTGTAAGCACCCAGAAGTACTTGGGAAGGAGTTTTAAACAAAAGAAATCCATCGTGTCATGGATAATATAACGAAATGTGTCTGTGCTTCAGTTTACTTCTTTGCCAAATAAGGATGTGTCTTGTAAACACAGGAGTGTCCACAAGTTGCTATGCAGGTACAGGATGCTTCCTCTTAAAGGAACAAAGAATATTGTTGTTATCTACAAAGGAGTATTCTCTCCAGTGCAGAAATGAGATTTATAAGCCTGCCTCAAGATCCACTGTGTTGTTTCTGCAGCTGAATAGAGAAACTCAGGATTTTGCATGGACGTCAATTATATTTTAGAAAAGCTGAAATGTTCTGTAGGGACAGGAGCAATAGCTCAAAACATTGTTGTTTTGTTTTCTTTTTCTCCTTTTGAATATTTTATTGTGGATTTAGGGTTGCCCATTTGTTAACATTTGTAGACCATATGCTGATGTCACATCAACCCTGCTTTTTCTTTGCTCACTTGCTTTGTTATTTATGTACTGTAAAATGTGTAATTAAACTTGGCATTACTGAAAAAGTAGTTAGCAAGAAGTCATTCATATTCATTTGGAGAGTAATCACATCATTATTTAATTATTATTAAACAGACGTGGCTTTGAAAAAATGCAATACTTCATTTACTCCATGAATATTTCATATATTTTAAAGAGAAAAGTAAGTAAACTACCTTTAACTATTTCCATGTGATGACATTGCAAATAACAAGAAGGATTTTTTTGGAGTTACAAATCCAGATACTTGCATATAAAAACAAAGCTCTGCTGACATTTGAGAGAAATGGTATGTAAATGTGTGCCTTGCCTTACTGTAATGCATTAGGTATAGTCAATTGTTTTATAAAGAACAATAAAATTCATAGTTTTAGTGGAAGGGTGTGACAAGTAAATTCAAAGAAAGACATTTCAGTTCAGTCAAGGGTGTCTACTTCAATACATTTATGCTGCATTTATCTCTAAATACTCGGAATATTTTACATGATAAGGTGAGATAGAATAGGCTCACAACCAATGTATGATGAAAGTATTGTCTGTGAACTATTGATGTGTCTGTGATCAGATGGGACCCATTAGACTATTCAAACACATCTGCCAGGGGAATTACAGGGTCACGGATATAATAGACTTGAGGTCCCTTGTTTTTTTAGATCTTTTGTTAATAAACAGAAAATATGAAAACATTATTTTTAATTAAGTTCTGAGGGAAGACTCAAGACAGCAAGGAGAAGAACACCTTTTTGATGTTTATCTGAAAAGATTGTGCTGATTGGCAAGAGCAGATGCTGTATATTAAGCACACACCACACTAAATCAACAATTCTCTTTGTTTTGGCACTTTTTCTTTCCTTAGCCCTTTTGGTACTGCTTGTCAAAAGCTCCCTGACACAAAGATTTTCAAATAAATACATCTTTTGAGCCTTCTTTTCTGTCAAGCTCCTTAGGATTTTTTTTTTTTTTTTTCATGTGTCTTCAGACTAATTCTCTGTTATCTTTTTCCTCTTGATATAACACCAATCTCTTCATTATTTAGCTCTTTTCTTTTAAAATCCTCTACCCTCCTTCGGAATGAGTGAGGACTGCAGACAATAGTAGTTAAAATTCTGAACACATGTTTTCCTTGTTTTTTTGTTTGATTTAGTGTCCTGAATTCCTTCTTTATTTACCAAGAAGGAATACCTCCTATATTTCAGCTCTCTAATTGTCAGGTCTTGCTAGGCTGTCAGAGCTGCCTTTTGATTGAAGGATAATATTCAGTGCAAAGAAACAACCCAGACAAGAAAAGATGGGCCATGCTGTAGTAGGCATTGTTTAATTTGGCTCTCTGGGGCTGGCTACAAATCCTCTCATTCTTTGCTGTTGTAGAGATTACTAGCCTAGAAACAAGCCAGGGAAGAAAAGAAATTTAATTTCTGGTATATTAGCTTTTTACACAAAGGATGACACACACTTTTCTAAGCATCTGCCCTAGCTTGATTAGGTAACTGTTAAGTCGGTGGCTTTATCTAAGCTTGTTTTATCTGATGGCTTCATAATACTGATAATATTAAGAACATGAAGATCACAAAAGATCATTCTTTAAAGATCATATACTAACTCATTTGAACAGAAGAAAAGAACAAACAAAAAGATGAGGGTAGTACTTTAATCTGTAAGGTGAAATAAAATTAATAAATGATCACCTATTATAGGCAAATTGAAATCCTTGCTATTAAACCAAAGAAGGAAAAAAAACATTTTAGGCCCTGAGAAACAAAGAAAAAACATATAAACATTCATCCTAGGCTTTGTGACTGAATTCAGGACCGATTAGCTCTGTGTCCAAATGATTTTAACTCATCACAATTTGAAACAAACCTTATGATGCATGAAGCTTATCCTTCAAAATGGTAGTGTTGCTACATCTGATGACAGTAATATTTGAGTGTAGTTAGTGATGGTCTCTGGAATAGAAATTTGGCCCTACAACTCAGCTTTTTATGCAAGTTTACAGTATAGGAAATGAAAGCTTAGTTAAAGAGGCTTTAACTTTCTCAGTCTCTATCAGGAAAGAACATTACAAAATATTAAAGCCTTCCAGCTATTCCCAAATCTTACTGTTTGATTCTAAAGTTGTTGAACTCCTGCTATTTTTAGCAAAGTTTTTTTTTTTTTTTAATTTTTTTCTAAGTAATTCTTACTTTTACACAAAAATATCACATCAGTTTAATAAATTTTGATCTTGGAACAAAAGTCCAGATGGGTGAAATGAAATAGATCTGTTGTTCTTTGATGCCTAATTCAAAACTTGAACCGTGAATATTTTTCTATCATGTATCTGATCAACGCTATGCTCCAATTAATTTTCTAGACAATTCTGCTATAATCACCACTAAAATAAAGAAACTCACAAATATAAAGCTTTTTGAAATTTCTGAAAATCTTATTTTCAGAGTATGCACACATTTACCTCAGTCTAAGGCAATGGCGGGCAATCAGTGTCTACTGAATTTTGTTATATACGTACAAGTCCCATGTCCTTGAAGGAGCAAACAGAAGTCAAAGAGAGAAAAGTCAAGAGGTTCAGAAGAGCTAGTGATCATATCATTGCTGATGGATTTATTTCATAATGCTTTAAATTATGAAATTAAAATATGAAAAATTCAAGCCGTCATTGTATGGACTGTATATAGCCTTGAAGGATAAGAATCGCGTCTCTGGTACATTTGACATTACTATTTTAGTAGCTATCATATATTTTATTTCCCCTTCATTACTCCAATACTAATTTATAGTAGATTTAGTTGTGCTTTCATAAGATTAATTTTTAGAAGAGGAAAGGTACTAAAGTTTAGTTTCATTTTAACTATACTGTAAAAGAAAATAAAGGTGTAAGATACATTCTAATAATTTTTCAAGCCTTCATTTCTTGAAAATTCCAAATTTTTTTTCTTTCTTTCTTTCTTTCTTTCTTTCTTTCTTTCTTTCTTTCTTTCTTTCTTTCTTTCTTTCTTTCTTTCTTTCTTTCTTTCTTTCTTTCTTT